>CM032451.1:31720360-31843772 GCA_019049505.1 Pachyrhynchus sulphureomaculatus
ATTATTTTGGGTCAATTCGATCGATTTTAAAAGACAACTTGGGCCTCAAACGCGTCTCCTCTCATTTCGTACCAAAAACACTCAAATTTTTTCCTAAAGATCGTCGTGTTAATGTCTGTGAAACCATGATTTCTGACTATCAAAACGTCCTCAAGCGCATTATTACCAGAGATGAGACGTGGATTTACGCATACGATCCGGAAACTGCCGACTAATCAAGCGAATATCGTACTAGAGGTGAACCCAGACCAAAGAAACCACGCCAAAGCAAGTCGAAAATCAAGGTGATGTTAACAGTTTTCTTCGATTATCGTGGTGTTGTTCATTATGAATTCCTACCGCCGCGCCGGGCCAAAAATACTCAAGATGAAAAAGGTGTCCACTAGTCTACAACGCCAACTGAATTGTTAAAATTACTATACGGCAGTCGCAGAGGGTTAAATAAAGAACTATCGACGGAACACTGTTTTCCCTATCCTTGTCCTATGTTTTATGATCTCCTTTTTTCAAGTAAAAAATGCACATGAGATGCTCAGCACATGTAGCGTCCCAAGTGGGCTGCAGGTCACGCACTTGAGATTAGTGAAAAAAACTGAAAAGCCCATTCATTTATTGCTTTATAGTCATACATAAAATCTCAATTAGTTTATGGTGGGTTTTTCCCATATTTCCACGCCGATCAACTAACTGGAATCAACATGGAACACCTAGAAATACCTAATTTTATAATGGTTGTCTATTGAAAAAAAAGGAAGCACCAGACGTCCACTAGTTGACCGCGCACCAAACACGCAGCAGAATAATTGACGAAATTCGGAGTTCTATCAACATCTTCTATGCTTCCGTCTTGCCTTGAACACCTTTATTGCTGGTAAAAGAATAGTTTTCCAACGTTTCACAGACAGTTTTCATTGAACATCCTTAGCGCGTCGATTGTACGCCACGAGTACCAAAAAAGTAGCTTTATTACGTGTTCTTGACCGGCCCAATCTCTCTTTACATTTCTTCCTCGATGCATCGATAAGGGACCTGGAACTGATAGATTAACGTTGAGAACGTTTAACTATCACTTGAATATGACGTCGTCACGGATTATGCGTTAAAAACTTTTTCCAACAGATTTAAAACATAATTGATCGTCAATTGGGTGGTGGTCGACCACTTGGTGCACATACCCTACCGTATATGCGTTTAGTCCAGAAGATATGAAAAGTATAAATAAATTATAACACATTCATTAAAAAAATATGTTTTGAGAATGGTTCTTTTTATTATTATTATATTCATAAGTCTTTTTAATGATTAATTTAGTGTTTTATTTAATTTTTTAATTATCTAATATTTTAATGAGCTTTGCTTTGTATTCCTTATAAAAAACTCTACAGTTAGTTAAAAATTAATAAATAAATAATTAGTACTTCAACAGTTTTAAAATTGAAAAAGTAATTACGCGTTCGTAGCTTACAAATTAAATCCTTTTATAACGAAGGACATTACTACTAAACAGAAAGTATACCTATTTGCATGAGATGTCGCTTTTTTCCAATTTCCCGAGGATTAAAATTCCGAACGCAAATAAAAAATGAATCATGTGAACATATATTTTGCCTTGGCCTGGAAATAATTGATGGCTATTTTCAGAGAACAAATCAAAATACAATTAGTCCCTGCTTGTTGAATTTCTGTAGGATTAGATTTCCACTAAAATCGAGTATTGTTTAAATATCTGCATATTTTTATTTTCTAAAATCTTGGAATTTAAAGAATGTATGCTATTAGCTGATTTATTTCGAATTTCAAAAAATAAATGGTTTTTCTCTTGAAAGAAATGACCAAGTCTTACTTACTTTTATGTCTGCTGCTGATCGGTGGCATAACATAACATTACATTATGGTATTTGTGCTTTTGTCTTGGTTATTGCAGATTATTCTTTGTCGTTTTAAAAACTGCTAATGTTGTTACGCAATTACTCCTGAACATACTTCAGTCTTAGTCTGAAGACACAGACTATACCTGAGCTTCAGTGTGATTGTTCGTCATGAAAGGGGCAGCATTGGCAGTTTTTACTCTGAACTCTGTAATTCAAATAACTTAAGCCTCAAATACTCGGCCAAGTGCTAGTCGGATTTGAGCAATTAGTTGATTGCTTTTAAAATAAAAATTTTTGTTACGGAGGTATAAAATGATCAGTGACTTCACAAAACACACCCCGAATGAGTTTTCAATAAAGTATGTTTCAGATCTGATGACCTTGAAATTTTTTCATTTTTTTATATTCCAGATAAATTATAAAGGTAAAGCACTCTCGAGAATTTTCGCTCGATCTACATCCTGTGGAGAATATTTCAAAATATTTTGATCAGTACTTTTCGAGATAAGGGGATGAGGAAGCGAGTTTTGACAATTTTTTAAAAAATTCTACAAAGAAAATTGTGCGCAATTACATTAAATATATTTTTGAACTCATATTTTTATAGGCATACCACTCGATGACCTAGTAAAAAATTTTTTTTCACTTCCGATTTCACACCTCAAAACTAACCCTTTAAGTCAAAATTTAACTTTTTAAAACTACAACGGCTTTGATTGGGCCGTCAATTTCTATGTCAATAGACTTCTACCCCTAATATTAAGGGAGTTACGGGGTGACAACCATTAACGTTAAAATCGAATTTCTTCGAAACTACTCGAAATATCTCAATAAAATTTATACTGTTAGTAGTTAGTAAGAAGCTTCGTATTATATATTTTTTGGGATTTTTTGATTGATTACGAATATTCAAATACAAGAAGTATATTTTTTAGGGGTGGGTTTTCTACTAACCTATGCAGGAACACCAGCCAAAAAAATGTATTGTATTATTTCATTAGTTAGCTATTACCTATTAAAATTATAGAAGTATCATATTGGTGGAACATAGTAAAAAAAAATATTTAATGTCACCTTTATAGGGGGGTTGGCGCGTCTAGCTTGCTTGTATAGTCAGACGTCACAAATCAAAATGGATTTCAAGCAATTATTAATTTTAATGGAAAATAGCCATTTGAAAAGTAATGTAATGATCGCACGAGACAATATTAATGATTTCAACAAAAAGTGTAGGGGCGAATTTCATTGTCTTTACGACAAACTGAGAAATTATGCTGAGAAGTTTACCGAATATGCTCGTATGTCTAAGAATACTTTCGACTACATTTTTGTATAACATTAGACGTGAATTAGAGCGGAAAACTTCTAATAATTCCATATTTTCATCCATACTCAATTTAAAGGAATTTGAGCCCGCATGTTAAAACGCAGAACGACCAGCGCTTACAACGTGAATGCGGGAGTATGGCACTAAAATTCGGCACAACTTGTATTTCAATATTTGTAATAGGGCAAAAAATCTGAAAAAATATATAATATAAAGCTTATTACTAACTACTAACACTATAAATTTTATTAAGATATCTTAAGTAGTTTCGAAGAAATTTAATTTTAACGTTAACGGTTGTCACCCCCGTAATATTAGGGGTAGAAGTCTAAAATCGGGTGTGTGCATGTTTTAGACAAAGAGCAATAAATTAAAGGCAAAATGTGTTAAATCAGACGATGGGGCACTTTTCAATGGCTTATACGGAAAGACCCTTTAAACTTTTTTACCGTTAGAGCGGGCGTTCATTCTAGTCCATAAATGCAGCGGATCTTTCTCACTTGTCTCCCATTGGCTTCATACTACGCGTTCTAAAATAAATTTAAAAACTGCATTGTCATTAATTCCAATTTTCCTCATATATTTACAGCGGCGATCGTATCCATAAATGTAAATACACAACTGAAGGACGCCGAGTTTATATAGTGGGATAACTCTACGAAAGTAAACTAAAATAGATGGAAGAAAAATAAAATGAGTTAAAATGACACAGTTTAAAATAAAAATTTTATTCATTATTTGTTCCTAGGAAAGGAAAAGCAGTATACGAGGGTGGTTCAATAAGTACCTGTGTTAGAAAACAGATGGCGTTGCTAAGGCACGTTGATATTACCATCGTGTGCTATCATCTAATAGATGACACCAAAAAAAATGACTCATAGGTTAGTTTGCATTGGGCAGCCATTTCAGTAAGTAGTCTAAGGTATTTGTCGCTAAGATGCAAAAAGTGCAGTATCGTTGAGTAATTCGCTTTTTGCTTTTGGATGGGAAAACTTATGAGGAGATAAAAACGAAATTGGATGCTTTTTATGAGGACCCTTCATCACCCATGCCAGCAGTCGGGTATTGGTTCAACGAATTTAAACTTGGTCGAACATCCATTTTTGATAGGGATCGCCCATCAGATGTGGTTACCAAGGAAATCATTGAAAAAGTTCACGACATGATTCTCGCTGATCATGGAACGAAAATGCGCAAATTAGCAGAAGCTATAAGTGTGTTGACGGAAGCGGTAATTAATATTGTACATGATAAGATAGCTATGAAAAAGATGTCGGCACGATGAGTGCCGCGGACAACAAGCTGGTGCAGCTTTCAACTTCGAAGCTGTGTTCGGAGAAATTTAAGCGAAATCCGAAGGACTTTTTGCGTCGAGTTGTCATCGTCGATGAGACCTGGATTCATCATTATACACCCAAAGCCAAGTAATAATCAAAACAATGGGTTGCTTCCTGTAAATCTGCTCCAAAGGAGGCGAAGACGATCCCATCGGCCGAAAAAGTTGTGGGGACGATTTTTTGAGATGCGAAAGGCATCATACTCATTGACTTCCTAGAAAAAAGAGAAGCGATCCTGGACTCTGCTATAGTGAGTTATTGGACCTTTTCGATAAAAATTGAATAAAACATGGCCCCATTTAGCGAAGAAAAAGGTGCTGTTTCACCACGACAATACTTCAACACATTCATCCGGAGTTGTCACCGCCAAGCAACATGAACTGGGTTATTAATTGCTGCTGCACACCACGTATTCGCCCAACCTGGCTCCTTCCGATTTCTTCTTGTTCCCAAACATGAAGAAATGACTCGCAGGAAAAAAATTCAGCTCAAATGAGGAAATCATCGCCCAGACATAAAGGTATTTTGGGGAGTTGAACAATTCCTATTTTTTGGAGGGCTTAAAAAAATGGCAAGGACTATATTGAAAAACAGAAAAATTTGTTACTGACAAAAATGGCGTCTTCAATCCTAACACCGATACTTATGGAACCACCCTCGTATGTACGTCAGAACGTAAATATTTTAACTAACCTTCAATTACGATGCCAATTTCTTATTCATATTTTATTTTCGCAGCAATTAAGTATCATCGTGAGCGATATGTATATATATATATATATATATATATATATATATATATATATATATATATATATATATATATATATATATATATATATGGGGAAAAAAACAAAATGCCCTGAAGGTCGATTGCAACAGAAACTGATATAAAAAGTAATATTTACTCCGCAATTTACCGCTAGTTTACATTATCAACCTTACAGTAGAGCACGTAGTTTTATATTTTTACTGCCACAACTTTAATTATAAGTTGTTCCAGGCAATTGAAAATTACATTTTTTTATATGCATATAAAGTTTTATCGCTATAGGTTCATTTTCATATATATTTTTCAGTAGCGGTTTACGTCTTGTTAGAACAACGGGACTTTATGGACGGTACGATTCTAGATTATTGAGAGGTAAAGACCAATATCACGAATTAGGGTATTAGTCTGTTTAGATATTTTAAAGGACTCCCAAATCTTCCTACAATAGAGAAAAGAATTTATTACAAATATATTAGATTGCTCAAAGACAATCTGATGCCCGGTTTCATACTGATGTTCTTCAAGTACTGAAGTGGAAAGGTTACGAAAACGAATTGGTGTTCTTTAAATCTGGTACATATTTTCCTGCTCGTTTCACCAATATAGGTTTTACCACAACTTCATGGATACTGTAAACTCCTGAATTTCAAGGGAAATATTATTTTTACAAATCTGGGACATTGTGAGAGTTTAGGACACATAGAAAACCATGTTATTATTTTATCGATCCGCAGAATTTTCGAAAGTCGTAGAAGATACCTGGGAGGATGTAGGTTTTTAAATGGAGCGTTCTATATCTCGGTACTAAAAAAATTATGTAATAGAAAAACAAAAATATGACATTTTAGTTCTGATTAAAGAGATTGTAGCTGATAGAGTATTACAGCTCTATGAATAAGGAAATTGATGACAGAGTGTTTTTATGTATTTTAGAGTGTTTTAGTATTATTATTTTTAGTATCAAAAGTGAGGTGGCTATTTGCATGTAAACTAATTATTTTACCTCTTTATGGATAGCAATCTGATGACGAATGTTACAAGTGATAAATACTACAAAACTGGGAGCGGATTTGAGAAATTTAAACAAGCAACTTTATATTTTCCCGAGTTTCTTTTGGAGGGACGGTACAGGTGCATCAGGAAAATCCCTTAAGTGCTGCAGAAGCGACGCATCTGAGGAAAAAGCAAGTAACCTTAGTATTCAATCACTGTAAATTCAACTCGGTAGGGAACACAATTGTGGTAAATTTATTCCAAAGGAATGAGATTCTAGATATAAAAGAATTCTTTGAAAGAGTGGTATTAGAACTGACATGCTGAACCTCATACAGTTAAGAGATATTTCTGGTGAGTTTTTGCATCTCCAATCAAGCAATAGTTTTCTTCTGAATATAATCCAGTTAATGCAGCGTATACTTAAGAACAGAGCCCCAAATATGGAAGCAGTATTCCATCGTTGGTTGAATTTGATATTATTCCTAGTTTCTGAGAAGTTTCCTTTGCTGTGCATGTAACATTTTCATGAGGAGACTTATTCGCTTCTAAATTAACTCCAAATATGTGGAGTTCTGCAACATTAACTGTTTTAGAAATAAACACGGCTTGGATTTTCGCAGCATCAAATTCTATTTGAATACTGTCACCGTAATATAGATTCGTTTCCAGGTCTTTGTTAACTTAAGGAACTTCCTCTTGTTTGCGAATATTTGCATAGATAGCTGATGTCCGATCATTCAAGAAGACTGGTGCACTATTGCTGCATACCATAGCCAGATAGCGACATCTACAAATTTAAATTGTTATTTTGAGGCTGCATCGTTTACAGTTTTAAGTTTTAGCTCAACTTATTGGCAGATGACCGATATACAATATCTTATCTAACAATTAAAAAAATATATTGGAGAAATTATACCATGGATCACAAGGCAGTAATAAAATAGCATGCAAAACATGAAAAAAGCATAGGGCTATACGATTGTTTAACAACACCAATTTCTAATTAGTTTTGGATGCCAAAAAAACTGTTTGACGACGATAAAATGCACGAGAAAACTAATTTTAGTTTGAACGCCAGAAATAATTCAAACATTGAGTACAACAAGGAAGATTGGAGGCTTTTTACAGACTCATCAAAAACTAGTTTAAAAGGTGTTCTGTTACACAACGGAAATACTTATGCTTCACTGCCTGTTGCTCATTCAGTCCATATGAAGGAAACTTATGAAAATCTTAACATGATTTTATAGAAAATTAACTATCCAGCTCACGATTGGATGCTATGTGGAGATTTAAAAGTTGTCTCCATGATCCTTGGTCAACAAAAGGGATCTACAAAGTTTCCGTGTTTTATATGTGAGTGGGATCAACATTGGTCCAAAAAACAACAATGACTCGTAGGAAAAACTTTAGCACCTCGCGAGAAGTTTGCATAAAACTTTAGTAGACCCAAAAAAGATTCTTCTACCACCACTACACATCAAGTTAGGCTGAATGAAACAATTTGTGAAAGCCTTGCCTAAAGATGGTGAATGTTTTAAATATTTGTATAAAAGATTTCCTCATTTATCAGAAGCCAAACTGAAAGAAGGGGTTTTCGTTGGGCCTAATATTCATAAAATGATGTTTGATTCCAACTTTGAAGCAAGACTGATTACAAAGGGAAAGGAGGTTTGGATATCATTTAAAGAAGTTGTGACTAAATTTTTGGGCCATGTGAAAGACCCTAACTATGAACTTATCGTAGCTAATATGATAGATAAGTTCAAAAATCTGGGCTGTCTGGTGAGCCTTAAAGTCCACTTCTTGCACAACCATCTTGACTTTTTTTCCTAAAAAGTTAGGCGATGTGAGTGGAAAGCAGGGGCAACGATTTAATCAGGACATAAATGAGATGGAGAAACTGTACCAGAGACGGTGGAATATCAACATGATGGGTGATTACTGTTGGTCACTTTATAGAGAACAACAAAATGCATCACATCAGAGAAAAAGGTATACAAGAAACCTCACAGAGAAAAGGGAAAGGAAATACAAAAAAATAAGCACCTAAAATATTCGCATTGAAGTGAAATATGTTATCGTGAGTAAAAATTGTAGTCTAATCAAATAAAAGTACGGTTTAAGTTTTTATTTTTTATGTATCAAATTTTCCCTATTTTGAAAACTAATCGATGTCATATTGTGAGCGAATTGTGGGTGATGCAAAAAAACTGACACCAGATACGATTTCAGCACCCAAAAATACATAACACTTAGATGTATTGGTTTAAAAAGTTTTTACAAATAATTTTGTTGGCCTGTGTTATTAATTTTGTATTGCGATCTTTTAGGAATCATACTGAATTATTTCTTGAATATGGAAAAGTAAAACGAAACTCTCTTTTTATTCATCTGCCACTTTTCTGGTAACACCACTGATTCATAAAAATGAGGAAACATATTTAGTCAGTTTTATATTAAATAAGGATAATCAAAACAAATTTTATTTATGGAAGATAAGTGATACTGGAGCGTGTCGTTACAGAGATTGTATATTTTAATTAAGGAAAATAGGAATTTATACACTCGTTACTTTTTAGTGCTTATTAAGTAATCATTATATTGGCCCTCGGTTTTCATTTATTATTAAATACTTTATTAAGTTTAACTACTCTATGATATTAAATTATCATTAGTTATTGAGTTGACAACGAGCAGTTAAAGAATGAAAAAGCGTAATTTAACCTATTTTCATAATATTAGAATAGCATCCGGTCAGTTCAATGTAATTAGAAACCAATAATTAAATACAAAAAAAAAAACAGTCAAGTGCAAGTTGGAGTTGCACAATTAGTGTATTCTATGAAATTCAGTCACATTTTCATCTTCAATATAAGAATAACCAAGAATATATAAAAAAAAGATATCTTTGTAGTAAAAGTTTAAAACAAATAAGTACTACCTACTTATTTCTTTAGTCATCTATAATAGATAAAATGCAACGTCTCTCTATCTGTCTGTGTGTCCGTCTTTCTGTCCGTTAGTGCGCTTATCACTCGAGAACCCCTCCGATTGCGTACTTTTTTTTTTAAAACATACATATGTTCTCTGGCCAGGTTATAGGATATATTTTATTACGTTAGGTAACATAAGGAATAAGCAGTGACGATAATAGTAAATCAAGTCGGAAAAAAGTTTTCCGCTAGCGTCCTCTCTTGCAATATACTGCCTAAACTATTAAATATGGAACAATATCACGTAGCAAAGAATATAATATATATAAAATGCAACGCCTCTCTGTCTGTCTGTTCGTTGGTGCGTTTATCACTCGAGAACCACTTATCCGATTTACGTGTTTTTTTTTTAAATTCATACGTATGTCCTCTGGTCAGGTTATCTATAATCTATAATATATAAAATGCAACGTCTCTCTGTCTGTGTGTCTGCATGTCTATCTGTCTGTCCGTTAGTGCGCTTATCACTCGAAAACCACTTATCCGATTTACGTTCTTTTTTTTTAAACAAACATAGCCAGGTAATAGGATACATTTTATTAAGTTAGGTAAAATAAGGAATAAGCAGTGACGATAATGTCGGAAAAAAGTTTGCCGCTAGCGCGCTCTCTTGCAATACATTACCTAAATCGTTAAATATGGAACAATATCATGTAGTAAGAATTGTGTAGAATAAAAAGATCTAAAAAAAATCCGCGATAGCATATATCTATCTGTAACAGAGAAATACTAATAAACGTTTTTACCATTTCATTTTTCAATAAATAAATACGTAAAATTCAAACTGTTTTTTTTCCCCATTAAATACTTAAAATTTATCAAAAAAACTATAATATATATAAAACGGACTGTCTGTCTGTCCGTTAGTACGCTTAGTACTCAAGAACCAGTTATTCGATTTACGAGTTTTTTTTTTATTTATACATATATTCTCTGGCCAGGTTATAGGATATAAGGAATAAGCAGTGACGATAACAGTTAACCAAGGCGAAAAAAAATTTGCCGCTAGAGGGCTCTCTTGCAATCCGCTGCCTAAACCGTTAAATATGGAACAATATCATGTAGCAAAGAATATAAACTATGTAAAATGCAACGTCTCTCTGTCTGTCTGTCTGTTCGCTAGTGTGCTTATCACTCGAGAACCACTTATCCGATTTACGTGTCTTTTTTTATTCATATATAGGTTCTCTGGCAAGGTATATATAATAATCTCTATCTGTCTGTCTGTCCATTAGAGCGCTTATAACTCAAGAAACACTTATCCGATTTACGTGTTTTTTTTTTTAATTCTTAACTTAATATTTATCATAAAAAAATCTATAATATATATAAAACGCAACATCTCTCTGTCTGTCTGTTACTGCGCTTAGCACTCAAGAACCACTTATCCGATTTCCGTGTTTTTTTTTTTTTTAATTTATACATATGTTCTCTGGCCAGGTTATAGGATATATTTTATTACGTTAGGTAACATAAGGAATAAACAGTGACGATAATCGAAGCCGCGGGCTAGTAAACAAATAAAATAAAATTATTTCGGCTTGGTATCTATCCGTTGGTCACCGGTCGTCATAGAAATTTATTTTATCTGTGATTGGCCGAATGCTTAAAGTACTAATGCATTGAAAAGTATATGAGTGTATTACTAATTGCATCGAATACGAAACGTGTACGCACTCATATTTCACAACTCTGAGTCTTGAGTCAATTCACAGTTTTCCACTCAAAAAATCTCCACCGTATTGTCAAGCAAAATATATATTTTTTATCAGATAAATTATTACAGTTAATGCCCTCCGGAAATTTTCGCTCAATCTACATGTTATGGAGAATATTCCAGAATTTTTTTTTCATTTTTTGGTTAGTACTTTAAGGCACACCGATTTTTGTCAATTTTTGAAAAATAAGGTAAAGAAAAAGTTGCGCAAGTATTATACCACACATATTTTTGAACTCGTGTTACTACAAGCTTTTTACACCCCACTCGATGATCTTCTAAATTTTTTTTTATTTACTTCCGATTTAGCCTTCCAAAATTGACTCCTTAAGGCAAAATCTAACTTTTAATTATTCCATATCTCAACAGTCTGCTTGTTGCTGCCGTGTCAACCTCCGATGGTATATTAGGCATTCTTACTTAGTACAATTTCTTGTATCTTAGTAGTATCTCGATAAGGACTAGTAAATTCTGTTTTTTTGGTTGTCAATCCTAGCCCGACTGATGAGCCCTGATACGGCGAAACGTGTCTTAGGATAGATTTGACGAATAAGTGAACAGTGGGTAGACTGCTGAAATATGAGCCTTGTCCATTTTCAGTTGTTTTACATTAAACCTCTCGAAAATCGCTCTGCCTGCGTTGAAGTGTTAACTTGTGTGAACCACTCTGTCTGGCATGTCAGCCTCCGATGGAGTATTGGGTATGCGTACTTAGTACAATTCGTTGTGTCTTACCATTCTTAGATATGCTAATATTGGTTTCCAAACCAGTTCTAGATGGTCCCTTTCTAATATAATCCTTTTTATTGCTTACTACGCAAATGTACCACAGCAACCACATTTTATAATTTACGTTAAAACAATAAAAAACTTAAATAAAACAATAAATTTGTAGCCCTGATAAAGATGTAATTTAAAGTCTATCACTGGCAATTCTATAAAGCAAGAGGCTTTATGTCGTGCTAAACCTATTACTGGCAGCTTAGAAAATTATTTTATTACTTAGTTATGACAGGTTTCCTAATGGAAATCCCAAAAATTATGACTCAAATTGGCCAGTCTTTTCTAAAAAAACCGAACAAAAAATGTATAAAGGAATCTGGAGACGACAGATTTTAGAAGCTTTAAAGGACAGTGGTTAATGACGATTGGTGACCTTGGGTGGTCTTTTTTAAAACACATTCCGAGAGTAAGAGACTTGTTTTTTTGCTTTAAATTAAAATGGTTTTATCGGCTTATGCTGATCAAATATTGATCCTGGTTGGTACAAAGTAATATCAACGCCTGTTTAATCTAATTTGGTCATTTTGTCAGTTCAAGAGCAAATTATGTTTTCGCCTAAGTTTGCCCTGCTAAGTCTTAAAGGTCAAGTGAAAGTGGAACTTGCGCAATTAGTGTTCCGTACGTTGATTGCTTTTAAAATAAAGATTTTTTTACGGAAGTATAAAATGATTTTGACTTCACAAAAACATCCCAAATGAGTTTTCAACAAAGTTTTTTTCCGATCTTTAGTGAAAACTGATGACCTTGAAATTTTTGTTTTTTTTTTATATACCAGACATATTATTAAAGTTAATGCACTCTTGATAATTTTCCTTCAATCTACATCCTGTAGAGAATACTCAAGAATGTTTTCAAAATTTTTTGATCGGTACTTTTCGAGATAAGGAGAGGACAGCGATTTTTCGCACTTTTTTAAAAATAATACAAAGAGAATTGTGCGCTAGTATTACATTATACAGTAATACCCCGCTTAGCGCGACCCCGTTACGCGCGGTTTCACTATAACGCGAATTTCAAATTTCGCGCTCATGTAGTCATTAACTTCTCTATGGTCGCGGGGGGATCCCCGCTTTCTCTGAATATTCTCTTTGAAGAATTGGGAATTCCCTGTCCTTCGACTTTGTTCTATGGGGATTTCCTCGTTCGTTTCGTGTGTTCATTTGTTCCGTAATGTTAGTTCGGTCGGCTGGCAGTTTTGTTTTAATATTTATTGGAGATACATACATACATAATTTAACCCTACGTTAAAAATGCCGCCTGTAAAGAAAAAAGAGCGTAAAAGCGTCACTTTGGAATTGAAGATGAAAGTGTTAAGAAGAATGGAAAATGGAGGCAAAGCAACAATTGTTGGGAGAGATTTTGGACTCTCAGAATCGACTGTGAGAACGATTTATAAAAATCGGGAAAAAATTAAAATCTCCAGCGAAGGTTCAACACCTATAAGTGCAACAAAACTTTCTCGTTCGAGATCATCTATCTTAGAAAGAATGGAGAAATTACTGTCAGTCTGGATCGAAGATTTGAATAAGAAG
This sequence comes from Pachyrhynchus sulphureomaculatus, assembly GCA_019049505.1. Lineage (NCBI taxonomy): Eukaryota > Metazoa > Arthropoda > Insecta > Coleoptera > Curculionidae > Pachyrhynchus > Pachyrhynchus sulphureomaculatus. Next base: position 31,733,692 of record CM032451.1, read on the forward strand.
AACACACCACTAAGTCAAGATCTCATATGCACAAAAGCAAAATCTTTGTATGAGATGCTGAAAACAAAAGAAGGAGAAGGGAGTGCCACTCCGACTTTTGCTGCCAGCAGAGGCTGGTTCCATCGGTTCAAGCAGCGTTCTAATCTTCACAATATCCACATAACAGGCGAGGCGGCCAGCGCGGACATTCAAGCTGCAGCTGAGTTTCCAGACAAGTTTCAAGACTTCGTTAGACGAGAGAAAATTCCTGCTTGTCTCATCTTCAATGTTGATGAGACCGCACTTTACTGGAAAAAAATGCCATCTCGAACATTCATTTCTAAGGAAGAACGTCAAGCCAGTGGTTTCAAAGCTGCGAAAGATCGACTAACACTTCTGCTGGGTGGTAATGCCACTGGTGATTTCAAACTGAAACCTTTACTAGTGTACCATTCAGAAACACCCCGTGCAATGCGAGGCACAGACAAGACAAGTCTACCAGTTGTGTGGCGATCAAACAGAAAGGCGTGGGTTACACGGGAAATTTTTCAAGAATGGTATTCTAATAGTTTTTGCCCATCAGTCAAATCATACTGTGACAGAAATGGGCTTGAACCTAAAGTTATATTACTCTTAGACAATGCCCCAGGACATCCAACCTCACTTGATACGCCCAGAGACTTAAAAGTGTACGTAAAGTTCCTTCCACCAAACACTACGTCAATATTACAACCTATGGACCAGGGAGCAATAGCAAACTTCAAAGCTTATTACCATCGCCGCACTTTTAGCCAACTAATTCATGAAACTGACGGGGAAGGAAGACAGTCTATGCGAGAGTGGTGGAAGTCATACAACATTATGAAGTCTATTCACAACATAGAAGAGGCTTGGAAGGAAGTTAAAATGAGTTGTATGAATGGGGTGTGGCGTAATCTTTGGCCAGATGTAGTGGAAGCACCTAGAAGAATTGTCCAGATGCAGAGACAAGTGCTTGAAGACATTGCTGCAATGATTGAGGGGTCTGAACTTGAAGATGTCACGGTAGAAGATCTCGTAGAACTTGTAGCAACGCACGACGATCCTATTAGCAATGAAGATCTGATCGAGTTACAGAATAATCCTATCTACGATGAGGAAGAACAAGTAGAAGAGAAAGTTTTATCTTCAGGGGAAATACAAAATGCACTTTCAAAAATTTATTCAGGTTTGGACATATTGCAGAGTATAGACAATAATGATGACCGTGTCTTGACCGTGTGTCAAACAATTAAAAACAGTGTTGGGTGTTATGAACGTATTTTACAAGAACGTAAACAAAACGTTACCCAAAAGACAATAGATGTATTTTTCCGTAAAAAATAAGAGTATGTATTGCATAAAGTGTTCTTAGAATTAAAGTGATTGATTAAAATGATTTGTATTTTTTTGTATTAAATTTTGACTATGTTTAATCATAAACCTCGATATACGCGAATTTCAGTTAACGCGATTTTTTTCGGAACGTATCCCTCGCGTAAAGCGGGGTATTACTGTATATATATATATATATATATATATATATATATATATATATATATATATATATATATATTTGAACTCGTCTTTTTACAAGCTTTCATTTTACACCCCACTCGACGACTTGGTAATTTTTTTTTCACTTTCCGTTTCACCCCCCAAAACTAACCCCTTAATTCAAAATTTAATTTTCAAAAGTACACGGCTTTGATGAGGCCTTCAATTCCTATATTAGTGCCAATTTCAACTTTGTATGTCAAATAGTTTTGGAGAAAATCGGGTGTGACAGACGGACAGACAGACACCGAAGTGATCTTATAAGTGTTCCGTACGGAACACTAAAAAGAAAACTGAACTAACTTCTCTAGAAATTTTGTATCCAGAAGCACCTATATTACCACCAATAACCACCGTCTTATAGTAGAGATGCTGTTTAAAATTAATAGTTTAAATAATAAGGCCGGAATTATCAACTTTTGTTTGAATAGCACCCAAAATTCTTCACTAATGTTTTAAATTTTTATAAACTCTCTTTTAACGATTTGGATTTCAATAAACACTACGTTTATATGAAGATTTTTATGACACAGAGGGTTGTGTAATGCAAATTGGCCTGATACATACCAGAAAGTCGGTCTAAAACTAATTTATTATGAAAAGTTATCGGACAGTACATATTGTAACAAAACAGCTAATTGTTAAAAGTTTGTTCTAACAAGATATTTCTGACAAGTTTTTAAACTTATCATAACCTCGTTCTTTATTGTTTTTTGTAACCATATATTACAATTAGGGCAGTATCCTGAAACTAGTTAATTATTTTCTTATAACTAAATATATTTAATTTATAGCGATTCAACAACAACGTGAATCGCTTTTTCCGCACACATGCAGCTCCTGGAGCGCTTTAGGGACTTCCCTGCAGCACGTGTGCTAGATCCATAAAAAATAACCGGTCAAGTGCAAGTTGAACTTGCGCAATTAGTGTTCCGTACGTTGATTGCTTTTAAAATAAAAAATTTTGTTACAGAGGTATAAAATGATCAGTAACTTCACAAAACACACCCCAAATGAGTTTTCAACAAAGTTTGTTTTCAATCTTTACTGAAATCTCATGACCTTGAATTTTTTCCTTTTTTTAAATACCAGATAAATTATTAAAGGTAATGCACTCCTGATAATTTTCGTTCAATCTACACCCCGTGGAGAATATTCCAGATTTTTTTCAAAATTTTTTGATAAGTACTTTTCGAGGCGGGGGGACAGCGAGTTTTTGCAATTTTTTAAAAATAATACAAAGAAAAGTGCGCGCAAGTATTACATTATATATATATTTTTACTCGTGTTTTCACAAGCTTTCGTTAGACACTAGACTCGATGACCTAGTAAACAATTTTTTTTTCACTTCCGATTTCACCACCCAAAACTAACCCCTTAAGTCAGAATTTAACTCTCAAAACTTCATGGCGCTGATGAGGCCATCAATTTTTATATTATTACCAAATGTCAACTTTCTATGTCAAATAGTTCCGGAGAAAATCGGATGTGACAGACAGACAAACAGACAGAAATACATACAGACAGACAGACAGACAGACAGACAGACAGACGCCGAAGTGATCTTATAAGTGTTCCGTATGGAACAATAAAAATTATAATATCATATCAATATCAAATGGTCTTTCGATGTTCTCTGATGCCCAGCTTCCATGTCTGTATCATTCTATTCACCTTCTCGTAGTTACCTTAAACACATTGCTTTGGATAATTCCTCTTTCCACATTTTCGTTGGTATTGTGAGTTTTCGAAGATTTAGTGATACACATTTCATAACTCCTCTACGTAATCTAATTTTCTCCATTCTCTGTACGTGATCGTACCATCATGATAGCTTTGTTTCCATATTCGCCCACTTTTATTCAGCTTGGACATCGGCAAACTAGACGGTTTAAAAACATGTTTCTTCTAAGTCAATACTCTAAGTATTTAAAAACGTTTCATCGTATATCTGATTGTAGCGATCATAATTAATTGACACCACCTAGTTCTTGATAAAAATGTAATAGTTATCGGTAACTGTGGTAACTGCAATTGACAAAACTCTGAAATATCACGGTTTTTATTTAACACTCGTTATAATGCACGACATGACTGCGGAAATAATAAAGATGGCCAAAAGACTGGTGTGAAGTTGCATAAAAAAGGAACCCTTTGGGATTGCAGCAACTATAGAACAATCGCTCTGGTATTACACGCTGCTAAGGTGTTTCTCTGGACCTTAAATGAAAGACTCAAAACTTTTATGCTGCCGCAAATATCTACCGAACCAACGGGCTTCATTCCAGGAAGAGGTACTAGAGAACAAATTCTCGATATATGCCAGATAATAGAAAAAGTCAGTGAATTCCAAATAACAGCCTATATCTGTTTTATAGATTACTCTAGAGCTTTCTACTGAATACTATGGAACAAACTCTGGTCGATTTTAACCAGCGTGGGAACATCTATACATCTTATAAACCTTATCCGATCCCTATTTGAGAACACAAATGGCAGAATTAAACTGAACTTTTTCCAATCCTTTTAACGTAGAAGCCGGCGTCAGACAGGGCTAGATTCTGCCACCCTTACTTTTTAACATATATAGTGAACATATAATGAGGTCTATTTTAGATGGCTCGAGGGAGGTGTGACAATCGGTCGAAAAAACTAAGTAACTTTAGATATGCGGATGATACTGTTATACGTGAATACAAGACCTAGATTCAATTATGGAGTGTCTTGAAACCACTAACAGAAACTATGGATTGACAATTAAGAGAAAACCAAAGTAATGATTGTTGATCGTAATGAAGATCTGTCACACATATGTGAAATTGCTGGTTTCACTGTGGTAGACTATTTCTACTATTTGGGATCCCCCATAACTAGCAAAGATGGCTGTGAAGCGGAAGTAAGAAGACGTTTGGCTATAGCTAGAAACTCGACGATTGAACTCACTAAGCTCTGGGAAGATCCAGCTGTCAAAAAACACAAAGTTAAGATTGCTATGCAGCCTTATATTCCCCCTAGCAACTTATGCATCTGAAATATGGACTATTAAACAAGCTGACAAAAGACGAATCGATGCATTTGAGATGTGGGTATATCTAAGAATCCGCAGAGTATCATATACCGAACACATACTAATGTATCTATTCCTGAAGAGCTTAGTACAAGTGACCGACTTTCAAATAGAATTAATAGACAGTACCTGTAATATGTTGGTCACAATAGAGGGAAAGTGGATGCCATAGAAAAGCTTGTATTAACAGGGAAGGTAGAAGGTAGAAGATCAAGGAGCGGTCTTCAACAAGATGGTTCGACCAAGTAAGATCTCTTCTTGGTGTGGGTATGCACTAGTCAAGTTAGGTTGCGCAGGATCGAGATGCCTGGAGAATGACTATTGAGGCAGTAACTGCATAGTGTTACCGATACTTCTATTAAGGTGAAAGATGATTAAGAGAGATGATACACCCCGTAGATAATAATATGTTAAAGGGGTTGGGTAGTCTGTTAGAGGATTTGGTTCGTATATATCATATTAGATGTCTTTTTGCTGGCGTCTAGGAATTTGAAAAGTGTATTATTTTTCTTTACTTTCAACTGTTTAAAGGTGGATATAAAAAGAATGAAGGCGGTGGAGGAGTGAGCTTGATGGGTTGCTTCGTAGATACCATGTTATATCTTTTTCCAGGATCGAGGAATATGAAAATTATAATATTTTTTCATTATTTTAAATTTTTCAAACATGGTATGTAGAGAAAAATGATAACTTTTTAGTGTTCCCTACGGAGCACTTATAAGATGACTTCGGTGTCTGTCCGTCTGTCTATCACACCCGATTTTCTCCGAAACTATTTGTCATAGAAAGTTGAAAATTGGTAATAATATAGGAATTGATGGCCTCATCAGAGCCATGTAGTTTTGAATGTTAAATTTTGATTTAAGGGGTTAGTTTAGGGAGGTGAAATTGGAAATGAAAAAAAAAATTACTAGGTCATCGAGTGTGGTGTCAAATGAAAGCTTGGGAAAACACGAGTAAAATATATATATATATATATATATATATATATATATATATATATATATATATATATATATATATATATATATATATATATATATATATATATATATATATATATATATATATATATATATATATATATATATATATATATAATGTAATACTTGCGCACCCTTTTCTTTGTATTATTTTTGAAAATCGCGAAGAATCGCTATCCCCCCCCCTTATCTCGAAAAGTACTACTCAAAAAATTTGGAAAAAATTCTGGAATATTCTCCACAGAGTGTAGATTGAACGAAAATGATCACGAGTGCATTACCTATAATAATTTATGTGGTATATAAAAAAAAACAAAAATTTCAAAGTCATCAGTTTTTAGTAAAGATTGGAAACAAGCTTTGTTGAAAACTCATTTGGGGTGTGTTGTGTGAAGGCACTGATCATATTATACCTTCGTAGCAAAATTTCTTATTTTAAAAGTAATAAACGTACGGAACACTAATCACGCAAGTTCAACTTGCACTTGACCGGTTATTTCTAATTAATATGTCACCGTACAGTACTCTTTATTTGAAATACAAAATTTGTAAAGCCTGGATTAAGTTATTTTTTAGAGTGACAGAACTAAATTTATTATTTATTTTAGAACTAAATATTTGCGAAGGAACTACTGAGTAAACTACTTTTTTATTGAGCTCTCCCTTTCACGATTAGCTATTATAGGCTTACTACGTATAGATTTGATAATGTTTTATAGTTACTTTGCGCGTAATTGTAACCGAAAGTCTAAAATTAAACTAAAAATCTTAAAGGAGATTAAACCAAATTCAAAAAAAAATGATAAAAGTGCAAAATAGTATATGTCTAAATTCATAAAAAAAATGATAAAAGTGCAAAATAGTATATGTTCCTAATCTTATGAAGTTAGTTCAGCAAGAAATGGAAGCAATATGTAATTAATACTTAATACACAAAATACAAAACGTAAAATCAGAAAATTAAGCAAAATTTTGAAGTAGGAGTAACTTGCGTGGCCTTATATATTTAATTGTAATTTCAAACTAACATACATGTACATGTACGTATGTATATATATATATATATATATATATATATATATATATATATATATATATATATATATATATGTATATATATATATTATATATATATATATATATATATATATATATATATATATATATATATATATATATATAGCAGTAGTATGTTCTTGGGGTAAGCGGTCTTTGGAAAAGAACTTAAAAGTTTTGGACACCTTTTTAGCTACGCCAAGCTTTCGAAAATATTTCATTTTCTTCATCAGGGCTACAATTACAGTACATTATCTGTATTTTTGAGATTAAAAGTAATGAACAACCCTATTTTATATGTAACATTAAAGTACTTACTGCTAAGTGGTTTGTTCAAAAATTGTTGTTTGTGGGGGCACTTTATTACACTTATTCATCAGAAAAAACAGGAAAAAACACAAGAAAACTCGACATACTCATCTCTGGGAAATATAATAAATTTTTACTTCATTTTGTTAGAATAGTACAAAGAACTGTGTGGTTGTAAAGTGATTTTAATTTACAAAGGATTTTTTGTTATGTTTTCTTGTAATTTTGCTAAGGGCAGTGTGTTTCTATCTCTTAGTTAAGTTGTGGTTAATTTATATTTGAAAATAGAATGACGTTGACATTTTGTTTGATCGTTTTAAAGTAGAGAAGTTAGTGAAAATCAGTGGGATTATTATCAAAAAGATACGTCAGATATATTGTAAGAGTTTTCATTTTGACTATTTTCTTCAATTTATTATATATACATATATATATATATATATATATATATATATATATATATATATATATATATATATATATAATATATATATATATATATATATATATATATATATATATGTATATATATTACGTACATAGGTAACGAACTAAGAACGTCCTTATTTTTAAAGTTAGTTAAAAAGAAAATGTTTACGTAGTATTCACCCCTCTCTTAATAACAAACCCTCTTTTATTTTTAAAATACTTTAAATTACTTTGAAAGTAGTCGAAGCAGAAAAGAAATGTCACCGCTGAATTGTGGTTTGTTTGCCTTTTCAAGGTTAAAAGAGAACTAAAAATATATGGTCATACGTGGTTTCCTAACAAAAGCATTTGTTTTTTAAAGAAAAAAAGGAGAAAACTTTAAATTTATTTGATGAAATTTAATGTGTTCTGTTTTCCATCTTGTTTTCAACTTTGTTATGTAAAAAATGTGCAAGAAATTGTTAAGTATAATAAGATGAATGACTTCGTGTATCGAATTACATGTCTATTTCTAACCTTTAATTCTAACTGCAGCGTAAACCGTAATAATTGAAATATGAAACACTACAATCACCTAATTTTTTGATATAATATAGTAACATGTTTGAAATGTCTTTCGACATGACTTGATGATTAACGATCATGTCCTATCGTTCGATTAGCTTCCTTCTTAGTATCATTGAATACATTTCTCTAGAAATTCTGTCTTTTCAAACCCTCTTCAGTCGTTCAGGTTTTCTGCGCTTTGGTCTTACCCATTTCATAACTCTTTGAGACAATCTTGCTTCCTCCATACATTTGTGTTCTATTTCTATTCCGTTGTTTTATTATCCGTCCCCAGAGAACCCTCCACTCTTATTCATGGTCATATATTTTGATTTCGAATTTTGTCCTTTCCTTCTCGAGAACTGTCTAAACACTCACACGCTAGATTCAACTTTTCTTTAGATGTTATCTTGTATCATTCGGATCTCCACATCAAAAGTTAAGCTAATTTTATTAAATATTTCGTAAGTATTATGTTTTGTCTATGCTCAATTTAACGGTTTCAGAGTATTCCATTTAGGTAACAAATTATTTTCCTTGCATGTGATGTTATTTTAATAATTAATGTCATATGTTTTTGTTCTATGAAAATCTATTCCTAGATAGTTATAATTATTATATAACACAACTAATGGTTATGTCCTATGTTTCCAATAAGTTATTTGTTCATTTTATTCCTACGAGTACGTTTCTTTTGCTGTTTTTGGTGCGGTAAGTTCTGATCTCAACATTTTATATCCCACCTACAACTTTTGCGACACTGCAAACATGTTTCACCTAAGTCACTGCTTATCCTGTTTCATTTTATTCTCCATAAATTTAAAGCTTTTGCAAAGTATACTTAAAAGAATGTAGGTAGCACAGATTATCCTTGTAAAACTATGACAAATAGATGCTTATACTGCACTCTGTCGGTGACTTACAAAGTCTTTTCAAGCAGAGCGGCTGGCACTTATTGCAGAAACGCACCTTCTCGAGCTTACCGCTGGAAGGCATAGATGGTATTGGTATAACAACTAAAGACGAATCGAAAGATTCGCATTTTTTAGAAGTCACCAAGAGTGTTCTTCGTATTTGCTGAACCATCCAAAGACGCGTTTCGCCGTATCACGGCTCCTCAGTTGGGCTAGGTTCAGCAAATACGAGAACACCATTTTTAGTCCTTATCCAGGTACTAACGGAAAACTATGACAAATAGATGCTTATACTGCACTCTGTCGGGGACTTACAAAGTCTTTTCAAGCAGAGCGGCACAGCACGACTGGCACTTATTGCAGAAACGGACCTTCTCGAGCGGACCGCTCGAAGGCATAGATGGCATTGGTATAACAACTAAAGACGAATCGAAAGATTCGCATTTTTTAGAAGTCAAGTTGTTATACCAATGCCATCTATGCTTTCGAGCGGTAAGCTCGAGAAGGTGCGTTTCTGCAATAAGTGCCAGCCGTGCTGTGCCGCTCTGCTTGAAAAGACTTTGTAAGTCACCGACAGAGTGCAGTATAAGCATCTATATGTCATAGTTTTCCGTTAGTACCTGTATAAGGACTAAAAATGGTGTTCTAGTATTTGCTGAACCTAACCCAACTGAGGAGCCGTGATACGGTGAAACGCGTCTTGGGATGGTTCAGCAAATACAAAGAACACTTTTGGTGACTTCTAAAAAATGCGAATCTTTCGATTCGTCTTCAGTTGTTATACCAATGCCATCTATGCCTTCGAGCGGTCAGCTCGAGAAGGTGCGTTTCTGCAATAAGTGCCAGCCGTGCCGTGCCACTCTGCTTGAAAAGATTTTGTAAGTCACCGACAGAGTGCAGTATCAGCATCTATATGTCATAGTTTTCCGTTAGTACCTGGATAAGGACTAAAAATGGTGTTCTCGTATTTGCTGAACGTAGCCCAACTGAGGAGCGATGATACGGCGAAACGAGTCTTGGGATGGTTCAGCAAATACGAAGAACACTTTTTGTGACTTCTAAAAAATGCGAATCTTTCGATTCGTCTTCAGTTGTTATACCAATGTCGATTACACAGCCCCACAAAAAAAAAGTGGGGTATCCTTTTGATGCGATATATCAGATCCGTAGTATTTTTGCCCGCTAATCACGAATCTGACATCAAAATATCGCCATCACATCTCAATTTTTTTCTAACCTCAAAAAAAATAGGTAAAAATTAGTAAAAATTAAGAAAAATATACTCCTAAAAAATTGATTCAAGCTTTTTCATGAATCCAAAGATGTATTAATATGTATTCGGACACGCTAAGCTAATATTCATCGGTTGGATTTAGCCATACAGTTCTGTTTTCTTTCTAACCTCAATAAATCAGACAGATATAGTGCTTCTCGAATGCAAAAACGAATTCAAATTAAAATTCAACCGATCCTTACCAAATTTGGTACACGGGGATTTTTTGGGTCGCTGATCACGAATCTGAGGTTGGATTTGCAAAATTCAAGATGGCAGATGTTTTCGCGCCATTTTGAACGCCGAGAAAATTCATCGGTCGATTTTTATTCTTCTACCTGCATCCAGGGCACCTCCACGTGGTGACGGTGGGCAACGGTGTTACTCCACTAGCCGGCAGAGTCCCTGGATAACGGCTTAGATGCCGTCATGGCAGGTAGAAGAAAGAGAATTACGATGCAGGGACTCGGAAACCCAGTATCGGCGGTTCGTCAGGGTGGGAAAGCGGGCCCGCAGCCGTCGTCATCCAGCGACCGTAGCTCTTCATGTGTGGGTGACTTGGCTCATGTAGAGTATAATGCTACAAGAAAACGGTCTCACGGTACAAGGACTTTTCATAAGTGCGATAAAAACAGTGATTCATTTTGTTATATTTGCTGTCAACACGTATTGAGTAAAATGGGGGGTCACCGATAACGGATATGATTAAAACCTTATATAAGGATTGTTTTAACATTGAAATACAGCACCAGGATACAGATTGGGTTCCCCACATCATTTGCAGTTCTTGGAAAATAATGTTGTACATCAATAAGAAGGCGATTAAATATTCCAGACCAGCAATATGGAATAGACCATACAGTGAAAATGATTGCTACTTTTGTATGAATGTTGTATCTAGGCATAACCGAAAAAATAAAAGCACTATTACTTATAACGATGTTTCGACAGTAACAAGATCAACTAAACTAATTCCGCCTCCTGAACCACTTGATGCTGATGTTATGGAAACAAATGATTTCACCTTATCAGTTCATGCCGAAAACATTGAGACTGTCGAAAAAGATTCAAACACTGTTACTAATGAATGTTCTAGTGACGACCTATCATATACTAGTGACACAGATAAAGAATTTCTACCATACAACCGTAAACCAGAACCAATACTCGTATCACAGTCAGAACTTAGTGATCTAGTTAGAGATTTAGGTTTATCCAAAGATGGTTCAGGGCATCTTGCTTCCTTTTTAAAGAAAAGACATTTACTTAAGCCAGAAGCTACGATTTCTTATTATAGAAACAGAGATGAAGAATTTCGAAAATATTTCACAATGGACGAGGAATTGTCACTTTCATATTGTACCGATGTAAAAGGTCTAATGGATGAATTTCAAAATAGCTCGTACGATCCTGAAGAGTTCATTGATTCTTCTAAACGGAGCATTAAGGCAGTTTTGCTGCATAATACCAACGTTTACGCTCCCATTCCGATTGCTCATTCCACAGTTATGGAAGAGCAATATGAAAAAATGAAGCAGCTTTTGATAAATATAAAATATGCTGATCATAACTGGAAAATTTGTGGAGATCTGAAAATTGTAACAATATTGCTTGGCCAACAGTCAGGGTTTACACTTTATCCCTGTTATAAATGTCTGTGGAATAGCAGAGACAGGGAACGTCATTATAAGAAAAAAATTTGGCCAACAAGAGAATCGTTCACTCCTGGTGAAAATAATGTATTGTTTCCACCATTGGTAGATCCAGGAAAAGTTCTTATTCCCCCGCTTCACATTAAGCTTGGACTTATGAAGCAATTCACGAGAGCATTAGATACAAACGGCCCATGTTTCAAATATATGCATAAAAAATTTCCGAAATTTTCTGAAGCTAAAATTAAGGCAGGCGTATTTGACGGGCCACAAATAAGAAAATTGTTTCAAGATTCATTATTTGTTACTAAAATGAATAAAGTTGAAAAAGCTGCTTGGCTTAGTTTTAAAGAAGTCGCAACAAACTTTTTGGGAAATAATAAAAGTCCTAAGTACATAGAAATAGTCGAGAAAATGGTAAAAAATTTTCAAACATTAGGTTGCTTAATGAATCTAAAATTACATTTCCTGGGCTCCCACATCGATGACTTCCCAGATAATCTTGGTGACTACAGTGAGGAGCAAGGGGAACGTTTTCACCAAGATCTGAAAATCATAGAAAATCGGTATCAAGGACGATGGGATGACCATATGCTAGCGGACTATTGCTGGTCGCTAAAAAGAGAAACAAGTCCTCAAAAGCGTTTGGGCAGAAAGCCTTGGAATAGGTCATTCGCGGAAAAAAGAACAAGATACAGCCAAAAAAAGGAAAGTTAGGCGCGGGTCTAACCTTCGCAATTCTAGGGCTTAAGGGTCTACTATTTGAGAGTATATGGTTTAAAAGTCCTGGTTTTGAGTTTATTGGGTCTCATTTTTAAAGTTACAGGGTTATTGAGGTCTATTTTTTGAGGTTACAGGGTGTGGGAGTCTAAGGTTTCAGGGTTTAGGGTTTAAGAGTATCAGGTTTGAGGATTCCCCAACTGTATACCAAATTTGGTAGGAATCGGTTGGTTTTCAAAAATTTTGTCCGCCATCTTGGATTCGCCATTTTGAATTTTGCAAATCCGACCTCAGATTCATGATCAGCAACCCAAAAAAACCCCGTGTACCAAATTTGGTAAGAATCGGTTGAATTTTAATTTGAATTCGTTTTTGCATTCGAGAAGCACTATATCTGTCTGATTTATTGAGGTTAGAAAGAAAACAGAACTGTATGGCTTAATCCAACCGATGAATATTAGCTTAGCGTGTCCGAATACATATTAATACATCTTTGGATTCATGAAAAAGCTTGAATCAATTTTTTAGGAGTATATTTTTCTTAATTTTTACTAATTTTTACCTATTTTTTGAGGTTAGAAAAAAATTGAGATGTGATGGCGATATTCTGACATCAGATTCATGATCAGCGGGCAAAAATACTACGGATCTGATATATCGCATCAAAATTATACCCCACTTTTTTTTTGTGGGGCTGTGTTATCCTTGTCTTAAACTCTAATCTACTAGAAAACCCGCATGACATTCTGATACTTATTTTTATTATTGATGTTGAACCGTCACACAAATTTTAAAGAACATTTACCAAAGTGTAGCTAATATTGGTATACGGGCGCAAACGATTTCTTAACCGGTTCTCAGTCATAGACTTTCTAAAGATCTGTAAACATAATTTGAGTATATCGGTTTGTATTAATAAGCCAGCTTAACACTTTATCTTCCTACCTAGATGACCAGGTAATTTTTAAATGATGTCATCTTTCCTTCGATTGACTGTGTTGCTAGGCTTAATCTTCCCTTCAAATGTATTCCAGATAATTTCGATACAGAATAGTATTTCTTTGGTTTTGGACGTCATTGGCCTATGTTTAACTCTGGACAGGAGCCGATCTAGGGCTATCAGCCGGAGCTAGCATAAATAATGTTTTTTGCTAGTTATTATTCTTCGATACTGCACCTTTTGTGGTGTAAGGCCTTAGTCTTGGAACTGGTTCATCCACTTATTCTACTAAAGAACAGTACTATGCTTCTTGCATCCACGATACTAGCTTAAAAGGTGTGACCATTTTGAGCTATCTTACTACTTCACTTTGATCGAACAGCTGGATTAGTTCAATATTGGCGTTATTGCCGAGCAGTTATTTATGGCTATGTTAAAATCTTCTGACCACGTCTCCAACCATTCCCACAACCAGATCTCTATGCAGGTCACTATTTCGTAGGTATCCAGGGGCATTAACAATTTCTCTTAATACTTTATTTTGAAATCACCTAATGACCTCGATGTTGTTGTACTGGCAAACCCTCGCTGTTGGATGCTGTATGTCAAAACTGGTTTTAGGAATTTTTTATATATAACAAATTTATTGCGAACTAATAGTTCGGAGTTTTTTCCTAGCAACTAACGTTGTTTTGTATTTGAAATATAATTCCTTCCTTTTCTTTTTGATGTATTCTTTCCATTTTAGCTTTGCTTCTGAGTTCATAACTGTATACATATTAAGCTAAAGTTAAAGAAAAAATCGACCAAAACTCTTTGAATTCTCAACAGCACCTTAGTTATTGAAAACATTCTGTTGCACCCAACTATTTAACACACATCATGTTCTCATCAATAAGTTATCTTTCTTTGGTTTCACTGATGGCGCGAGGGCTCTTATAAGTTCTTACCTGTTTAATCGAACTCAGTTTGTAGCCTACAATGGATTCAAATCAGAAAAATTTGTGGCTACCTCAGGCATTCCATAAGGTTCAATTTTGGGACCCTTGCTCTTCATTATGTTCATAAATGACTTTTGCGAGGATTTAAAATGTAACAGACTAATTTATGCTGATGATCTAAAAATGTTTATGCCAATAGAAAAAACTGAGGATTGTCAGTCAGTTGAGTTTCGTACATTCTTGGTGTTGTGACAACAAACTACATCTAAATGCTGAAAAATGCAAAGCTCTAACATATACTAGGAGGATAGCGTCTACAGAGTTTCAATATAGAATTCAAGACCATAATTTAAGTTGGTGTAGCACAGCTAAGAATTTGGGAGTTGTTTTTGATGCAAAACTAACATTTGCTCAGCATATAACATTGAAAGTTTCTGAAGCAATGAAATCTTACGGGTTCATCATTAGGAATTGTAGGGGTTTCACTAATATTGCATCCCTGAAGGTTTTGTATTTCTGCTTTATTCGCTCGAAACTAGAATATACAAGTATTGTCTGGAGTCCAATGTACGAGGTGCATAGAGTTTCACTTGAAAAAGTGTAGAGGAGATTTCTGAAATTTCTGTTGTTTAAGATTAATGGAATGTATCCTGAACGGGGAATCAGCAGCGATTATTTGTGTGAACAGACAAATATTCTTAGCCTGGGAATCAGGAGAGTTTATGCCTCAATATTATTCCTATATAGAGTATTGCATAATATATTGATTGCAGGGATATACTGTCTCGTATTAACATCAATGTGCCACGGATACACTCACGATCAAATATGTTTTTTTAGATATAACTGCCCTAATACTAATTTGTTTAAGTCCTGTGGCTGATATAATGAGGGGGACAATGATGACTTTTTCTTGTTTCCATAGCCTTTTTATTTTCGTTGCAAGGTCTGTGTATTTGGGAATTTTTTCTGTGTATTTCATTTGGATGTTTGTGTCGTTGGGGACAGGTATATCAATTAGATAGGTGACTTTTTCTTTTTTGCACTGAAGAGTAACGTCGGATCTATTGGCGGAGACTGTTTTGTCTGTATGGATACTAATGTCCCAGTAGAGTTTGTAATCTTTATTTTCAAGTACGGATGTTGGTGTGTATTTGTACTAGGGATCTGTGTTTTTCTAAGAGCTTGTATGTTGTGGCTAGTGCTTGGTGAACTACTTTTGCCGCTGAGTCATGTCTGGCTGTGTATTCCATTCCGGCTAATATTTTACATCCGCTTGTTATGTGTTCGATCGTTTCTTTCTGCTGGTGGCATTTCCTGCATCTGTCTTCTGTAATAGTTGGGTCTTTGATGAAATGCTTTTGATAGTTTCTGGTTAATATGACTTTATCCTGGATGGCAAGTAAGAAGCCTTCTGTTTTCGGGAAAAGCTGCCCATCCCGTAACCAGGTGTGTATGGTTGTTTTTTATTTACGTGGTCTTGTTCTATGTGGTATCTGTATTTTCCGTGGAGTGTTTTTTCTGACCACGTTTTCATCTTTTCCTGTTGTAATTGGGTGTGACTGTGTGTATCTGCTGGGTAGTCTACCCGGGATAAGCCGAGTGGGGTATAGTTTTTGTCTGCTTTGACTGTTGCTGTGTGGAGGCTGGTTTGCTTGGTGTGAAAGAATTCCTAAGTGCTTGTATTTGTTTTGTGTGTAGTGATCTTATGTCTATGATTCCTCTTCCTCCTGTCTTCCTCTCGATGGTAAGTCTCTCTTTGCATGCGTTGGGGTGTAATTTCCTGTATTTGGTAAATTGAGAACGTATAAGGATATGAATGTTTTCTATGTCGTGTGTGTCCATTTGATGATACCAAGTGAATATGTGAGTATAGGTATGGGCGTGTTGATAGCTTTCGAACGTTGAGTTTTGTTTGTAAAAGTTTCGTCAGTCTGTTTTTTAATTCGGTTATGAGCTCTGTTTTGATGTGAGTGTGGTTGAGTTTGGTGCTTTATTAGAAGCCTAGATATTTGTATGTTTCTTTGTCGAGCATATTATCGAGTGTTTCGTTGTTGATATTTCTGTCTCATGGTAACCTTGCCATTGGCCCTCGCTGATGTGGAGCACTTTACATTTACTTATACCAAGTTCCATATTGATATCTAAGGTGAATATTTCTGTGATTTTGAGGAGTTCTTTCAACTGTGTTTCTGTGGTAGCGTAGAGTTTTATATCATCCATATATAGGAAGTGGTTTATTTTATGTTGGTTCACTTTTTGGTGTCTGATGTTGAAGCCATGGGTCTGTTCTGTTTAGTGTATTTGAGAGTGGATTGAGACAGAGGCAAAACCATAGAGCGCTTAGCGAATCTCCCTGAAATATACCCCTTCTGATGTACAGCTCTTCTGTTTGGATGCGTTCGGTTTCGGTTTTTGTGTTTTGGTTTTCCATGTTTTCATAATTTGCGCGAGAACTTGCCTGAGGTTTTGGTTGATTTTGTATATTTCTAGAGCTCTGATTAACCAGCTGTGAGGTATGGAGTCGAAGGCTTTTTTTATAGTCTATGTAACCGGTGTGCAGGTTTCTGTGTTCTTTTCTGGTTTGTTCCATGATCACGCTATCTATGATCAGCTGCTCTTTGCATCCTCGACTATTTTTCCTGCACCGTTTCTGCTCTTCTGTGAGAATATTGTTGTCTATTAGGTGTTGTTCTATTTTCTTGGAAATTGTGGCTGTGATGATCTTGTATAGGGTTGGAAGACAGGTGATAGGTCGGTAGTTTGACGGGTTTGTGGTGTCTGAACTTTTGGTTTTGATGTATGTTATTCCTTGTGTAACAAAAGTGGGGAATGTGTGTGGTTGTAGAATGGCTTTGTTGATTTGGTGTGTGAGTGCTTCGTGTGTGGTGGTAAACTGTTTGTACCAGAAGTTTTGTATATTGTCTATCCCAGGGCATTTCCAGTTGTGTGTGTGTTTGATTGTTTCTGTAATTTCTTCTGTAGTTAGTGTGGAATTTTCTTGTTCTGTCACACGTTTGTGTTTATCTTCCTCGGCTTTGATCCAGGGGGTGCTATCATTATGTAGTTTGGGTTCTGACCAGACACTTTTCCAATAATCTGCGAGTTCTTGTTTGTTTGGTGGTTCAGTTACCACTGTCTGCTCGTTGTACATAGTTTTTCGGTAGAACTGTTTTTCGCTTCTTCGGAAGAGGTTCTTGGTATCTTTCCTCTCGTTTGATACTTTATATCTACGGAGTCTTGCAGCATATACGGATAGTTTTTGTTTCAAAGTATCAACGATTTCTGGCAGTGTTCGGTTGAGAGATTTAGATTTGATCTTGTCTACACCCTGTGTGACACGTTTGGATGCGTTCCTGTTCATAAACTGGGTAAGATGTCACAGATCTCTTCTGGTGTTGTTGATTTTGTTTTCTATTCTTATTTGCCATTTAAATTTAGGTTTTCTGCTGTTGGGGTCTCTTTGTCGTTGCGGGAGTTTTTGATTATTTTGTGTTAGAGTGGTGATTGCTGCTGCATATATTATTGTGTGAATGTCTTCGATCATTTTGCTTATGTCTGTTATTTTTGCAGTATGTTTCCTATGTGGTATTTATGTGCTTGTTGATTATTTGTTTTTTAATATAAAAAATTGAGGATTATTTGTGTGCAATCTGTTTGAAGATTAAACGAGGGATGGGATTGTGCTTTTTCTTCCTTTTTTTTTGTAGGGTCGGTGCCTGACTATCGAGCCAGATGTGACTGCATTTTCTGCTTTGAGTATTTGTATGAGAGGTGATTCTTTGAGGGTGATGATTCGGGGATGTTGTGTAGATGTTGTGTAGATGTTGTTGAGGGTGAGTCATTCATTTTGTCGTCTGTGATATGGTGTCGTGTGGTGCTTGCTATTTGCCTTGAAATATTATTTTGAGTTATGCTCCTGCTGGGTGGTGGGTCTTGTTGTGTTCGACTGGGTGGTTGTGTGTGTGAGATTGGTTCGGTATCTGCTCTACTGTTTCTATTGTTTGGTTGGTCTGTTAGTTCGGCAACTACTGTATCTTTGATGGTTTGCACTTCGAAAGGTGTGAGGCGATTGTTCTTGGTAATAACTCTTTTTTGGTCTATTATTATTATTATTATAAAAAGTTGAAGTTTGGTACTAATATAGGAATTGATGAGCCTTTCAAAACTGAAAGTTAAATTTTGACTTAAGGGGTTAGTTTTGGAGGGTGAAATCGGAAGTGAAAAAACAAAATTTTACTAGGTCACCGAGTGGGGCGTCAAATGAAAGCTTGTAAAAACACAAGTTCAAAAATATGTGTAATGTAATACTTACGCACACTTTTCTTTGTATTATTTTTAAAAAATCGCTGTCCCCCCCTTTATCACGAAAAGAACTCGTCAAAAATTTTGGAAAAATTCTGAAATATTCTCTACGGGGTGTATATTGAACGAAAATTATCACGAGTGCATTACTTTTAATAATTTATCTGTTATATAAAAACTAACAAAAATTTCAAGGTCATCAGTTTTCAGTAAAGATCCGAGACAAACTTTGTTGAAAACTCATTTGGAGTGTGTTTTGTGACGTCACTGATCATTTTATACCTCCATAACAAAATTTTTTATTTTAGAAGCATTCAAGGTACGGAACACTAATTGCGCAAGTTCAGTTTGGACTTGACCGGTTATTTATCCTTGAATTTTTAATCTTTTGTATTTATATAGGTGTGTTTGCGTGTGTGTGCTTGTTTGTATTAGTGTTTGTATGTACATATACATTAACATACTATATAAAAAAAAAATATACAAAAATATTTAT
This sequence comes from Pachyrhynchus sulphureomaculatus, assembly GCA_019049505.1. Classification (NCBI taxonomy): domain Eukaryota; kingdom Metazoa; phylum Arthropoda; class Insecta; order Coleoptera; family Curculionidae; genus Pachyrhynchus; species Pachyrhynchus sulphureomaculatus. The sequence goes on from CM032451.1 coordinate 31,752,877, forward strand.
GTGTGTGGATGTGTGTGTATGGGTGTGTGTGTGTATATGTGTTAAAAAGCTTGTTCATGCATATGTAAAAATACAAATTTATAACTTTTCAACTCTTCATCTGAGTACTTAAAACGCCCTCTAGCGGTGAAAATTGACGCAATTTTTTTTTGCAAAAAAAACGTTTTTTAACCCTTTAAACACAAAATAAGGGGGGGGAAGCCAAGGAGAGCGGAACTTATATTTTTTATTTTTCAATGTAGACATCAAAAAGAAGAGATTCGAGCAATAAAATATAATTTGGGATTTTTTTTTTTTTTTTCGATTTGACTCCCTTTTTTGCGGTTTTCTATCTGGATAGTATATAACTATGGTAATATGTATCGAAGGGTGATTCAAACTTTAAACCAGCCATGAGGTTGAAGAGAATTCGTTGTATGTGTTCGTGTTCACTTGAGATTTTGCAGCGACGTCTTTAGGGGGTAGCCGGTAAAAATATGAGTTCTGCAAAAATTACTTATTACTGCGCGAACTCATCGTCGCTGAATGATATCGCCGAGCTAAGACTTTCTTGTGGGCCAATCGCGGGCGTTTTCCTTCATTTTCTGTCCTATATTTTATTAGTGTTAGCAATATATTGATTACATGTGTGGTATGAATTCATACATTCACAGTGCTTATATTATTCGCAATTGCTTCACGATTTTTTATATTTAATTTTGTAAATTCTTAAAGAAACCATTCAGTTCGAATATTGGCAATCATTCTGGCTATTATTACTTTATCCACTACAGCTCTAAGAAGATCGGTAGTATTTGTTGAGAACCAATTTGGCAGATTCCCCTTTTTCCAAAAACCTTTCCTGCTTGTAGTTTTGCTGTAGTAATCCATATCTGTGGAAAATTTCTCATTGTGTGTCCTAAATACTCCAATTTTTTTCTACTTTAACAATTTTCATAATTTCCAGTTTCTTGTTCATGCGACGTAAGACATCCACATTGGTAATATGGTCACTATAAGAAAATTTCAAAATTCTGCAATACAGCCATAATTCAAATGCGTCAAGTTTCTTAGAAGTTGCTTCAGCCAGCGTCCTAGATTCCACACCGTAAAGAAGGACACCGAGGACTCTTAGGGGTCTTATTTTTGTGTTTAATGTTATTGTTGAGCTTTTGAAAATTGATGTCATTTTGAGGAACACTGCTCTAGCTTTTTGGATACGGCAATAAATTTTCTGTGAATGATTCCAGTGTTCGTTTGTCATGGTACCTAAAAAATGAATATTGTGAAGTTCTTTGTATTTGTTGATTGTTAACCATCAACAAGATATCGTGAACCAGAGACTTGCTGATTATCATGTACTTTGTTTTGCTGATATTCAATTCGCGGTCGTATCGATTACTGACTTCGTTTATTTTTGTCATAAGATATTGTAAACCATTTAAGTACTCAGCCATAACTACCGTATCGTCAGCATAACTAATATTATTTATTCGCTCCCCATTAAGCAGTATTCCTTCATCAGCCTCATCCATTGCCTCTCTGAAGATTTGCTGAAAGAATATATTAAACAATAGTGGAAACAAGACACAACCCTACTTTAATCCATGTTCAATCGATATTGCTTCTCAACGCTCTCCTTCTGCCTTAATAAATGTCACCTGGTTCCAGTAGAGGTTGTTAATAATCCGCAAATCCTTTCCATCTAACCCAGGATCTTTCCGAATTCCGGTTATTTTGTGATGTTGGACTCTATCAAAGGCCTTTTGGTAGTAGACCAACGCAATTGTTGCTCTTGACATATCCAAGGCATTCGACCTTGTTTGGCACTATGGACTGTTGGCTAAGCTACGCTCTTGTGGTGTGTCTGAAAAGTTCTGTTTGTGGCTCTCATGTTTCCTCAGAGAGCGTTCTTTACGAGTGGCGGTCGACGGATTTCTCTCCTACACTTTCATTATCAACGCCGGTGTGCCCCAAGGCTCCATACTGTCTCCTACTCTCTTTCTCATTTACATTAACGATCTGCTGGAAAAGACCAGGAATCCAATCTACAGCTTTGCAGATGACAGTACGCTTGTCTCTTCATTCACTTTGAATGCTTGGACATCGGCTGCTCAGGCGAATATCCGCAGACAGCAACAGGTCGTTCAACTTAACAAAGACCTGGAAGAAATTCTCTCTTGGGGTGACAATAACCAAGTGGAATTTAACGCTACAAAAAGTTAACGTTGCTGAACCCGACATATTTATGTTGGGGCACTCCATTCCCCTAGCATCGTCGCTCAATTTGTTGGGAGTTAGTTTGGGAGCAAATATGTCCTGGCATGAACATGTTGCAGGCATAGCAAGGAGAGCTTCTCCAAAGTTGGGAATATAAGCTTTACACCCCTCAACAACTGTTACTTTTTATAAAGCTCAAATTCGACCAACTATGGAATACTGCTCCCATGTTTGGGGCTCTGCTCCCAAACTTACACTGCATTTGTTGGATTCTGTTTAGAGAAGAGCTATTCGTCTGATTGGAGACCCGGAATTGACCGGCGGCCTTGATTCGCTGGAACATCGAAGAACGGTTGACGACTTGAGTCTGTTCTACAAGTACTTTCATGGAAAGTGCTCAAAGGATGTAGCCCGCTTAATTCCTCCCAAAGCGGTGCACGTTAGAAATACACGTCGCCCTGGTGCTTTACATCTGTATGAGGTTCAGCTTGTTACTGCGCGTACAACGCTTTTCAAGCAGTCTTTTATATCGAGAACATCATCCCTTTGGAATAATTTGCCCAGGGCTGTGTTTCCCACCGAGTACAACTTACAGCGATTCAAAAACAACGTGAATCGCTTTTTCTGCACACATGCCGCTCCTGGAGCGCTTTAGGTACTTCCCTGCAGCATGTGTGCTAGACCCATAAAAAAAAAGTTAATCAGGCACAGATATACGTCAAAATTTACATTATTTCATTGCTAAATCAAAACCTGCAGAGAAAACAAGGCCTCTTTGATTCTCATGTCATCACGAAAGCCGAATTGTTTAGCTAACATGTTTTCTTTATACGAATTGTATGAACTTGAATGAATTTCAGAAATTTTAATAGATTGCTTATGACGCTAATTGTTCGATATTTTTCATATTTTTTAGCGCCTGATTTCTTCGGAATCGCTATAAACTCAGACTTTAACTAGCTTTCTGGTATTCTGCCTAAATCGTAGATTTTATTGTAGATCACCGTAAGCCACTTAATCCTATCTCATCTAAGAGCTTAAGAAACTCCCCATGAAATTCATCGGGGCTGGCGGCTTTTCCGCTTTTTGGTTGATCTATTGGGATGCGCACTTTATCGGTGGTAACACCACAGTGAAAATAAAATAAGTAGCAGAGAAATTTAGAGCGACATCTACGTTTTATAATAGTATATGAAGTGAAAACTTAAAAATAAATATTTACTCCAAAAATAAGCAGCAAAATCATGCATAGAAAAAACAACATTATTTTCCTACCAACGTAATACATTTGAAAATATTTTAAATCCTCTTCGTAGATAAGTTATTTTAATATCCGACATTTTGTAAAGATTATTATCGTTTATACCTTTATGGATACTTTTCGATTTGTTATTAGAGAGCATTTTTTATTGTCATATTTTCTGCTTTTTCAGACTACATGAAAATCCTGAAAAATTAGTGGACGTAAAAATTGAAGCTAAATGGACAAGTGACATGCCCTGGTTTCTGTACGAAGTCGATCTTCCTCTAAAAATGCTGGCACGATCAATCGCCCGAGAAACTTGGAATAAAGAATTTTTTGAGAACTTAAAATCGTAAGTATTTTTTTAGTTAGTAAGAAACAAAAATGAAATGATAAGATAGGAATAAATTGTTTCTGAGTATATTTGTCAAATTTCAAGTAGTGCATCCTTATTACATATACAGTTTAATATATTGTAATGGTTCATTTTTTTAGGTAAAGTAAATGAACATTCACTGTCCTTTTTCAGTTCGGTTATATTTAAATTTTGCCTTTTTGAACGTCTGTTAATAATATGCAACGATTCATTTTTTAGTGTTCCATATGGAACACTTATAAGATCACTTCGGTGTCTGTTCGTCTGTAGGTCTGTCTCACTCGATTTCTCCGAAACTATTTGACATAGAATGTTGAAATTTGGTGGTTGGTATAGTTTTGATAATTAAATTTTGGTTAGTTTTGGGTGGTCTAATCGGAAGTGGAAAAAAAAAAATACTAGGTCATCGAGTGGGGTGTCAAATGAAAGCTTGTAAAAACATGAGTTCAAAAATATATATAATTTAATACTTGCACACACTCTTCTTTCTATTATTTTAAAAAAATCCCGAAGAATCTCTGTCCTCCCCTTTATCTCGAAAAGTACTGATCCAAAAATTTTGAAAAAATTCTAGAATTTCTCCACGGGGTGTATATTGAACGAAAATTATCACGAGTGTATTAACTTCAATAATTTATCTGGTATATTAAAAAAAATTCGCGGTCATCAGTTTTCGATAAAGATCGGAAACAAACTTTGTTAAAAACTCATGTAAGGTGTGTTTTGTGAAGTCACTGATCATTTCATACCTCCGTAACAAAAATTTTTATTAAAAGCAATCACGTACGGAACACTAATTGAGCATGTTCAACTTGCACTTGACCGGTTTTTCATTCGGTAACATGACCTTTAGATAGGGAGTGTTTCCTTTTTAACCTATTTTTTTCATTTAAAAACACATAACCTATTGCTAATATAAAATAATAACTGATATTAAAGTTGATATTAGCATATTGCTTTTTAATCGATCTATAATATTATTGACCTTGTAGGGTAAATCCGGGATATGTGCCCAACTTTTTTTTATTTTACTCATACCTCTTAACATACAAATAATACGCACATGATTTTCATATGTGCACTAACTTTGGTACTTCATTTAATCACCTCGTACTACTTTTTGTAGACTAGTCAATAAATAAACCGTATATTTTGAGTTTAAAATAAAACTGCATAACGGGATTGATGCCTCGTATGCGGTATATATGCCCCAGACCTAATTTTTTGGAGGGGATAGATGCCCTTTGCAAGAAAACAAACATTTTGAATATATGTTTGAATCAACATTATTATTTATTAAATTCTTTTTAGCTATTTTTTTCAATTATTTAAGATGATGTTACTAGTTTACTAAACATGGACAAAAATAAACATATTAATTAAAAACACTAGGTATAGAGATCAATCATCTTAGGTACAAAAATATAATCGTCTTAAAAAACTGCAAAACTATTTAGCCATTTTGGTGGCAATAATCTGCATTCGCCCACATTTGTTGCAATAATTGCGATATAATGTGCATGTTTCGTGGAGCCACTTGTGGCACATAACACAACGGATCCAATCTACTTTGGATTTGGTGTTACTATAATAGTCAAGACATTCCACGCAATGATCCTCATCTAGATTCTTATCATCTACTCCATCATTTTCATCATTAGAACTATATATTAAAGCAGGCTTTGCCTTTTTGAATGTTTCTTTGGTTTTGGAATAAGTTTTGTCGTGTTTTTGTTTCTTTGTCTTTTGTTTTTTTTATTTCTTCAACTTCAAAACTACTGTTCTCATTCTCTTTATTATCGTCTTCACTAGAACTGTAAAATTTCATAGCTGTTCGCTTCCTCAATTTTCTTTTAATTTTCTCTTTATCTTTTCTTTGTTTTTCAATGCTATTCTTTTTGTTGTTTTCTTTTTCATTTTTATCACTTTCAATACTATCCTCAGTAATATCTGTATCGCTTGACTTATAATCACTTGAATTATTTCTTTTTTGCTTCTTAGCTTTAGTTCTTTTCAAATCAACTTTTTCTTTAACTTTTTACTGATCTTTTTTGCTTTTCACTGGTATGCCTTGTTCTAGCTTATGAATATGTGTGACCAGCCGACGTTCATTTTCGAATCCAAGAGTTGGATGTTTTCCTAAAAAAATTGTAGGTATTAGTTAGGCAAAATAAAAAAAAATTACTACCTGCCCATAATTATACGAGGTAGGTAAGTATTCTCAATCCGAAGCAATATTATTATAAATGCACACGTGCAATCATAAAAGTAGGTACCTACCTAATGGTATTATTTTCTTATTTTGTGTAGCAAACCGCCGACGTAACGTCCTAGATGGTATTCCGTGTCTTTTTGCTATATCATTGACGCTAAGTCGTTTATCTTGCATTTCTGCTATTGCTGCAGCCAATGTGTCCTCGGTCCAAGTAATGACACGCGGTTGGACGCCGGCTTTATGCTTGCATTTACGGGGCATTTCCAATCTGAATCATATAACATACACTTAAGTACGGCAAGGGATAGATGCCCTTAAAGCCAGCATGCATTAAGGTGAAGTAGGGATAGACGCTCTTAGGGGCGACTATCCCAGAATATATCGGGGCATATATCCCTTTTCACAGGAATAGATACCTTCGAAAAAAAAAAATGGTAAATACGTTTATTTTATCCTAAAAATGTAATTAATAATAATCTACATACCCTACTCCTTATTCAGAAGTAAAAATAAAATAAACTTACATGTTAACTCCAAAATTATAAGGGGCTGAAAATCATCCACAAAGTAAAATCTTGACTGTTTGGCTCGTCACTGTCATTAGCGCTCCTACGCACAACCGCACGCACCAACGCTTTGTGGCAGATTGAAGTGAGGGAGGGGCACGTTCGTATTATAAGGCATTCTTTTGTTTACGCGTCTTACATTTCACACAAATGTAATGAGGCGTCTATCCCGCTGGAGCGTATATCCCGAACTTACCCTATTATTAAATAATGCACGGTAAAATAAATGCATACAAAAACTATACCCAGTTGCCCTGTCCTTCAATCTATACATTTCCATATTTTTCTAAATTTGTCCAGTGCAATTAGATTTATACCTCGGAACACAGCGAAAGTGGATGGATTTGAATGTTTCAGGATTTTTAAAATTCTTTTTACTAAAAAGTAAAAAGTTTACCATTTGAATGTTTCTGCTGATGATTGTTTTGTTTTTTTTAAGAATACACCCATGAAAATGACCTTACTTTTAGTATAGTAAGTTTTTTGTTCACCTATTAGTTATATTTTCTCTCCAGAATTATTTAATTTCTATATAAAGTATACAAACGTTCTCGAAAAGTAGGTGTTGCAGGTGTAGAAAAGGGAGTAAGGTTCGGAAAACAAGTACAGTGGAGGTAGCGAGTGGCAGATGTTTCTCTGCTTTGAAAACAAATTATTATTATATCTATGTTTATGTGAAAAGTGTGTCGCTACAGTAATAATATTTACTTTATTTTAATAAAAAATATTTTTTTTTTTTTACATTTTATATGTACATTTTTATTTGCTTCATCTTTTTCATTTTCGACTTCCTGTTTATCAATTTTTCGAATATTACGTATCTTATTGAAGATTATTATTTATTATTTAACAATAGTTATTCATGCAGATGTTGAAGAAAATGTTTGTTTTCTTTGTAAAAAAACTTTGATCTAAAAGCAATGCTGATGAAGGTACTACTGTTGAAATTAAAGAGGATTGGAAACTTTAAGACAAATTTCTGAAAACAGAAACGATGGATTATTGCAATATTTAAATAAGTGTGAAGTTGTATATGCTCATAAATCATGCTTATTGCTTGTAAAATACTAAGCCTTCATTGTAGTTTGTAGTAGTAAGTAAAATTCTTTTCATTTATTATATCATGAAACAACAAAGTTTTGATTTTATGACAAAGCAACAATCCCGTTTACCGTTAGAACAAAATGAATTGTTTTTTGTATCTATATATATATATATATATATATATATATATATATATATATATATATATATATATATATATATATATATATATATATATATATATATATATATATATATATATATATATATCTATATATATATATATATATATATATATATATATATATATATATATATATATATATATATATATGTATATATATACACAACCCTACAAAAAAGTAATAACCTATTCACTAGGGTAATCAAAGAAGCCATAGAAATAGAAAAGAGGCCCAACAACTTAAATAATCGGGATGACAGCCAACGTTTACCGAACTCTTGGAAACATATTCTATCCCAGTACCAAGTCCAACCAAGAGAAACAATAATTCAACCATATGTTACTTCACCAACACAAACATTACAAAGAACAAAGGTCCGACAACGCGCAACTAAAGCCGAGCCTCTATTGGCCAGATCCGTCCGACCAATAGAATCACCCCCGAGCACATAAAACCGCGCACTCGGAGCCAGTCTCGACATTCAATGCCAAGACACTGACCAGTGATCAACGCTTTGAAAAAGATGGATGAGATTCCATCGAAACGTCAGCGAAACCGTCCATCAAGGGACTTCAAGCTCACACGGGATACCCGAAAAACCACTACTACATATATATATATATATATATATATATATATATATATATATATATATATATATATATATATATATATATATATATATATAGGTACAAAAGGCTTATCCAACTTTGGTAAAACCGACGAGAAAGTTTTTGCCCTTGGATTGAAAGTACGGGCATCCAAGAGAAATGGAAAACCCGGGCGTGCTATGAAACACACTACTGGGAAAAGTATGTTCCATTATCAGAGTTCGTCAGCTGCCGTAGCTGTAATAGTAGGACATATTTAATTAACACACACTTATTTGTTCGCTACTGGCATAGCCAACAAACCTCAGCGCCATCCAATGTGAACAGCCAAACCTTTTAATTCAAGAGCAAAGTAGACCGAACAGAAAATGGGATTTCGTACCTTTGTCAAATATCGTACTAATATCGTTATTAAATATTTAGCTGTGAGCGTAAAAACGGACTACTAATACCACTATTAAATGTTTAGTGGTAACTCTAAAAATAAAAAGTACGGAAACATTGCTGACCATGGATAGAAATGGAGGTTATTACTTCACTCCCATCTTTGTGATTTTCAGAAAGGATCGTATTTCCCATCTCACCAGGGGACGTGTAACCCGTAGCCAAAACAATTATAAACAAAATAAATATTTAACGTCCGTGGAAAATATATAGAAATTATATATAACTAGCCGTGCCCGCGGCTCCGCTCGCGTAGACTTGATTCACTATTATCGTCAGTGCTTATTCTTTATCTTACTTAATGTAACATAGAAAGTACGTATTTTATAAAAAAAAAACACGTAAATCGGATAAGTGTTATATATATTATAGATTTTTTTTGTTAAATGTTAAGATTAAAAAAAAAAAACATTTAAATAGGATAAGTGATTCTCGAATGATAAACGCACTAACGGACAGATAGACAGACAGAGGAACGTTACATTTTATATATTATAGATGATGGATTATTAATATTATTATATAACCTGGAAAGAAGTCATATGTATGAATAAAAAAAAACACGTAAATCGAATAAGTGGTTTTCAAGCAGTAAGCGCACTAACGGACAAACAGACGGACAGACAGAGAGACGTTGCATTCTATATATATTATATTCTTTGCTGCATGATATTGTTCAATATTTAACGATTTAGGCACTGTATTGCAAGAGAACGCGCTAGCGGTAAACTTTTTCCGACTTGATTCACTATTATCGTCACTGCTTATTTTGTTACCTAACGTAATAAAATATATCCTATGTACCTATATATTTAAAAGAAAAGCACGTAAATGGGATAAGTGGTTCTCGAGTGATAAGCTCACTAACGGACAGACAGACAGACAAAGACACATTGCATTTTATAAGTATATTGCATTTTTTGTTACACGATATTGTTCCATATTTAACGGTTTAGGCAGCGTATTGCAAGAGAACGAGCTAGCAATAAACTTTTTTCCGACTTAATTCACTATTATCGTCACTGCTTATTCGTTATGTTACCTAAGGTAATAAAATATAGCATATAACCTGGCCAGAGAACTTATATATGTATTAAAAAAAAACATGTATATTTAAAAGAAAAGGACGTAAATCGGATAAGTGGTTCTCGAGTGATAAGCGCACTAACGGACAGACAGACAAAGAGACGTTGCATTTTATATACATATATTATGGAAGATTATAGAAAACCTGGCCAGATAATATATGTATAAATTAAAAAAAAAAACACGTAAATCGAATAAGTGGTTCTCAAGTCATAAGCGCACAAATGGACAGACAGACAGAGAGACGTTGCATTTTTTTTTATATATATATATATATATATATATATATATATATATATATATATATATATATTATATTCTTTGCTACATGATACTGTTCCATATTTAATGGTTTAGGCAATGGATTGCAAGAAAATCCGCTAGCGGCAAACTGTTTTCCGACTTGATTCGCTATTATCGTCACTACTTATTCCTTATGTGCTCTCGGAAACATAGACCAACAGGAGATCTTCTGAGTTATGTAACACATGTTTGGAACAACTGAATTAAACACTTTGGAGAATGTCGAGCGGTTGCTCTTGACATATCCAAGGCACTCGACCGTGTTTGGCACGATGGACTGTTGGCTAAGCTCTGATGGTAAGTCTCAAAAGTTCTGTTTGTGGCTCTCATGTTTCCTCAGAGAGCGTTCTTTACGAGTGGCAGTCGACGGATTTCTTTCTAACACCTTCACTATCAACGTCGGTGTGCCCCAAGGCTCCATACGATCTCCTACTCTCTTTCTTACTTACATTAACGATCTGCTGGAAAAGACCGGAAACCCAATCTACAGCTTTGCAGATGACAGTACACTTATCTCTTCATTCGCTTTGAGCGCTCGGACTTAGGATACTGAGACTATTATCAGCAGACAGCGGGAAGTCGTTCAACTTAACAAAGACCAGGAAGAAATTGTATCTTGGGGTGACAGTAACCAAATGGAATTTAACGCTACAAAAACCCAGGCGGCAGATTTTTCTAAAAAAGTTATCGTTGCTGAACCCGACATAGTTATGGCGGGGCACTCCATTCCTCCAACATCGTCACTCAATTTGTTGGGTCTTAATTTGGGAGCAAATATGTCCTGGCATGAACATGTCGCAGGCATAGCGACGAGAGCTTCTCAAACGTTGGAGATATTATTTCGAACCAGAAAACTTTACACTCCACAACAACTACTAATTCTTTACAAAGCTCAAATTCGACCAACTATGGAATACTGGTCCCATGTTTGGAGCTCCGCTCCCAAACATACATTGCATTTGTTGGATTCTATTCAGGGAAGAGCTGTTCGTCTGATTGGAGACCCGGAACTGATCGGCGGCTTTGATTGGCTGGTACGTCGAAGAACGGTTGGCGACTTGAGCCTATTCTACAAGTATTTTCATGGGAAATGTTTGAAGGATTTAGCCCGTTTAATTCCTCCCACAGCGGTACACGTCGCGCTCATACTTCACATCCGTATGAGGTTCAGCTTGTTACTTCTCGTACAATGCTTTTCAAGCAGTCTTTTATATGGAGAACGTCATCCCTTTGGGATGGTTTGCCCCGGACTGTGTTTCCCACCGAGTACAATTTACAGCGATTTAAGAACAACGTGAATCGCTGTTTCCGCACACGTGTCGCTCCTGCAGCGCTTTAGGGATTACCCTGCAGCACGTGTGCTATACCCATCAAAAAAAAATGTTAATGATCGTAATAAAATATAGCCTATAACCTGGCCAGAAAACATGTATATTTTTAAAAAAAAGCACGTAAATCGGCTAAGTGGTTCTCGAGTGATAAGCGCACTAATGGACAGACAAACAGAGAGACGTTGCATTTTATATATATTATAGAAGATTATAAACAACCTGGCCAGAGAACAAATGTATAAATTAAAAAAAAAAAACATGTTAATCAGATAAGTGTTTCTCAAGCCATAAGCGCACTAACGGACAGACAGATATTGCATTTTATATATATTATCTTCTTTGCTACATGATATTGTTCCATATTTAATTGTTTAGGCAGTGGATTGCAAGAGAACGCGCTAGCGGCCAACTTTTTTCCGACTTGATTCACTCTTATCGTCACCGCTTATTTCCTATGTTACCTATCGTAATAAAATATAACCTATAACCTGGCCAGAGAACCATTGTATGTTAAAAAAAGCACGTAAATTGGATAAGTGGTGCTCGAATGATAAGTGCACTAACAGACCGACAGACAAATATAGAGACGTTGCATTTTATATATATTATGGATGGCTTATCGGATCAAGACTGTCAAATAAGCTTGTACCCATGCACTAAAAGTACGAGTGTAAAATAGTAAGGACTAACTGGGAGTACCATCTATGAAATCTGGTTAATCAACCTTACAGATGTCCCCTTAGCTCTAGAACGATAACAGAACTTGGCATAGTTGTAATACTTAATAATACTGGAAAAGTTACAGAGGATATTTGTACCTGGGTTTATTAAAATGTTATGTCATCAGTTTATTTCTGTAAAAAGCAACACGAAATTTCAAATTCTATGTAATCAAGACATGTCAAGTCTTAAGAAACTTTATAAAGAATACTTTTAGTCTAATTTCTGAAATTATATCTTCATTTTGACACCTTTCGGAAAACTTCTATCTGTTCATTGAGTTGGATACACTCTGAACATTTTTAATTATTCTAGATTCTATATAAAGAACTCTTTATCATCGTTAAGTAAAGAAAACCTAACAGTGTTTCCAGTCTATTTCTCATGAATAATAATTTGAGCAAAACGAGACAGTAGCGAAGACAAAAAGACAAAATAAATGTCAGGTTTAGATGTACAAGTGTTAGACAGTAATCGCAGTAATACTTACGTTAACGATAAAAATGGATGATACATATTAGAAAAGATAAGAAAAATTATGTGGTTGTGACGGAACATGTAAAATCCAGGAATACAATGTAAATATTTAATTTGCAAGGGTAAATTCAAATGAATAGTGATCACTCACATAATTTAAAGGTGTATATTATCAAATTTTGACATATAAATATGCATCTGTATGTTTTAATAAATTGCCAGTTGATGGTGACGCATCGCTGCCTAGAACACTAAAATAATAGGTCACCATACAATGTACGAACGGAAAGATCTGTGATCATTTTCATAATAATTTTATATTCCAGAAGGGGGTGAGACTAATACATGGCAAAAACTTCTCACAAAATAAAAATAAAATAAAATACTCCTATTAAGGAAATTAATCGCGATCTGAAAAGTTCTCCACCTAACGATGAAAGGAACTGTTTTGACGTGAAATATGTTTGATTTTTCAATGTAATCTCCTAAAGCATTTAATCCAACGTTTTTCCAATAATTCAAAAAGTCATTAAAGTGATTCCGGAAGATTTGCAAAATATTCATCCACAGCTGCAATAGCTTCGTCATTTGATGTAAAACGCTTTCCAGCCAGGAATTTTTTCAGGGTTAAAAACAGATAATGATCAGAGGGAGCCAAATCTGGTGAATACGCTTGTATATTTAATCAATTCGTTCTATAGTTCATTGAATTTTGCTATCATCAAAACACTTGCATGGTCTTGATGAAAAATGATTCTTTTCGTCTTTAAAGCAGGTTTTTCTCATGAATTTTTACATTCAACTGATCTAAAAGGTGACAGTAATATTCAGAGTTAATTGGTTTACCCTTCTGAAGCTAATCGATTAACAAAACACCTTTGTAATCCCAAAAAACTCTTGCCATAACCTTCCGTGCTGATGGAACCGTTTTTGCCTTCTTTGGTACATTTCCACCGGCTTCAATTCATTGTTTTGACTGTTTTTTCTTTTACTTTCTTGAATAGTGATGGATCCACATTTCGTTAGTAGTTATGAAACGACTCTTGAAATCCATTTTATTTTGCTTAAAACGATCCAGAAACGCCTAAAAATATAGACTTGGTCAGTTGTTAGCAAATGTGGCACTCATCTTGTAAAAAGCTTTTTCATAGGTAATCCTTCATGCAAAATATTTCCAATTTTTTCTTTTGAGATGCCTATGGCCTCAGCTATTTTAAACACTTTTACTCGTCGATCATCTAACACCATATCATGGAGTTGTTGAATTTGTAGTGTCTTAGCAGTTTTTGGACGACTCTTGCGTGGATCACCTTCGAGGCTTGTACGACCAGATTTAAAAAGAGTAGCCCATTTTTTCACAGTTGAAACTGAAGGTGATGTATTCCTATTCTCGAATGAATTGACAGATCGAAATAAAATTTTACGCGTGTTCATATAAAGGATAGAACTTTCCAATACAGGGCGAGAACTTTTCAGACAGTCTAGGTACCTATAAATGTATATATATTAATATTATTAACGAGAATGCTAATAAGATCAGAAATTTGTACTTAAAAATGCTTCTACCCAAAAATGTATTGTTTGAAATATTCACGACTAAAAAAAATAATTTTTCGCACTAGTACTGTAAAAAAAATTCCAGTTCAGTTTAATACACTATTACAACGTTATTACTGATTCAAAGCAGAAGTTTTTTAAAAAGTCTCTTTGTTTTACGAAAAGCACCCCTTTAACTGGTTTTTAATTTTTGCGAATGATGAAAGTCACAGGGTGCTAAATCGGGTAAACACGGTCAATGATTCAACACCGACTTGATTTCAAGCCAATAATAACGAATGTTGAGTAAACTGGTGTATGACGATATAATAAATTAAACTGCCTTAATCAGGCAACTCAGGTCGAACATGATGAATTCTACTTATCAGACATTTCAGCACAAATAATAGTTTGTGCGCAGCTTTGCGCCATTGTTATGCCAAATATGCTACTAAAACAGCAGTTCCATATAAACTCAAGTAGCAGCTTCTAAAAGCTGCTTCTGAAATGGCAACTCACCTCTACATTCAATATTCACTGAAAACCGATCAATTCCGATTACAACCGAGCTAAAGCAAAAATAAATCCAGGACTGTAGAAGTCGTAGAATTTTTTATTCAGTCTACAGTAATATTATGTTTCACATAAGTATAAAAATCTGTAATTTTTATGTTGGCACTTTTAAATATTTTTTGTACTTATTATAGTCGTTTATCATTACATATTTTGCGACAGATTACAAACATCGTTTATGTTTCATACAAGAAAAATAGAGACAAGAGAAGGAACATAATTAAATTTTGAACATAAAACAAAAAAATTTGAAAAATGAAACTTCTGTCTTTTTCTAGGAAAACATAAAAATAAAATCGGTGTAAATAATTATAAAATGGTGAAAACCCATTTTCTAGTGGGCAAAACTGTTTATAATTCCATATCCAGATTAATTTAACTATAAACAAAAAAATTTCAGAAGTCGTTACCTAGCCTAAGTGACGAGGCAAATAACAAACACACAGAATCAGCAGGAGAGATTTAAAAAACATGCAGGCAAAGATGTCAGTAGCCATGAAACCTCAGCGCCTTCCGGTGCGAAACTACCATAACTTTTAATTCAAGGGCAAAACACATAGAAAAATGAGATTTATTGCCTTCGTTATTATAAGCTAATAGGGTACTAGTGTTTCTATTGAATGAATAGCAATAACACTAAAATAGAGAACTAATACCACTATTGAACGTTCAGCGGTAACACAAATTGATATAAATGGGAACACTGCTGACTCCGGTAAAAAGATTCACATTAACCTTGAATCACTATAAATTGTACTTGTAGGAAAACACAGTCCTGGGCAATTCATTTCAAAGTGATGAGAATCTCCATATACTGAAAAGGGTTATACGAGAAGGAACAAGCTGAACCTCACACGGATGTAAAGTATTAGCCTGTCGTATATTCCTGGCATGCACCACTGTGGGAAGAATTAAGCAGGCTATATAAATCGCTTTCCACGAAAATATTTGTAGAATAGACTCAAATCGCCAACCGTTCTTCGATGGTCCAAGAAATCAAGTTTCTTGGTGAGTTCTGGGTTTCCAATCAGGCGAACAGCTCGCTTCTGAAGAGAATCAATAAATGCATTGTATGTTTGGTAGTAGAGCCCTCAAATATATTAGCCTCAAAGAGGATAACATATTGGTGGTAAGAGACTCCAATATGCAAATAGGTAAAGTGGATTTCATACAAACAGTTGGAGGTGAACATACTATACATCAGGAGATAAACAAAAACGGACAGAAATCATGCAATATAGCAGCAAGCACAGACCTGATCATATGCAGTACAAAATTTAAACACAAGAAAGTACATAAAGTGACTTGAACGGCATCAAACCAACAAGTACAAACAAAAATAGACCACGTGCTAATAAACCAAAGAAGACTATTTTTAATTATTCTAAAATTTCAAAAGTGCAGGACGTAAGAACGTACAGAGGAGCCAGTGCAGGCTCTGACCACTTCCTAGTTGTGGCGGAGATAAAACAAATATTGAAAAAGAAAATACCAAGTAGGAACAAAGTAAACAAATGGGATGTACAAAAATTGAACGAAAAACAAAAAAGGACCGAATATGAAGAATCCCTAAGAAGAAAGCTATTGACGCAAAAAACAGAAGAAAGCATTGAAATTAAATGGAGCGAACTGAAAAGAAGCGTGAGAGAAGCAACGCAAGAAAGCATATGGATAGAAAGAAACCACGAATTAAAAGAGTGGTTTAATGGAACATGTAAAAGAATGGCAAACAAAAAAATAAATGCTAGGTTGAAATGGTTGAAAACAAATAATATCGAGGACAGACGGAAATATGAAAGTATTAGGAAGGAATGTAATAAAGTAAATAGAAGAACAAAAAGAGAATGGATGAACGAACAAATCAGAGAAATAGAAACATAAGGTCGGAATGTTAACACAAAACAGTTTTACAATACAGAACAGAACTTATAAAGGAAAAGTCAGAGTCAGTGAAAGACAGGGAGGGAAAAATAATAGAAGAAGAAAAACAGTGTAATATTATATGGGATGAACATTTCAAGCACCTCTTAAACGAACAAATGCAGGAAGAACACATAACCGAAAAAAAAAAAACGAGCAAAAAGAAAATGAAATGGAAATGATTCTAGAGCCAACAAAAGATGAAATAAAAGAAATAATACTAAGAAGTAACGAGAAAAAGCCAGGCAAAGACGGAATAAACATGGAATTGTTCAAATTCGACTGAGAAGAACTGTGTGAAAGCATGTACGTACTAATTAAACAGATATGGAAAGAAGAACGTATGCCACATGACTGGAAAGGAGGTGAGATTGTTATAATACACAAGAAAGGCGACCAACGAGTATACGAAAATTATCGAGGAATTATCCTGCTCAACACCTCCTACAAGATTTTGGCAACGATGGTACACGAAAAACTAAAATAAGTAATAAATAACCGGTCAAGTGCAAGTTGAACTTGCACAATTAGTGTTCCGTACGTTGATTGTTTTTAAAATAAAATTTTTTGTTAGGATGGTATAAAATGATCAGTGACTTCACAAAACACACCCCAAATGAGTTTTCAACAAAGTTTGTTTCCAATCTTTACTGAAAACTGGTGACCTTGAAATTTTGGTTTTTTTCTATACCAGATAAATTATTAAAGGTAATGATAATTTTCGTTCAATCTATACCCCGTGGAGAATATTCCAGGGTTTTTTCAAAATTTTTTGATCAGTACTTTTCGAGATAAGGTAGGGGACAGCGATTTTTTCACGATTTTTTAAAAGTAATACGAAGAAAAGTGTGCGCAAGTATTACATTATATATATATATATTTTTAGTCGCTTTCATTTGACACCACACTCGATGACCTAGTAAAAAAATTTTTTTTTCACTTCCGATTTGACCCCTCAAAAACGAATCCCTTAAGTCAAAATTTATGTTACGGTGATATAAAATGATCAGTGACTTCACAAAACACACCCCCAAATAAGTTTTCAACAAAGTTTATTTCCAATCTTTACTGAAAATTGATGACCTTGAAATTTCTCTTTTTTTTTATATACCAGATAAATTATTACAGGTAATGCACTCGTGATAATTTTCGTTCAATCTACACCTCGTGGAGAATATTCCAGAATTTTTTTTCAAAATTTTTTGATAAGTACTTTCCGAGATAAGGCGGGCGGACAGCGATTTTTCGCGATTTTTTAAAAATAATACAAAGAAAAGTGCGCGCAAGTATTACATTATATATATATTTTTTACTCGTGTTTTCACAAGCTTTCATTTGACACCACATTCGATTACCTAGTAAAAAAATTTTTTTTTTTCACTTCCGATTTCACCCCCCAAAACTAACCCCTTAAGTCAAAATTTAACTTTCAAAACTACATGGCTCTGATGAGGCCATCAATTTCTATATTACCACCAAATTTCAACTTTCTATGACAAATAGTTTCGGAGAAAATCGGGTGTGACAGGCGGACAGACGGACAGACAGACGGACAGACAGACGGACAGACAGAAGGACAGAAACCGAAGTGATCTTATAAGTGTTCCGTACGGAACACTAAAAATGTAATAGGACAATACCAATGCAGATTTACACAAGGAATCTCTACGGTAGATGCAATACATGTGATCAAACAAGCATTGGAAAGAGCACAACAACATGCACTAAACTTGGAATTGCGATTCATTGATTTCAAGCAAGCGCTTGATTCGGTTAAGAGAACTGGGAGGACCGAGCAAGATAAGACTACTGAGCATAATGACACTGAAGGTGATATTCGCCAGTGTCAAAACACAGAAAGGAAGAATAAAAGATTTCGATATTAACAAATGAGTAAGACAGGGAGATGCATTATCGGCCACGTTATTCAGCCTAACACTACAATATGTACTAAGGAATATAAATCAAGGTACAATACGAACAAGGGGCAGCCAGATAGTGGCGTATGCGGACGATGTAGTAATTATTGCAAAAAACCCGAAAACAATGAAGGAACTGGTGAGAAAAATAAGCGTAGAAGGAGCAAAAGTGAGGTTGAAAATAAACGAAGAGAAAACCAAAATAATGAAAAATGGAAAATAAAATGATCAGGAAATTGAAAGTATTGGGACAGGAACAAGGAAATGGACGTAAAGGAAAGATTAATAATAGCAAACAAGTTGTTCCATCGCAAGAAATTATTAAGTAGTAAGATAATAGGAAGACACAGTAAGAAGAGGATATACAAGAGAATAATACTCCCAAAACTAATGTATGCTACCGAAGTGATAAGCATGACAAAGAAACAAGAGGAAGACGTGAGAAGAATTGAACGAAAGATGTTAAGAGCGATCCTAGGGTCAATAAGAATATGTGAAGGACTCTATAGAAGGAGGACTAATAAAGAAATCTTGGAAGAGGTAGAGGAGGACATAGACAAAAAAATAAAACAGAAGAGATTTAATTGGCTAGGACACACATGGAGAGCAGGCTCAGGAGCACTAATATATGAAATACTTCAATGGGAACTGGGACGTAGAAGGAGAGGTAGATCAAGATTATGATGGCTTCAGCAAGTTAAAGAAGACATGGAGGCAGCAAGGATTACAAACTGGAAGGAGAAGACGTCTAACAGAAAACTTTGGAAACATCTAAGCAGAGAAATATAACAACAAGGAAGACGGGACTGATCAACCCATAAACTAGACCTAGAGATCCCAAAGGGTGGCTCTACTCCAAGAAGGGTGTTTCCAGGCCATTTATTATTATTCGTTCGCTGGTCGAATTTGAGCTTCGTACAGAATTAACAGTGTTGGAGAGAGCTTTCTAGTTCCAAATATTTTCAGCTTTTAAAAAGTTCTCTTTGCAATGCATGCAACATGTTCATGCTAAGATATATTTGCTCCTAAAATTAGCACCCACAAATTAAGTGACGATACTAGACAAATGGAGTGGTTCACCAACGTTAACTTGCCTAAGTTCTTATAGCGTCAAAATATACTTGGTTACTGCCACCCCTAGATAGAACATCTCCCAGGTTTTTGTTGGGTTAAAAGTCTTTCTGCTATCTACGGCTGTTTGCATGAGTAGCCGATGTTCGAGCTTTCAAAGTGAATAAAGAAATAAGCGTATTTTCATCTTTAAAGTTGTATACTGGATTCCTGGTTCTTTCCTGCAGATCGTTAATGTAAATGAGAAAGAGAATAGAAGACAGTATGGAGCTTTGGGGTACACTGGCGTTGATAGCGAAAGTGCTTTTTTTTTTTTTTTTTTATTGGTCTAGCACACGTGCTGCAGGGAAGTCCCTAAAGCGCTCCAGGAGCGGCACGAGTGCGGAAAAAGCGATTCACGTTGTTCTTGAATCGCTGTAAATTGTACTCGGTGGGAAACACAGCGCTGGGCAAATTATTCCAAAGGGATGACGTTCTCCATATAAAAGATTGCTTGAAAAGCGTTGTACGCGGAGTAACAAGCTGAACCTCATACGGATGCGAAGCACCAGCGCGACGTGTATTTCTAACATGCACCGCTTTGGGAGGAATTAAGCGGGCTACATCCTTCGAACACTTTCCATGAAAATACTTGTAGAACAGACTCAAGTCGCCAACCGTTCTTCGATGTTCCAGCGAATCAAGGCCGCCGGTCAATTCCGGGCCCCCAATCAGACGGACCGCTCTTCTCTGAACAGAATCCAACAAATGCAGTGTATGTTTGGGAGCGGAGCCCCAAACGTGGGAGCAGTATTCCATAGTTGGTCGAATTTGGGCTTTGTAAAGAATTAACAGTTGTTGTGGGGTGTAAAGCTTTCTGGTTCTAAATAATATTCCCAACTTTTGAGAAGCTCTCCTTGCTATGCCTGCAACATGTTCATGCCAAGACATATTTGCTCCCAAACTAACGCCCAACAAATTGAGCGACGATGCTAGGGGAATGGAGTGCCCCGACATAACTATGTCGGGTTCAGCAACGTTAACTTTTTTAAAAAAAACTGCCGCTTGGGTTTTTGTAACGTTAAATTCCACTTGGTTACTGTCACCCCAAGATAGAATTTCTTCCAGGTCTTTGTTGAATTGAACGACCTCCTGCTGTCTGCGGACATTCGCCTGAGCAGCCGATGTCCGAGCGTTCAAGGTGAATGAAGAGACAAGCGTACTGTCATCTGCAAAGCTATAGATTGGATTCCCGGTCTTTTCCAGCAGATCGTTAATGTAAATGAGAAAGAGAGTAGGAGACAGTATGGAGCCCTGGGGCACACCAGCGTTGATAGTGAGGGTGTTAGAAAGAAATCCGTCGACCGCCACTCGTAAAGAACGCTCTCTGAGGAAACATGATAGCCACAAACAGAACCTTTCAGACATACCATAAGAGCGCAGCTTAGCCAACAGTCCATCGTGCCAAACACGGTCGAATGCCTTGGATATGTCAAGAGCAACCGCTCGAGATTCTCCAAAGTGTTCAATTGCGTTGTTCCAAACATGTGTTACATAAGTCAGAAGATCTCCTGTTGATCTATGTTTACGAAAACCATATTGGTGATCGCTAATAATATTGAATCGTTCAAGATATTTTAGAAGATGCTCATTGATAACCTTTTCCATGACTTTCGATATTATTGAAAGCAGTGCAACTGGTCGGTAGTTATTTGGCAAGGTCTTCTTACCTTTTTTAGGTATCGGCTGAACCGTGGCACATTTCCAGCAGGACGGAAATATTCCCTTTCTGTAGGATAGGTTAAAAAGTCTACAGAAAACTGGTGTTAGTTCCCTTGCACAGTTTTTGAGAACTATGGCAGGTATTCCGTCAGCGCCAGAAGCCTTCTTGGTGTCTAGCTTCATTAAAATACGCTTTATGATGCGCTGTCTGAAGACAACATCGGGCATCCTTGATTGCAATATGGGAATAGTAGGTGGTGTTTTTCCTTGGAAATCGACAGTAGAATGTGAGGCAAAAAGTTCAGCCAACAAGTTCGCTCTCTCAACAGGTGTGGTTGCAATGGAATTATCTGGCCGTGTGAGTGGTGGTATGGTGGATTTGGTAAAATTTTGACTAACTGCCTTAGCGACTGCCCAAAAGGACGTGGAATTGTTGGGACAAGCGAGAAGTTTGTTTCTAATTCGTTGATTGTATGCCTCCTTGGTTTCGTCGATAATTCCCTTGCATCTGTTCCGGGCATGAACAAAGATGTTTCGATTTACGGTGTTAGGATTTTCACGCCATTTTCGGTAGGCAATATGTTTAGAAGCAACAGCTTCTTTGCATTTTCGGTCGAACCAAGGCTTGCCGTTGGAGGAGCATTTCTTCGAAAAAGGGATGTAAGCTTCCATACCAGCCAAAATAACATCGGAGACCTCTCTGGCGCAGTCAGATGGGTTATCGAATCGAAAACAAACGTCCATCCAAGGGAAAGTTCGAAAGTATTCCATGAGATCTTCCCATTTAGCAGATTTGTAGTGCCAAATCTTGCGCGGCCTAGGCGCCTCTCTGTCACTGATTGGCAGGATACTCGATGTCGAAAGCAGTTTATGGTCGGAAGAACCTAACGGCGGATTTACGGTGACCGTGTAAATCTCCGGATTGGTGGTTAAAAACAGATCAAGAAGACTGGCGAACTCCCCGTCTCGATCAGGGATCCGTGTTGGTTCGTCAATAAGCTGAGTTAAGCCACAACTGATTGAGAATGATTCAGCTTCAGCTTCAGCTAGAAAGGGATCGATCAACTGCCATTCGTAACGAACGGTCTCTAAGAAAACACGAGAGTCATAAACAGAATTTTTTAGGCATATGACAAGAGTTTAGCTTAATCAAGAACCGATCGCACTAAACACGGTCTAATGCAAGATTCTCGAGTTCAGTCAATTGCATTGTTCCAAACATGCGCTACAATCGTTCAAGATATTTGAGAAGATGCTGATTGATAGCTTTTATCATAACTTGTTTGGCAAGGTATTTTTGTCTTTTTTTGGTATCGGCTGAATTGTAGCGCATTTCCAGCAGGAAGGAAATATTCTCTTCCTGTAGGATAGAATGAAAAGTCTACACTAAAACTGTTAGTTCTCTCGCACATATTTTGAGTACTATGGCAGATACTACATCAGCGTCATAAACTTTTTTCACATCTATGTATGCTCCATTAACATACGTTTTATGATACGCTATCTAAGGACAATATCAGGCATCTCCGACTGCTCTATGGTTGGTGGTTTTTTTCCTAGGAAATCGAGAGTAGAATGTGAATTAAAAAGTCCAGCTAACAAGTTGGCTTTCTTAACTGGTGTTATTTCAATAGCAGTAGTAATATAGTGGATTTAGTGAAATGTTGACTAATGGCTTTAGCGACTGACCAAAAGGACCTGGAATTGTTTGTGCCGACAAGTAGTTTGTTTTTAATTCTTTGATTGTGTGCCTCCTTGGTTTCGTCAATAATTTCTTCCATCATTTCGGGAATGAATCAAGATATTTATAACGTTAGTAAAGTTACAACTGATGGTGAACGATTCAGCTCGACGACCGTGTTCGTCGATCGTATTTGCATACTTAAACTATTTGATGAAGCAACTTCACGGAGCTTAAACCAATGCTGTGATATCACACAGAAGCGATCATATCACACCGAGGTGGGATCTGGGCATTTATCATATATATGATATTCTGTCCCGCATTCCACGAGATATATTATTATTAAGTATTATGATTCCTATTATTGTTACTTTTTTAGTGCTCATCAGGTCCATTACGAACAAATGGGTTTTCTTGAAGGAACTGCCAAAATTGATGGTAAAGAGCTGCCACTAAAATTAGATGCGTTTAGAGATCACAGTTTTGGTAAGTGGTAAAAAAAAGTGTTTAGGGTTGTCACGACGTCGAATATAACATAAGAATACTACTTAGTATAAGAATTTCAGAAAGGTACCGCGCGTTATTATAATTATGAGTCTTCTCGTTGTAACTTAATCTTTTCTATAAATAGTATTCTTGTAATGTAATTTCTTAATATGCTTTATGTTAATACTTAGAATGCGATTAAAAATACTTTCGGTTAAAAAATTTAGAGTTTAAAAAGAAACTAATTATCGTGCAATAACTATATTTGGTGAATTTGATGTTAAGAAGTAGTGTATACAAAATGCTCAGGTTACGACTATACATTTTATTTGATATATTGATATATTATTGATTTGATATTTTAGTAGATTCAATAACATAATATAACATTATTGCTACTATTATTTTCGTCGACTTTTTGTAACATTTTTAACAAGGCGACGAATAAAAGAAATATATTGTTCAGAACATAAAAACTAATATATGAAGCCACTAATCTTATTTTCTCTAGCTGATCCTGACAAAGTGTCAAATTTCTCTTTCTAGAACTCGAGCTAAGTCTTTTTTGTGGAAATTGGTTACAATATATCAGAAACAGATAATTCGGTCATACTTTTTATCTTCTATAAATTCAAGACTAATAAGATATTCCGTGGTGTTGGCTTAATGTTCCATGGAAATGTAGGTAAAAAGAAATATTTGTGGTTTTAGAAAAAAAAGAAAGAAAAGGAAATTAAATAAAAATTATGTATGGGTAGATATCATTAGATGACACTATGTGTATCCGTCAGAACAGCAAAAAAATTTTATTGTTGCTTGTATTTTATTTTGTATTTTAATTGTGATTAAAGCAAATTAAAAATGAAACATTAAACGCTTGTAGTCATTTTTTAAAGTTAAAACAATTGTTCTAGCGTTTCTTGTATAACAGTTAGATTTATTTGTCTTAAAATTACAATTGTCAATTTGACTAATGTTAGAATTAAATAAGTTGGCAATGTTTTTGCTTTTTTTTTATCTTATGTTAATAACAGTAGGTGCACCAAGTAATTTTTATCGCTTTGGATTTCAGAACTTATTGAAATAGGACTTCTTGTCCTCCTTACAATTATTTTAAAGTAAGATTTTTTTCTTTAAGACCACGTATATGACTTAATCCTACTGTAAAATTAACCTAAAATATCAAATGTAGACACTCTGTCGTTCGAAAACAACGGGCTTTGCCTTTTCTTGACATTTTTACAAAAACGAAGCTGAGGCGGAAGAAAGGGTTTGTATGGACTCAGAATTTTTTCCTCTTACAATTATCTTATGTATAACCACTTTTCATATCAAATAACAATTTTACATCTCTTGTTCTTAAACCTGGAGAGCAAGTTCATGAACCACCTTGGCGAATTGCTTGCTGGATCACTTCAAATATCGGGTCTTCCAGGACTTGACAACTTTTTTTTGAAATAAAACGCAACCCATTTGAGACATTTCGAAAATTTTTTTTATCGGCTTGAAGTACAATCAAAACATTTATGTATGGAATTCGACTTCATTCATGTGTCCACCACGGGCACGTTTGCAGCGGTCGATTCGTTGAACCCAATTTTCGATGACTCGGCCACACATTTCAACGGAAACGGCCGCTATCTCTCTTTCAATATTGGCTCTGAGCTCCTCTAACGACGCAGGCTTGTTAGCATAGACCAACGATTTAACGTACCCCCATAAAAAGAAGTCTAGAGGTATTAAACCACACGATCTAGGCGGCCATTCGACGGGACCATTTCTCGATATAACACGTTCACCGAATTTAGATTGCAGTAAGTCGATTGTTACACCCGCTGTGTGACTTGTGGCGCCGTCTTGTTGAAACCACATATCATTAATGTCTAGCCCATGCAATTGATCAAAGAAATAACGTTGCAACATGCCTCTGTAGCAATCTCCATTGACTGTAACGTGACGGTTATTTTCATCAACGAAAAAGAACGGCCCAATGACACCACCGGCATGAAAACCGCACCAAACAGTAATTTTTTGTGGATGAAGTGATGTTTCTTCAAGCACATGAGGGTTTTCACCTGACCAATAACGCATATTCTGTTTGTTGACGAAGCCGTTTATCCAAAAATGCGCTTCATCACTAAAGATGATTTTGCGATGAAATTGGTCATCTTCTTTCAACATTTCTAGAACCCAATTCGAGAACGTACGTCGCTTCATATGATCGAGTGGCTGTAGTTCTTGAGTTAACTTTAACTTATAAGGGTCCAAGCTAAGATCCTTTTGCAAAATTCGGCATACTGTGGTCTGAGCGTTGCCCAATTCTTGAGAACGCCGTGAAATCGACTGTTTTGGTTCGTTTGAGATGGACGCTTGAACGGCAGCAATATTCTGGTCACTTTGACCAACTCGTTGTCTCACTGGCACGGGAACATCCAGCAGCGAATATGTTAACTCAAATTTTTTCACTAGACTATGAATTGCTTGTCTACTGGGACGAGAATTACGACCAAAAATTGGTGTTAACGCTCTTAAAGTTGCAGTCACCAACTCCAAATTTTGGTAGCAAATTTTAATTATTTGTAAACGTTGTTCGTTCGTGTACTTCACCATGATGAAAATGTTGACTTTACTGAATGTTTTGACGTTGACAGTTCGGTGATTGGCTTAAGGGTGCGTTCACAGTGAAATTTCAAAGTTGTCAAGTCCCAAATGGAAGACCCTTTACATCTGCAAGTTCCAGTTTGGTTCAGCAAGATTTTAAAGATTTAAAATATTTTTATCAATTTATACTCTGCTCGGCTGATGAAGACGTTCATAATCTTGAAGGTTAAAATTTCTCTTTCGAAACTTCTGCTGTACGATACCATGCTTTCACCAAAATCTAACTTCATGCTTCAGCTGCATATTCTTGTTTTTAAGTTGAAATGCAATAAAAAAGCAATATCTTAAATGTTGATTTTTGAACGAAAGTGCCAAACAATTGACTTTCCAGTTCGTGTTCATGGAGGAACAAGTATTATACGTTGTTTTAAATCCAAAAATGGCAGCTCAAAATTATTGAACTTTCCTGCAGTTCAATCCAGTTTGAATAAGTTTTGTGCTCGATGAGAGCTAGAGACCGAAAAACAATTTGTATGTCTATAACTGGAGACTGTTAGACGTATTTGAAATTGCCGATCTTATTGTAAGAAATTGATGAAAAAACCAAAAATTTTATAAATTCTTCTAATTTAAATATCTAAGAGTGTTGTTTTCAAATATATTTTACTCAACTCTATTTCTTCTCTACTTTATTATAAGCTAATAAAAGCAGTTCGATATTCCGTTTTGAACAAGTTTTCCAATATTTGTAAAAGTCGTTAAAATAGCAAGGTTCTAGACTATAAATTTTTAAAATAAACATTAATTTATAGTTAAGTTATATGTCTACTTTTCTAGTCCTCATGTTCTAACTTGGACGTTACGTTGAACGTCCGACTTAAAGACCGTTGCGGTAATTAAAGTGATAATATGACGTATATTTGTACACATTGAAATATTACTCAAAATAATTGTAATCATTGAATTCTGAGAATAAGGATTTATAGAAATAAGTAGTAAAAAAATACTTTATATATACATATACAGGGCTAATCATAAGACGAGGTTAAATACTCCTGCCCCCCCCACCCTTGGGGTATTCCATATCCTATAAACTAATACTTCAAGTACAGACATTGCTTTTTGTGTTACAGAATCTGACTGTCTTATACTAAAAAATGAATTAACCCGCATGCCATAAGTTGATATTTGCTAGACTCTAATCATAAAAAACAGCTAAGCACAGGAAGGATTCTAAAGATATTTGCAACTGAAAACTGACATTTCTCTCTCCTCTTATATATTTGAATGCAATAATTATGAAAATTTATTCGATATTGGCGTTTGTAATTAAGAGAAATACTATTTTACAACACTGTAAATAAAAAAGCGCAGGGACGACGTTTATAGCAACAAGAATTTGGCGGAATTAATACCACCAATCAAACAAACAATTCTGATTGGTATAAACATCTTCTCTGTGTTCTTTTGTTTATGGTAGATCTCCTTAATTTCAACTTGTTAATGGCGTTTGTAATTAAAAAAACAGCTTTTTTACAACACTATAAAGAAATCAATACAAGGAAGAATTTCATTTAAATAGTCGGTAATATATTACACAAATTGTATATTCAGTAACAGATTAGGCAGTTACATATGAGCAGTAAAAAAATGAAAATCACGAGTAAAATATTTGGAAATAAGCAGCTCATAAATATTTGAATTCGTGAAAATCCAGTTGGTTATTAAAATGAATTATTCGGCAGTAACACGTGAGCAGTTACTAAATCATAATTAGTACGCTAGAAATATTAGGATAAGTAGTTCTATAAATACTTGTACAGTAAAAATTAAGATCAGCCAGTTAAGTGATTACATGTAATGTTTACATACATTAAAATGAAAAACTGATAATACATATATTTACTGGCTGACTAAGAAAATTGAGATAGTGTTTCATTATTGACTATTTTTCTAGTGCCATAAGTAATATTTTAATTTGAAATGAGGAGGGACTACGAAAAAAATAAAGTATGAAATCAAAGTTATAAAGTAATCTTACTATCTTAGTAAGTATTTATAAAAAATAAAAGGTTTTATCCAAAACTTATTGTATAATAAGAGCAGGCTTTGCCTTAGAAGGCCCTTTTCCTTTTTTGAACTTGAACTCGTCAAAGTTCCGGGGGAGGGGAGGTTCAAAAACTTTAAATGCCTTAGCTTCTGCACTAGGTACTTGATATTTGACGAAGTTTTCATCAAGAGGTGTCACTACAATCTCGTTAGGTAGTTTTGCCCAATTGTATGAGTTGGCCATTCTATTAAGCTTATTATGGAAATTTTTGCAATGAAACTCTTCTGGATTCTGAATATATTTGGTAGATCATTCATTTACAATTGAGAGAGCTGTAAACGTTCTCGAAGAGTGTTACCGTCTTTGATGACTTTATTGAAAGACTTGAGAGCATTATTTGTCGAAGGCAATAGCAGAGTCCCATCCATACCAAGTTTGTACTAGCCACTGTTAATATTCTATGAATTCACGTTCTTCGTCAGATTTGTGTAAAAAAAGTTCCGAAGCTGTATCGTAGGCATCCCGATTTGTAATTAAATGTAAAGTATCTACATCTTCCAACATTTGTTTTTGAATAGGTTTTATTACATCGCTTTCAATTTGCAGCTGTATCTTTCTTTTAGTGTATGCCCAGCACATACGCACAGTGGTATCGCTGCTGGACGAACTATTTATCAAACTGTCCAGTCACTCATTTTACCACTCAAATGATTGCACAGGGTATTTATTTAAACTACCGTACGAGTATATTTCGTACTGCTGCTATGGGGACTAAGCAACCAACCAAAATCTATTTTATTACTAGCAAAATTTTACTACCACGATTAATTTAATCACTGCCAAAAAAGGTTATTATTGCTCGTATTATTTATTAACTGCCCAATGTAACCGCCCAAATGTATTAAAAATTGCTTATTTAATTCATTTTCATTTTCATAGATAATGGAATTAAGATAGTCTAAAAATACCAATCAAAACAGAAAATAAATCCCGCCAAATTCTGTTGGCTGTTTTGATTGGTATTGTTAATCCCTCCAAATTCCTGTTGCTATAAGCATCTTCCTTGAGCTGTTTTGTTTACATTGTTGTAAAATTACGTTTTCCTTAATTACAAACACCTATTGCCACCAAAAAAAAAAAAATTATTGTTAAAACTATACAAAATGTATCGACTCCCAACTCTTATATTTTCTCCTCCTGAAATATCTAAATTGTCCAAAAAAGTTTCTTTTTTACTTCATATATTTCCGAGATTGAAGTTAATATGAAGTTAATATAGTAGACGGTCGATATAACATCCCTTTGTAATAATATGTAAATGTTTTTAGTGTCCCGTACGGAACCCTTATAAGATCACTTCGCTGTCCGTCCGTCACCCGATTTTCTCCGAAACTATTTAACATGGAAGGTTGAAATTTGGTAATAATATAAAAAAATTTACTAGGTTATCGAGTGTGATGTCAAATGAAAGCTTGTGTAAACATGAGTATACATATGTAATGTAATACCTGCGCACACTTTTCTTTGTATTATTTTTAAGAAATCGCTCTCCCCTCCCCTTATCTCGAAAAGTACTGATCAAAAAATTTTGAAAAAATTTTGGAATATTCTCCACGGGGTGTAGATTATCACGAGTGCTTTACCCTTAATAATTAATGTAGTATATAAAAAAAAAAAAAAATTTCAAGTTCATCAGTTCTCAGTAAAGATTGGAAACAAACTTTGTTGAAAAGTCATTTTCGGTGTGTTTTGTACAGTCATTGATCATTTTATACCTCTGTAACTCTTTTATTTTAAAAGCAATCAACGTACGGAACACTAATTGCGCAAGTTCAACTTGCACTTGATAGGTCATTTTTTTTTAATTATGCACCTAGCCAAGAAAATTGCTTATTTGTCAAATTACTGTAGCAATTTCAAGTATTTTGATAAAATTTTGTACAAATTTAGATAAAACTTTGTTACGCGGACTTTTCAGAAAAAGGTTTTTTTTTTTTTGGAATGGGCTTAAAATGGTCTGATTTTGAAAGACTTACAAGAAAATATCAGGGGTAGCCGTTTTTTTTGCCCTTTTTTTTTGGTAAATAAAAATTAACCTATATCACTGACAACTGTTGATAACCACTGATCGAAACTGTCAGTTGATTTCGGAAGAATAGGCTCCGTTCACACTAATAGGTGAAATGTAGAGGTCAGCCTAATCTAAAAATTATTAAATTTTTTTCGGTTATAATCTAAACTTATCACAAAACTGTTTATTGTCATTTTTTTTTGGTAAAATTTCGGTACGCGGGCTTTTCAGAATAAGTTTTTTTTTTTTAAATCGGCTTAAAATGGTCTAAGTAAAAATTTATGAGAAAAAATCTGGAGGTAACCATTTTTGTTAACACAAACTAAATGAAACTAACCTAAATTAAATAATCGGTAACTATAAAATACATTAAATAACAAAAAAATAACCCCACCCCAAATGTGTTTTCAACAAAGTTTGTTTCCAATCTTTACTAAAAACGGATGACTTTGAAATTGATGTTTTTTTATATACCAGATAAATTATTAAAGGTAATGCACTCGTGATAATTTTCATTCAATCTACACCCCATAGAGAATATTCTAGAATTTTTTCAAAATTTTTTCATCAGCACTTTTCGAGATAAGGAGGGTGGAGTGCGGTTTTTCGCGATTTTTTAAAAATAATACAAAGAAAAGTGTGCGTAAGTGTTACATTATATATATATATATATATATATATATATATATATATATATATATATATATATATATATATATATTTCTTACTCGTGTTTTTACAAGCTTTCATTTGACACCCCACTCGATGACCTAGTAAAAGAAATGTTTTTTCACTTCCGATTTCACCCCGCAAAACTAACCCCTTAAGTCAAAATTTAACTTTCAAAACTACACGGCTTTGATGAGGCCATCAATTCCTATATTAGTACCAAATTTCAACTTTCTATGCCAAATAATTTCGGCGAAAATCGGGTGTGACAGACGGACAGACAGGCAGATAGACAGACACCGAAGTCATCTTATAAGTGTTCCGTATGGAACACTAAAAATGTCCCACCTTATTGTGAAAAAATGATATATATGTTAGTGACTGGAGACCAAAGTTAGTTCAGGTTAGCAAGAATAGCCTTACCCCGTCAATCTTTCAAAATTAGACCATTTTAGGCCTATTCCAAAAAAAAACCTTGTCATTTGTTCTTTTCGTGTTGTTTTCCGCAAAAAAAAATTCACAGCAAAGTTTCTTATTGGCTGGAATTTTACTATGACTGTAAATGTAGCATAATTATCTCGGCGCATGCGCATAATGAACTGTGTTCTTCCGAGCAGTTTCGATCAATGGTTGTCAATAGCATAGTAGACTTTCGTACGCTTACTTATCAATATTTATATGCAAAAAAAAATGTGCAAAAATGGCGTCCAACCGATATTTTCTCTTAAGTCTTTCAAAATTAGATTATTTTAAGCATATTCCAAAAAAAAAAAAACACGTAACGAAGTTTTACTCAAATTTATACTGTTTTGCAGTTTTTAAGATTTTTTTTTTTCTGAAAAATGTGTGAAAGTACCATAAGTTAGATTATCGCAGTGTGTCACTAAATGGAGAATTCGGCCAATAAAAAAATACCACGGGTGTACGGCAATATCGAATTTTGATATGAACTCAACAAGACTACTTTATTCAAGAGTACTTTATTCAAATCAGGAAGATCGGCTGCAGCAAGAACTAAGAAAGCCATCAGGCCTGAAAATTTTCTGCTGACAGATTGATAAAAAAAATATCCTAGTGCTTACTGAAGAAGCTTAAGTATCCAAAACTTGTACGATTGTGCATGAAGATTAAGGCATGAGAAAAATTTTTGCACGATATATCCCCGAATTTCTTACGCCAGAGTAGAAACTGGTGATGAAAAAAATTTCTCAAGAACATTTCCCCGCTTTAGAAAATGATGAGAGTTATTTTTTTCAAATTGTCTGAGGTGACGAGACTTGAGTATTCCACTGGGACTGTTCCACGAAGTAGAATTCGATGCAGTGGATTCACAAAGGCTTTTTAACTCCAAAGAAGTCGTCTTCTGGAAAATTGATGGTTACCGTTTTTTGAGATTGCACAGGAATTTTGCATATTAAATATATGGAAAAACGAGACAGACGAGAACAAAAATCTTGCTGCAGTATAACAACTGAAAGTCTGCAAGACTCACACAATTCAAACCATTACCGGAAGCTATGGTGTTACGAAGTTACAACATCTACTCTATGACACTAATTTAGTTCCCTGCAACTTTTTCACGTTCAAACACCTCAAAAAAAGATTCCAGGCTCGGAAATTTACTTCAAATGATAGTTCAAAGTCATTGTGTCATATTTCAGACGCAACAAGTCTAAAAGCGCTGGATTAAGTAAATTAGTGCTGACTATAATTATACACTTCCGCATGTCCGATAACCTAAAAATTGATTTGGACATAAGTCCATGAATGATGAAAAGTCGGCTAGATAGATAAAATATCGAAAAAACTCAAAGAGTAAAGAGTATGTAAAATTTGATTTGAACCCTAGTTATATCTACATAAAAAACATTAAAGTTGACACTTTTTTTAAATATTGCTTTATCTAGTTAAAAAGTTTCATTTCTTTTTGTCTAACTAATTTAGCTCTGCTTTTCCTTTGATTTTAATTAGAAATATTCTTTTCTTTTTTAACAACAGGGAGAAATAATTTTAAAAATGAATTTACGCTTGAATGCCCGTTGTTTGACATTTTTAATTAATTAAGTTGTTTTTATTATTATTAACAGAATTGTTTAGTACTTACATAATACGTATATTTTGAGAGGATAGAATTTACTTGTCTAACCAGGCGTTAAAATCTTTGTTAAAATAGATGAGTTTTGGCTTTAGTATCTAGGAGTATTTTGATGTACGAATTATTGACAAGGCTATTAAGATACAAGTCATTGTAACAATAATTCCTAAATTTATGTTTTAAACTTGAGTAAAATAGGAAAACTGATACATTTTAAAACATTTTTGGTTGTAAAACGCCAAAATAGTAGTTAGATACAAATCATTGCAACAGCTGGCGTGTAAGCGTCAACTCATTTTCTAACTTACAAGGTAAGTTAAACAAACATCTTCGTAAGCATCCTCTATTAAAAAATTCCGTTACGACTAGATCCTCGGTGTAACCCGCAATTTTCTACTCAATGTCACGACCGACAGTCGAAATTCGTCCTACCTTGACTCTACATTTGGATATTCGTCACTATCGTTAATGCTAAATGGGTGCAGGAATTGTACTATTGTCTTGCAGCGCTGAACTAGAGAAGAAACACACTCTATGTAAGCAAATACTCTATATAATTGGTTTATGTATGGAGTACTACACAATTGAGTTGTTTTTAACTTATTAGCAGTCTTGGAGGCACATTTGTTTAAAATTATGTGTTTTTACTCTCCTTGTTAAAGAAATTCATGAAAAAATGCTCTTCCGAGATTTTTTTTTTCACTTCCTAGGGTTTCTAGGTTACAAAACACTTAATCACTCACCTTCGTCGTTCTGTTGGCATGATAACTCCCGAACGAAATGAGATATCAATATTATTCTTAGTATATACACAGTAGTTAACGATCGGATGAGATCTATAGTTTTTGGGGATACCATATATTCAGGAGAAGGGAGTTAAAGGGTGTGTCAATAATTTTTTTTTGCAAGTTTTTCATAGTAATATGGTAATTTTTCCTACTTCTTTGTTAAGAAAATAAGTTTTTTATAAATTTTTATAGTAAAATATGTAAAGGGTTAAAGGAATACTGGGAAAAAATTACAGGTTTTTTCAGATACATCGTGTCATAAGTTGTTTTAGAAGTCGAGAAATACAAAAATTTTAGTCTATTTTCTCATTATTTTTGTTCTTAACTCGGAAAGCGGGTGAAATATATGGTGGTAGATAAATATTGTAGAGAGATAGAATATTATGAGAATTTTTGCCACGCTTTTGAGATGATGTTTGAATCAAATATTTAATATCATTTTGAAGCCCTATCTGTCATATGAACACACCCTAAATTTTAAGTCGATCTATCAAGTCATTCATTGTTTATTAGCTGGTTTAAGTAGACGTGTTTAAATATTTTTTAAAAATGGAAAAAATCGAATATGCTGCAGTGATAAAATTCTTTGTTTTGGAAGATTTATCGGCAACTGAAATCCATGCAAAGTTAGAGAAAGTGTTAAAGGAGTCTGCTCCTTCATTTTTAGATTCAAAGATGGACTCTAGAGTTTAAATGTGGTCGTACAAGCATCAATAATGATCCACGTTCAGGACGTCCAAAAACTGTAATAACTGAAGAAACTGTTGTGCAAGTACAAGATACGATATTGGAAGACCGTCGATTAAGGGTGGATGATTTAGCTGAGGTTATATGCATCTCACATGTATCAGTACATGAGATCTTAACTAACGTTTTGGTTATAAGAAAGCTATTTACAAGAGGGGTGCTGCAATTGCTAACATCGGAACAAAAACGTTCTCGAAAGAAACTTTCTAAACAATATTTGGCTTCGTTTCATGAAGAGTAAAACTAATTTTTTGCGTCGATTTGTAACTATGGATGAGACAACTGCGACAACAGACTGCACAGTAGACTGAGCCCGATTATTCAGTTCCAAAGCAGCCAAAGTGGTCAAGGTCGTCCAAAAAAATTATTGCATCAGTTTTCTAGCATGCAAAAAGAATTTAATTACCTTCAGACCGGTGAGAAAAGATCCGGTTTGAAGAAAAAAAAACATCTTTTTTCGTGACAATGCACCTGCTCACAGAATGTACGAATTGTTGGAACATCCACCCTATTCAACAAATCTGGTTCCATCTGACTTCTATCTGTTCCCAAACCTCAAAATATTTCTAAATAGGAAGCGTCTTTCAACAAATGATGAGGTGATAGCATCCGTAGATGGGTATTTTGAAGGTTTTCCGGAAAAACCACTTCAGATATGGGGTTAATGAATTGGAAAAAAAATTATTGGGCTTAAAAGAGATTATACTAAAGAATAAATGTATTTCAGCTCATTAATACATCTTATTTCATTTCCAGTTTCAAAACTTATTGAATGACCTTATAAGTTTCAATAGTATTGAGCAAATTCTTTCAGATAATTTGGTTACTGTAATGGACAAATTTTAAGCCCATTATTTATACTTATATGTCTTTTCTAAGGTACTTGGAGTGAATGTGAAAAATAATTTAGCTACTTTCAATTTTAACAGGAAAAGGGGCTGTATAGTTTAAATAAAATTATGAAAACTTTTCCAGGTTTTTGATTGAAGTAATAGACAATTTTTATAAATATCTTACTGTAAAGTAGCCTTTGGGTAATAATATACCGAGTTGTAGTGCTTAGGTTACGCTATTATTTAGTGTGAAAAAGTTAGTTCTAATATTTATTTTAGATCTTAATGCTTGCAAACGGCTAATAATTTTACCAATTTTTTTTTTTTGCTTGTTTATTGGGTGATCAATGAATATCAACATCATTATAGTCAAGAGAACTATCGCTTCTTATTTACTATCATCAATGTCAATATAGTTGACTTACATTATTTTCTTTTTATGGATACAGCTCATGCGCTGCAGGAATATTCTTAAATTTGTTGGCGCGTGCGTAGATGCAGAGATACTATCTGTATTTAGTATACTGGATTAATCCTTTCTACGAGGATGGAACCATATCTTGTCTGAAAAAGGTTTGCTGAGTGTCCAGGCTGTAACCGAAAGCCATAGTTCAATGATGTTATATAACGCGCACAATTAGCACGGATATTATTGTCGAATCTATGCTCATATCACTCAATGTCACTCATATCGCTTAATATCATTATCGATCCATATTATCTCCTACTCTCTTTTTAATTTACATTAACGATCTACTGAAAAGGACTTTAAATCCTAGAACATCGGCTTCTTATGCAAATATTCTCAGATAGCAGGAAGTCGCCCAACTTAACAAAGACTAAATCCTATCTTTAAATTACCGTAACCAAGTATAATTTAACCCAGGCGGCAGTGTTTTTTTTTTTTAAATTACACTTCATGCCTCTAGCGTCGTCATTTAATTTGCTGGGCCTTAATTTGCCAACAAATATGTCTTCACATGACCATATTACATGCGTAGCAAAGAGAGCTTCTCAAAAGCTGGGAATATTATTTCAAACTAGAAATTTTTGCGGTCCTTAACTGTTAATTGTGTACAAAAACTCAAATTCGACCAACGATGGAATAGTGCTCCCATGTTTGGGGCTCTGTTTTCAAACAAGCACCGCATTTGTTGGATTCTATTCAGAAGAGAGCTGTTTGTGTGATTGGAGACTCAAAACTCATCAGCAACCTTGATTTCTTGAAACACCAAAGGACTGTTGGCGACTTAAGCCTGTTTTACAAGCATTTTCATGGAAAATATTCGATGGATGTAGCCCGCGTTATTCCTTCTAGAGCGGCTCATGCTAGGAATACACGTCGCGCTAATACTTTACCTACCTCAACCCTTTGAAATGATTTGCCCAGAATTGTGTTTCCCACCGACTCCCATTTTCAGCGATTCAAGACCAACTTGAATAGTTTTTTCCGGACACGTGATGCTTCTGTAGCGTTGTGGGGATTTCCCTGCAGCGCGTATGCTATGCTCATAAAAAGAAGGGAAAAAAAAGAAACCCATAGAAATTGAAACGTTTCCTACATTTTATTTTCGTCGTTCCCTAATTACAATGAATTCGTTATATGTAAAGTATTCGTTTTAATTTAACGCCAATTGTCGTCATTTCGTAATATTATCTAGAGTTCGCTGTATCTAGTTTGATTTAAGAGTTATTGTGGCTACATACAAATAGATACACACAACAATTTTTTATGATGATATGAGAATGATAATAGAATATTTTCGTTTGCAAAAAAAGTGGAAAGGAAATGAACTAAACTTAATATATCTTATTTTAGATTAATTTTTTTTCTCTTTCTATCAAATAAATATATGTAATATTAAACTGGTTGCTTTTATTCTGTAGCATCGCAATAAAATTTGTTCTACAGTATTATTCCTTTAGTGTACTATCAATTACGAAATTAAAAGAAATAACCGGCCAAGTACAAGTCGGACTTACGCAATTAGTGTTCCGTACGTTGATTGCTTTTGAAATAAAAATTTTTGTTACAGAGGTATAAAATGATCAGTGACTACACAAAACACACCCCAAATGAGTTTTCGACAAAGTTTGTTTCCTTCCGATCTTTTTTGAAAATTAATGACTTTGAATTTTTTTTTTTTTTTTTTAATATACCAGAGAAATTCTTAAAGATAGTACACTAGTGATAATTTTCGTTCAATCTGCACCCTGTGAAGAATATTCCAGAATTTTTTCAAAACCTTTAGATCAGCACTTTTCGAGATAAGGGGGGAAACAGCAATTATTGGCAATTTTTACAATAATACAAAGAAAAGCAAGTATCACATTATACATATCTTCGCACTCGTGTTTTCACAAGCTTTCATTTCACACCCTACTCGATGACCTGGTAAAAAAAATATTTTTCCCTTTTGATTTCACTACACTAACCCTATAAGTCAAAATTTAATTTTCAAAACTACACGGCTCTGATGGGGCCATCAATTCCTATATTAGTGCCATAAAAAGTAATAAATATTATAATTTTTACCCATATAAGGTGTTACTGTTAAAAAGTATCAAACAAATGTATGAAAATTGGACCAAAAAACGGACCGAAAATCAAAGAAAGAATTAAAAACTAAGGATCATACATTTTTCTACATTTTGAGGAAAGTAAAAATGTTTGAATATTAATGTCAATATAGAGAGAGATCTTCTTTTTCACTCCACACCGTCCACAAAATATTATAGTGGCTCTTTTCGGGGCAATTTTTATAGCCTCTGGTTGCGGCGCTTTCTTTATAGCCTCACGATGGAGCGCTATTTTTTAGTGTCTCGTTGCGGCGTATAGCGCCAAATTTCTTTATTTTTAATAAATATTTTATTTATTAAATAGAAGCCGTTAGTTGCCCCTTATGTATATCTTAATTTTTGAGAATGGATTGAGTGGATATTAATACTGATAGAGCAAAAACTCGATATAACTAGCTCGTTTATTACTTGTAGAGCACATGGAGATCGAGGTAATTTTTGTACGCCTTTTGAAAATAGTGTCTCTAGTTGTTTAAAATTTGGTTGTACTGTTTTTAGGCAACATTCAGGTTAGAATAAAAAGAGTCTAACTTCAGCTCAAAAAATGAAAAAATACTGAAGAGTTATGTAGTTGTTGAAAGAAATTTTAAGATGGTACAACCGTTGCGTCCTGAAAGATAAAGCGGGTAGTTCAGTGAAATGCTACATTTAAATAAAGAAGGGTATATATATATATATATATATATATATATATATATATATATATATATATATATATACATAAATAAAATAAAAATTCCTACCTTCATTACACTCTTAAAATTACAACTACTAAATAAAAACCCGTTAGGCTATGAGAATGTGCACATTTCATTTAGAGTTCTACGAATTACTGATCCTAAGAGTAAAAAAACAAAAGACTTTTAAAAAAACACGATCTAAAAGTTTGGAAAATTAACTTCACGGATTTTACGTGTTGCGTAGTTGTTGGAAACACACTTTGTAGACAGGAAGTGAAATATTTAACTGGTGCGCTTATGACTTACTGGTTGGCTTCTCCTCGTGGGTTTTCCATAAGCTGCTTGGCCTCTCCTGGTCTCATCGAAAATATTGTCTCAGTCGCCACTCTGCTAACCTCATTTAGGTAGCTAATCAGTTTTTGACCCGAAATATCTTAGGATGAGCAGAATATTTTAAGATTGGGAAAACGCATCAAACTATCTATCTATCTAGATCTATAAAAACTACACCCACTTGGTGATAAAACAAGAGCAGTTCCTGCACTACGGTATGACGGAAGAAAAAAAAGCCTATTACGGCTTGATGAAGGACTAAGCCATTACGGCATGCTGGAGGAAAAAGTCGTCGTTACCGCATCTCGGAGGAAAAAAGCCACTACAGCATCATCGAGAAAAAAGCCGTTACTGCATCACCGAGAAAAAATCCCTTGAAAATTCGAAATGGCTGCTTAAATATCTTCTCCTTGGGTTACTTTCGGCACGCAAATTTCGACGCATTCAAGGCAAACTAAATAAGTCAAGTCGGCAACACGCAGTACACACTTCCGGTTTAAATTAAACTGCTCAAAAATTTAAACTCACTGCTTAATGGAAATTAGCAAGTATTACATGAATTACTGATAGAAAAACAGTGTTGTAACAATATTTTGCACTCAATGAGCAAATCGTTTACCGTCATTATGATCTTTCACGACATTAACTCTTAATTTAATTAGTTCTTCACTATGACAGCCATTCAGAATACTCAAATTAACACAATCTAATACATTTCCCTTAATATGAAGTATTGATTTCAGCATGGAAGATAGTAATCTTAATAAAAAAGATTTAACTTCCTTAGACTGTCCCGTAAAATATTGTAGCGTTCAATTTTACAGTAACAGTGCGTTACTTTTGCATTAGGCTACAAGGTCTTTGTCAGAATAACATTGTGGTTTCGTAATTACATATTTATCTCTCACTAAATCAGATCCCCAGTGTAGTATTTCTCGTTTCATTGCTTTGAGTACATTTTCTCTTTAGAATTCCTTTGTATCTTCTACCTTATACAACAAGGCTTAGTATGTTTCTGTAGTATATTGATTGGTAGCAGATTCGTTTTTATTTCACTATTTTATTTTCTGGTCAATTTTTAAAAGATGAATATTAGACATATCTTGCTATATTTACTTATTCCAAGGAGCACACAACTACATCGCATGAATCTAGTTGGATTGCTTTCTGACTAGAAGGAAAAAATAAGTTTCTAATTTTCAGCGACTGACTGAAGTAGCAGTCTCTGAATATTTTCCTGTTGATCTGTTTTTTTCCAAATAAGCTCAGAATTAACATGTGTTCTACAGTTCTGGACTGAAAACTCATCTTTGGATAAGTCTGATTTTCTTTTTTACCGTTTTGTTTTTCTCGGCTATTTGTCTTGAAATTCTAGCAAAGGTTCTGTTTTCTTTTGCAGGGTACAAAGAAAAAACGTAGCATCCATAATTGATTCTTCGAAATACCTTAAAGTCACGTTGCGAGATCAAAAAAGTAAATATTAAAAAATCTATTCAGGTGTACAATATCCTTTCTTTTCTTTAGAGGGTTTTTATCGTTTAGAGTTCACCGTTTGCCGTTTCTCCGTTTTCATTCTGTTATTCTTTCCCTTAGCACAACTTTACGACACGTTTGTTATTGAAATTTCTGTGCTGGATTCTAAGATACGAATAACAGTCTTCAACTTGCGCGATATAGTTTCTATATTTTATTATTTTATCACCCAAGTCTTATACTATAAAAAATTTCGCAGTAGTATTTTCACTGTATGCATTTAAATATCTGGGGAACAGCTTGAGGTAACGCATTTTGGTTTCCAGAGAACAATTCTACTGCACACAACGAGGGAAGATTAATATGGCCACTGTTGTTTTATATTACTTTTACATTTATACAACTATGAATTACGCAACTTTCTCCTTTTAAATTACAAATCTTATAGTACAAATAATCGACATTATTAGACAAATCAAGAGCACAAAAAGAAAGGAAAATACCTTTTACGGACTTCGAAAGCAAATGAGGCGTTTAATCAGGACTAATCAATCTAATTACATAAAGAAAGAAACGTGGATGAAATATTTGACAAAATTTTCTAAGAAAGAAGAGATAAAAGTAAGAATACCAGAGATAGTAATAAGTGACGAATTTTCGATAAACACAAAATATTTAGAAACAGCTTATTATAAAATTAAGAATAGAAAAAATCCAGAACAGGACGGTATCCCTAACGAGCTGGTCCAGAGCCGTGCCGAATCGAAGGAGGCTCTAAAATATTCGTTTAGGAAATAACAGAAGGGTATTTACAGCCAGCAATTTAACAAGTAGAAATATTGCGTTCTAACTCATATATTCTTGTTACCCCAGACAGTATACAGAATAGCTTTCTCTTTACATTAAGCAAGCTGAATTTTGAATTGTTCTTTGTGACTTCGTTGTCTTAATTTTACCTAGAACTCAGTAGTTCCATTGATTAGTTTGATATAGATTAATTTAACAACAGTTATATTACGTAGCATTTCTTATTTTACCCTCGGCAGAATCAGCTACAGTATTTCAAAAGGTGGTGACTACCAATGCTAATATTAAAAGAAAATATACTCAACAGTTTTTTTTATAACTGGAGCTCTCTCCCCGATGTAGAATCTGCCGTCTCGCACAGCCTATCTGTGCAAAAAGAAACTACCACAAAAGGCTAGCACCCGAGCAACATGGGACTAAAATATGCCAATAAAAAATTCTCATATACTTTGCTTGGTTTATATAAAGGGTGATTCATTTAGAGGTACTTTTTTTTAAATAAAAAAAAAAAAAAAAAAAAAAAAAAAAAAAAAAAAAAAAAAAAAAAAAAAAAAAAAAAAAAAAATGAATAAAAACAATTTTATTTTATAATCTTTATTATCATATAAAAGAACCATTCTTTACAATTATTTCTTAAAGATAATTTCTTTCAAATGTTGTCCGCGACTACGGTTAACAACGTCCATTCTGAAGTTCCAATTTTCAATGACGCGTGTGAGTATTTCGAGTGGTATTTGGCCAATGACTCGAGTAATATTGGCCTCCAATGCCTCAATTGTAGCTGGCTTATCCATGTAGACTTTGGACTTTACATAGCCCCAAAGGAAAAAGTCAAGAGGTGTGATGTCACATGATCTAGCCGGCCAATTCACTGGTCCAAAGCGTGAAATGATCTGTTCGCCGAATTGCTCTCGCAGTAAAGCCATGGTTTCACTGGCTGTATGGCAAGTGGCGCCATCTTGTTGGAACCAAATTTCGTCGAGACCACGGGCTTCAATTTCTGGCATCAAATAGTCTGTTATCATGGCGCGATAACGGTCACCATTCACAATAACATTCCGGCCGGCCTCTGTTTTGAAGAAATATGGACCGATTATTCCACCGGCCCATAAACCACAGCAAACAGTTGTTTTTTCTGGATTTAATGGCAGCTCTTGAACCTCTTCAGGTTGTTCATCACCCCAAATACGGGCATTTTGTTTATTCACGAACCCATTAAGCCAAAAATGGGCCTCATCGGTGAACAAAATTTTTCTCGAAAACAGTGGATCTTCTGCAAGCTTGTCAAGAGCCCAACGACTAAAACGAAAACGATTCGGAAGGTCGGTCGGCTTCAGTTGTTGCATTAGTTGAATTTTGTATGCTTTTAAAGAAAGATCCTTACGTAAAATACGTTGTTGAATATGACAGGCCAAGCTGTTGAGAACGGCGACGAATCGACACTTCACGGTCTTCGCGTACACTCTCCGCTACCGCCCCTATATTTTCTTCACTACGTGCTGGATGTGGTCTATTCGGTCGAGCATTATCCAATAATGAAAATTGGGTCTCAAACTTATTGATGGTAGAGCGAATTGTGCGTTCGGTAGGCCGATTATGTGGACCATAAGTTGCTCTAAGCGCCCGATACACATTCCTCGTAGAACACCCATTTTCGTAATAAAGTTGAACAATTTGTAGACGCTGTGCCGGGCTAAGTATTTCCATTATGAATTGTCAAACACTACTGAACAGGAATGCCACTTCAGTTGACACGACGCATGCGCAATCTGGAATTAAATCCCCATCACAAAAAGTACCTCTAAATGAATCACCCTTTATATCACAACTATTCTTTCAATTACTGATATATATATTATCCTATTGCACTTAGATTTAAAATGACCGAATTTGCTGTCTGCTGTAATTCATGATGTGTTATTTTCAAAAGAATTTAGCTCTGTTTTGCAATTACTTAACTGTCTCTTATAGTATTTTAAAATATATAAAAAGTTAACAACTGTAGAAAAAATGTTACTTGCAATCGTGCGCGAAGTATTTCAAATAATTATTCGCTACGACTGTGCCACTTCATCAATGACAAATCTATGTATTATACATTATAATATGTATAGCATGTATTATTATAATGGTATATTTAAGATTATAATATTGCTGTTGTGGAGTTTTCAAGTTTTTTAATTCATTTTTTTTTTTTTCTATATTACTTTATAAACGAAGGTAAGCGTAGACCGTGTATTTTATGTAAATAAACAAGGTGAATTTGAGTTCAAAACATATTTAATCAGTATGTAGGTGGGAACTGCATATCAAAATTCGGCTTTGATGACGACTGAGAGACGGCTCCGACACAAACCGGAAAATCTGAGAAGTTTGTATCACGGTAATTCTCAAATGACATATCCTAGATTTAACTTGTTTCAATCCGCTCGCCTAACAATGAATTTGCACGACGTTTTCGCCAAAATCTCACTTTGCATTTTCAGGTGCTCTTGCTTCTGCTGCTACTGTGATCTTGCTGGC
The DNA here is from genome assembly GCA_019049505.1 of Pachyrhynchus sulphureomaculatus. Lineage (NCBI taxonomy): Eukaryota > Metazoa > Arthropoda > Insecta > Coleoptera > Curculionidae > Pachyrhynchus > Pachyrhynchus sulphureomaculatus. The sequence continues at coordinate 31,796,817 of CM032451.1, forward strand.
TCTCGAAGCGAGATAGCTTCAAGATTTTAGTGAAACGTCGTGCAAATTCATTGTTAGACGAACGCGGACAGCATTAATTTCTTTATTTTCATTTGAAGAAAACTGCTGTTGAATCATACCGATTATTACGCGAAGCTTATGGTGAACATGCTCCATCGCAAGATACGTGTGAACGATGGTTTCGGCGTTTCAAAAGTGGTGACTTCGATGTTGCAGACAAGGAACGTGAAAAACCGCCAAAAAAATACGAAGATGTGGAATTGCAAGCACTGTTGGGCGAAGATGATTCACAAACACAAAAACAACTCGCCGAGCAATTGGGCGTTAGTCAATAAGTTGTTTCCAATCGGCTACGGAAGATGGGAAAGATTCAGAAGACCACATGAGTTGAACGACAGGCAAATGGAAAAAGCGGAAAAACACGTGTGACATTTTGCTCGCTCGGTACAAAAAAGGAAGTCATTTTTGCATCGTCTAGTTACAGGGGATGAAAAGTGGTTTTATTTTGAGACTCGCAAGCGCAAAAAAATCATGGGTAGACCCAGGCGCACCATCCACATCTGCTCTGCGTTTGGTGGGACCGGAGTGGCGTGGTCTATTATGAGCTGTTAAAACTTGGAGAAACGGTTAATACTAAACGTTGCCAACAACAATTGACCGATTTTGAACCGTACGCTGCTTGAAAAAAGGCCGGAATACCGAAAAATGGCAACATAAAGTCATTTTTCTTCATGACAATGTTCCATCACTTACGGCAAAAACTAGTTCGCGACACGTTGGAAGTACTCAGCTGGTAAGTTCTACCCCATGCGGCTTACTTACCAGACTTGGCTCCTTCCGATTACCACTTGTTTACGTCGATGGGTCACGCAATTGCTGAGCAGCGCTTTGGTTCGTACGAAGATGTGAAAAAATGGCTCGATGAATGGTTTGCAGCAGAAGGGGAAGATTTTTACTGGCGTGGTATTCACAAATTGCTAGAAAGATGAGAAAAATATATAACAAGCGATGCAGCATACTTTGAATAAAGCACTTTTTATCGTTCCTCTGAATTTAACATGTTTTTTTAGAAAAAACATCCGTATTTGATACTTGTACACCTGGTATATATGTATATATATATATATATATATATATATATATATATATATATATATATATATATATATATATATATATATATATATATATATATATATATATATATATATATATATATATATATATATATATATATATATATATATATTTATATAATAAGAGTTAATTCTTCATATAATATTTTACTGAAAGGACGATTTAAAATTTTAGGTCACAAGCGAGATTGGAGTCTGATGCACCGATATATTTTCCAAATGTTTTACCTCGAAAATCAGACTCGTATCGTGCTTGGAGTCGTATCTCAACCATGTACTGGCTCCCACTTGGAAATGGGATACGTGATCCACGCTAATGGAAAAGTTGATGCAATTGATACGTGCGATTTGCTTTTATGGCAACATGGAGAAAGTGGAAGGCCGAGTGATGAATTGTGCTTTACATTTGTTGCAGGTAATATGATAACATTATTTTAAATCACGAGGTGGTTTTGGATTAATTGGACATATTAATAACTTATTAATGGCAAATATCCTGGAGTAGATTTTTTTTTTTATTTTCCGCCCTCTCACACTGACAAAACAATTAAAGCGGTAAATATACCAAAAGGTAATTTATCGTTGATAGAGAAAATTTTCACTTTACTCGCACGTATTAGATAAACTTTGTTCTTCATGTCTCCAATGTTTCTCTTCTAACTCTTCTCGCCTGATAATTTGAATAAGAAAAATATTTAGTTTTGCGTGACAAATATTTTCTTTATACGCTTTTTGTTTATATCAGCAACGATATGTTGACTGTTAGCGAGAAAACTGACATGTGGCTATCAATTCTCTTTCTGACTGAACCTATGCCAACTTTCAATTGGATCACTATAGCCAGTGGGTACTTAATTGGTTGTAGGCAAGGTAGGCGATTATGTACTGCAGCTTCTTGGCTTGTTGAGCTACCCTCTCTTGGTTACAAGATCGTCGCACCTTTAAGAAGGTTTATTAGATTCAAGACCTTCATGTGGTTATTTATCAGTACGACGTAGATCTCCGAACAGTTAATGTCTGCTTCGAGTTAAAATTCATATACAATGTCCAATGAGGTTTCCTTCTCTTTACCACGTAGTCTATATGTTGTGGGACCAATGTGGATACCTGTTTACTGCAAATGATTCCTCAGGTAACAGTAGCCCGTGATCAGTCCCACCACTAGTTTGCTCTGGGCCTTTGTTAAGCGATGGATGTCAGTTGTTACTTTCTTTGAGGGGCGGCTAATTACGTTCCTAGCATGTTTTTGACCATATCTTACGAGCCAACGATCTAGATGTTGTTGATATGACCATATGCTGACTATAGTTTTTATCACCTATTTGGGTATACAATACGTTGGTTCTGGACCCCTATATAGTTTTGTAGGTCCGAATCTCGCTAATTCATCCACTTCTTCATTATCTTTTATCTCTGAATGTCTTGAAATTCCGAGAATATATATTTCTTAGTTGCGATAGTCCGGTCTAATATTCTCGTGAACACATGCTTGTATTGCGTGAATTTCGGCCTAGAATATTGTTGCACTTGTCCCTAGAGAAATGCCAAAGCCCTACTTAGAATTTTCTGCATATATGTCAGCGCCTACCCTGTTCGAACTTTTTGATCTGTCTGTGTAATCGACCAGACCCGTCGCCTTTGTCGGAATCTCCATCTCCATCTAGAGATTTAGGTCACACCCAATTCTATATGATTTGTGGGAATTATACGACATTGTATTTATTCAGATCGCATATCTAAGAATGTGGGCCCAAATTATACAGGTTGTGGTTTTCATTTTCCATTTGTTATCATTCGATAAACGCTATTGAGATCTTCACTTCTTATATGTTAGGGGCATTAGTCCTAGAATTATTTTCATTGCTGCCATGGAAGTGTTACTTATGCTACCAATTTAGTTCCGGGGTTGTTGTTCTGTGCTCTCTTTTTAATCCATCATACCGCAGGGCAGTATGTAACCATGGGTATAATAATAATGTTGTTTAGTCAAAGCACCATTTTGGGTATAAAGTCCCAGGTTCCTTCCGAACAAGCTCCAGTACGTCTTGTGTCACTTTTTTGCTTAATTAAAGTTTTGTGTAATGTGTTTATTTCACGTTAATTTCGTGTCTAGTATCAAGCCGAGGCATTTAAACTCATTAACGGTTTTTATCCATTCTGTGATGAAACTAAGGTGTTGTAAATGTCTAGGGTTCTTAGACGAAATATGAGCAATTATGGAGATATCGCAGTGAGATAACACTTTTTCTGACCGGAGCAATTTTTGGCTTTCGCGTCATAGTGGATCCGCCATATTGGTATTACATAAAATTATGTTGGTTCCTCTAACTATTACATCAATATTGCATTTTATCTTAGTTTTGAATTTCAGTTAACTTAATTCCGCTTAGAAGTCATAACTTTTTTGTTTCTAGCTGCCATATTAAGCCTCCATCTTTTTTTTTCAAAGGAGCCAAGTTGCATTTGAAAGCTTACGTTTCAGTGAACAAATTGACACCCTTGAATTTTTTTTCGTTAATTCTATTTTTGGGTGTTTGGGTGGCCCCGTTGACGCGAAACGTCCCATATATATATTGACATAAAAATTTATTCTGTAAGTTATCATATAAACTAAAATTTCATTCAATATTTAGTATCTCTTTAAATAAATGTAGAAAAATACTTTATTCCTAATCCTATCATTCAGTCTATGATTATATTGAATTTCCCACTACATACTAAACTCCTGGACAAAATTAACGCAACATTCTGAAAACTAATTTATCATTTTCTTATGTCAGTTTTAAAGTTTATCGAGTATTTGAATAGTAGGCTATGCATATTTTGTTTCGTTGTTCATGACAAAAATCAAAACGATTCGTTTAGATTTACAGTTTTAAAGAATTTTATAGAAGATAAACAATTTTCTGTAATAATGCGATAGATTTTCTTTAAAAGTAAGCTTATAAATTGTTCCCTTTTTCAAAGTAATACGTTTTTGTAGTAAACTGTTTTATTTTTGACCCCGAAGAATTAGAAAAATGAATCGAACAAGGAATTTAACTGAACACGAGGTAGTGCGAGCTTCAGTTTTATTGGACGAGGGATATTGTCAGAGTTATGTTGCCAATTTGTTAGGCAAACATCGTTCCACAATAAGTAATATGGTACGACCCTTGAATGAAGTAGGAACTTATTCTAGAAGGCTAGAGCAAGGGCGAAAACGATGCACTAGCGACCTAGATGAACGTTTTATAAGAGAATATGCTTTAAGAAACAGTACTGTCACTAGTTCTATAATAAGAAACGAACTCGAAGCTGTTCGCAATGTCACAATTTCTTCTAAAACAGTTAGAAGAGGGTTAAATGAAGCTGGATTAAACAGTAGGAGACCAGCCCCTGCGCCCTTGCTTACTAGAGAGAACAGAGTTGCCAGGTTACGTTTTGCTCGAAATCACGAAAACTGGTCTGTGGTTGATTGGAAACAAGTTTTCTTCACAGATGAAACTAGGATTAGTCTAAAACATCCAGATGGTCGTGAGCGAGTATGGCGAAATCGGGAAAGCGGTTTACTCCTTGCAATATCTCTGCAAGGATTCCATTCGGCGGTGGCTCTGTCATGTTCTGCGGTGGCATCTGCTTTGATGCTCGCACAGAGTTAGTTCCTGTCCGTACGAGATCCATGAATGCTGACTACTATCTTGAGAATATTGTAATAGAACATGTGATGCCTTTCGGTCATTTTGTGGGGCCCAATTTCCTGTTTATGGAAGACAACGATCGACCTCACGTGGCTAGGGAAGTACTCGATTATCTTAATCAAGTTGATATACCGATTATGCAATGGCCACCAAAAAGCCCGGATCTGAATCCGATAGAACATGTATGGGATCACCTTAAGAAAAATGTGAAACGTCATATACCTGCACCTAGAAACCTGAGGGAACTTGAAAATGCAGTTATCACAGAATGAGAGCAAATTTCTCAAGATTTTATCCAAAATTTAATTAGAAGCATGCCTAGGCGCATAAATGCTGTCATCCGAAGTAGAGGAGGCAACACACGCTACTAGTGTCCCAGTTACACCATTAATTTTGCTACTAGTGTCCCAGTTTATTTTTTTCATTATTACATAATATCAACGATTTTGCTATTAGGTCTTAAGAATAATTTTAATTCGAATCTTATAGAGAAATTTGGTAGCTAATTCACTTTTAAAGTTTCCGAATAAGTTTTTTCTAACTTTTAGTGTAACCAATGTTCATAAAAAATTATTAAAATTAATTCATTATAGAGATTTGTATGATTTAATATATTGTTGCGTTAATTTTGTCCAGGAGTGTATTTTCAGTACAGTCCTATAAGGTGAAAAAAAAGGTAAACCTCGGAATCAAAGTCAGAAAGTTGAAAATTTGCATAAATCTTTATTTTGACATTCTAAAAGTTAGCTCAAAAATTTCATAGAATTCGTGCCCCCGTGTCAAGATGCTCGAGGTCAAACGTTACGAAAATCGGTTTTTTGCAAATATCTTGTTTCCTATGCTTTAAATAATGTTTGAGGTTATTACAAAACTAGTAGGACATAAAATTCTCTACAAATTTAGTCCCAGGTGATATTTTATATATTTAACCGCTCTCGAGATAGAAGGCGAAGAGTGAGAAGCGCCCATCCGTATATAGGATAACGTTATGTCATCTGTGGAATCAAATACATGAACAATTTAAAAAATTAATTATTTACCAATATTATAATTATTAAGAAACTTGATTTATTTATTTGCGTATAAATGATTTTTATAAATATTGTTCATAAATAAGACATCGCTATGACAATACTTAGTTAATTTATATAAATAATAAGATATTGAAATGAAATAGTGCAAATACATTGTTATTACATTTTTATTTATTATAATTACGAATGTATTTGTCTAAAAGCTTCGACACATATCCTCGTTCTAAAGAACATACTTTATTTTTGCGCACCTGCAGTGGACATAACATCTGCGCTGTTTAAAAAAGGAAAACTGACAATTATAAAAATGTTCGAGGTAGCATTCCGATTTGTTCCAATCAGCTCGATTATTTCAGCAAGAAAACTGCCCTCCAACCACATTGTTTAAAAATTGGATGTTCTTTTAGCAATGTATAGTGCTCCAAAATCAAAATACAGTATTGGCAATTTTAGGTAGACACACTCCATCAACAAGGCTCGACAAACCAGTGCAGTTATCATCTCTTCCACCTACAAGTGCAGCAGCTCGACAGCATATCTATTGTGTCTACTATCAGATCCAAACTTGGTTAAGGAAAGATTTAGAACCCGAGGAATGCGGGTGGAGATTATCAGACGAGACCCTGGAACCCACAAAATTATTACCACCGCCACCAGAAGAACTACTCAATACGATTTGCTGCAGTTGCAAAAAACGCTGTCGCGCGAACTGTGGATGTAGGAAAGTAGGGTTGCAATGCTCCTCAGTTTGTGCCCAGTGTAACGAACGCTTCATATCTAAATGTTCTTGATGAAAAAAGTGAGAAACCTGAGGTGTTTGAGGCTTTAGAGCCATATACCACGGACAACGAGGATGATAATAGAGGTCTGAAAATTTAATTTGGGCGACCAGAAGAGGAAGACAGCAATGAACAAGAGGAAAATAAAGCTGAATGCCTGCTATTAATAATCAAAGTAAAAAAAAATCGCCTAACATTTTAACTTAAACAAACTGTAATAGGTTTACGATAAACTTATGATAAATAAAAATGTAATTCCAATGTATTTATAATATTTCATATCAATATCTTATTATTTATATAAATCAACTAAATATTCTCTTGTTTATGAAAAATATTTATAAATATAACTTACAAATAAACAAATAATTCAAGTTTCTTAATAACTGTAATATTTCTAAATAGTTAATTTTATAAACTGTACATTTGATTCGACAGTTGACATAGCATTATCCTGTATACGGATGAGCGCTTCCGACTCTTCGCACTCGATCTCAAAAACGGTTACTTATATAAAATATCGTCTGGAACCAAATTTGCAGAGAATTTTATTATCTACAAGTTTTGTAATAACTTTAAACATCATTTGAAGCATAAGAAACAAGATATTTGGAAAAGAACCGAATTTCGCGACGTTTGACCTTGAAAATCTTGACTCGTGGATACGAGATTCTACGAGACTTTTGAGACTTTAGAATGTCAAAACAAAGATTTATGCAAATTTTTGACTTTTTAACTTTCATTCCGAGGTTGAATCCTTAAATTACTGGACAGTTTTGGTTTCTTAAATTTCTTTTTTTTTATCTGCGCTGAGCATATGCTACAGGGGTAGAATATCTTATTTTTAGAGACCCTGGAGCACTATGATATATTCTATGTACTTGAAACACTTATATATTTGAATAGAAACAAATATTCCTAAAATATTCTCTTAACAAAAAAAATAAAACTAACCAAAAAGCAATGTATCATTGTGCTCAGGAATTAATGCGGCAAAAGTTCGATAAACCTATAGAACGACTGAGCGACAAACCGACAGAAGTTACGTTTTGTTGTAATCTAGGTACCCCGAGACATCAAGAAATGTGAAATTAACGAAAGCGGATTTCTTCCCGATTCCACTATTTCCCTTAGTTAAGGAAATAAATAACCGGTCAAGTGCAAGTTTAACTTACGCAATTAGCGTTCCGTACGTTGATTGCTTCTGAATTAAAAATTTTTGTTACGGAGGTATAAAATGATCGATCAGTGACTTCACAAAACACACCCCAAATGAGTTTTCGAAAAAGTTGGTTTCCAATATTTAATGAAATGATAAAATTTTAGTTTTTTTTTATATACCACATAAATTATTATAGGTAATGTACTCGTGATAATTTTCGTTCAATCTACACCGCGTGGAGGATATTCCAGACTTTTTTCAAAATTTTTGGGTTAGTATTTTTCGAGATAAAAGGAGGGACAACGATTTTTCGCGATGTTTTCAAAATAATACAGAGAAAAGTGTGCGCACGTAAGACATTATATATATTTTTGAACTCGTATTTTTACAAGCTTTCATTTTTTTTTCTTTTTATGGGTCTGGCACACGTGCTGCAGGGAAGTCCCTAAAGCGCTCCAGGAGCGGCACGCGTGCGAAAAAAAGCGATTCACGTTGTTCTTGAATCGCTGTAAATTGTACTAGGTGGGAAACACAGCGCTGGGCAAAATATTCCAAAGGGATGATGTTCTCCATGTAAAAGACTGCTTAAAAAGCGTTGTACGCGGAGTAACAAGCTGAACCTCATACGGATGTGAAGCACCAGCGCGACGTGCATTTCTAACATGCACCGCTTTGGGAGGAATTAAGCGGGCTACATCCTTCGAACACTTTCCATGAAAATACTTGTAGAACAGACTCAAGTCGCCAACCGTTCTTCGATATTCCAGCGAATCAAGGCCGCCGGTCAGTTCCGGGTCTCCTATCAGACGAACAGCTCTTTTCCGAACAGAATCCAACAAATGCAGTGTACGTTTGGGAGCGGAGCCCCAAACATGGGAGCAGTATTCCATAGTTGGTCGAATTTGAGCTTTGTAAAGAATTAACAGTTGTTGTGGAGTGTAAAGCTTTCTGGTTCGAAATAGTATCCCCAACTTTTGAGAAGCTCTCCTTGCTATGCAACATGTTCATGCCAGGACATATTTGCTCCCAAATTAACGCCCAACAAATTGAGCGACGATGTTAGGGGAATGGAGTGCCCCGACATAACTATGTCGGGTTCAACAACGTTATCTTTTTTTAGAAAAAACTGCCGCCTGAGTTTTTATAGGGTTAAATTCCATTTGGTCTTCGAGGTCTTTGTTAAGTTAAACAACCTCCTGCTGTCTGCGGATATTCGCCTGAGCAGCCGATGTTCGAGCGTTCAAAGTGAATGCAAAACTGTAGATTGGATTCCCGGTCTTTTCCAGCAGACCGTTAATGTAAATGAGAAAGAGAATAGCAGACAGTATGGAGCCTTGGAGCACACCGGCGTTGATAGTGAAGGTGTTAGAAAGAAATCCGTCGACCGCTATTCGTAAAGAACGCTCTCTGAGGAAACATGAGAGCCACAAACAGAACTTTTCAGACATACTACAAGAGCGTAGCTTAGCCAGCAGTCCATCGTGCTAAACACGGTCGAATGCCTTGGATAGGTCAAGAGCAACCGCTCGAGTTTCTCCAAAGTGTTCAATTGCGTTGTTCCAAACATGTGATACATAAGTCAGAAGATCTCCCGTTGATCTGTGTTTACGAAAGCGATATTGGTGATCGCTAATAATCGTTCAAGATATTTTAGAAGATGCTGATTAATAACCTTTCCCATGATTTTCGATATTATTGAAAGCAGTGCTACTGGTCGGTAATTATTTGACAAGTTGTTCTTGCCTTTTTTAGGTATCGGCTGAACTGTGACACATTTCCAGCAGGACGGAAATATTCCCTTTCTGTAGGATAGGTTGAAAAGTCTACATCTGATACCCCACTCGATGACCTAGTAAAAAAATTTTTTTTTCATTTCCGATTTCACCACGCAAAACTAACCTCTTAAGTCAAAATTTAACTTTCAAAACTACATGGCTCTTATGAGGTCATCAACTCCTATATTAATATCAAATCTCCACTTTCTACGACAAATAGTTTCGGAGAAAATCGGGTGTGACAGACGGACAGACAAACGGACAGACACTGAAGTGATCTTATAAGTGTTCCGAACGGAACACTAAAAATGCAATAGAACAACTATAAGGTTGGAGTTTCGTGAAGTAGCTATTTGTGTATTTAAACTTTACTACGTCCTTAGCCTAAAACAATATTCCAACGTAGTAAAGAAAATACAAAGACAACTTTAAATAATAGCATCCCTCCTTTTCTTGATAAAATGTTAATTATAAGTTAACGAACGTTTTTAAACAAAACTTGCAAATGAGTGTAAACATCGACCCATTTAATTAAAAAGTTTTTGCCAGGGACCAGATAGAAAGACATTCGTTTTAAACGTTAACCCTTTCAGTCCTCAACCAATTAATTTTTTTATTTTATTAATAGGGGAGGCAAGGGTAAATCCATACATTTTCGGATATATTTTTTATTGAAGTACAAGAAAATTCCATAATTTATATTTACCGAAAACTAACTATAACACAGGTCAACACGAATTTTGACTTTGATAAGAGGGTATGAAATTTCGATAGATTTCTCGACAGTTAGACGAAAAAAATATATATGGCCTGAAAAAGTTTGCTTTTGTATCCAGGAGAACGGTTGAACAGTATTTTAGAAAATCCATAATTTAAATTTTTATTTATTGATAAATCGAAACAAATATATTTATATATGATTTTTATCAACTTTTACTATCATATCAAATTACAAAATAGTGGAAAAAAGTTTAAAAGTGAACCCTATTAGTTTTTTCTTTCATGTTCATAAGTACCTGTACCTCTCACTAAACCCCAAATGTATTGGCCCTGATAACGTTGTTCGAAGTTCATAATATCTTGATAAAAACGTTCTCCTTGTTCTTCTGAGTTATTTTCAAATTTATCTAAATGAGCATACAGCATATGTACTTTTAGAGACATTCTGCAACCCATGGTTTTAAAGTTTTCTAACATGTTTTCAACTAGCTCTTGGTAATTTTCAACTTTGTTATTCTCTAAAAATCCAGAGACTACTGCTTTAAAACTATTCCAACTGTTTTTTTGAGTCCTAGTAAGTAATTTTGGAAATTCTTCACTGGCAAAAATTTTTTCAATTTGTGGACCGACAAAAATTCCAGCTTTAACCTCTGCTTCTGACAACTTTGGAAAAAAGTTTTTTAAAAATGTAAAAGCTTCAGATTTTTCATCTAGCTTTTTTACGAATTGTTTCATAAGCCCGAACTTGATGTGTAAAGGTGGCATTAATACATTTTCAGGATCAGCAATAGGTTCACATTTAACGTTTTGTTTTCCAACACAAAATTACGTTTTTAATGGCCATGATCGTTGAACATAGTGTTGAGCATCCGCTCTACTATCCCACAAACAGAGATAACACGGATATTTTGTATATCCACTCTGTAGTCCCATTAAAAATCCTACCATCTTAAAATCTCCAGTGAACTGCCACTTATACTCTTGATATTTTAAAGCTTCGAGTAAAATTTTAACACTTTCATAGTTCTCTTTTAGATGTACAGAATGAGCGACTGAAAGAGATGGAAATTTATTTCCGTTATGTAATAAAACTGCTTTCAGGCTTTTCGTAGAGCTGTCAATAAATAAAGGCCATTCACTGGGAACACAGGGCATCCCAAACCTCTTATATCGTTACAATAACAAAGTCCATCTTCTTTGGTCAAGAACGTAGCAAATGACTCATGCCGACTTCGCTGATCTATTATTTTGACATCAATAAGCAAATTCCATTGCTTCAAACGAGATCCCAAAAGCTCTGCCATATTCTTCGGCAAATTCAAATCTCTTATTAAGTCACTAAAGTCCTCTGAGGTAAGAAAATGGGGTTTCGGTGGTTCCTGTGACAGTACAAATTCTTCATCTTCAATATTTTTATTTGAACTCTGAGATGATCTTGACCGAGACAATTTTTTAGGAGGTTCAGGTACTGGAAGTTGTGGGCTATGTGAGATTGGAGCAGAAGATGAAGCAAGGTCAGGATATTCGATGGGTTTCGCATTTTTGCCTCTACGTCTCTTAGCTGGATTTACTACGCAAAAATAGCAGTCATTAACGTGGTCTCTTGGCTTTCGCCAAATTCTCGGTACTGCGAATTTCATACTCCGTTTCTCACCTCGATACCAACCTGAAATAAATAAAGATAAAAATAAACATATTTATATTTTTTTTTACTAAAAATTGTTTACCTTCTAAACATCTTTTGCAATTACTACAAGCAACATGTGGAGCCCAGGGCTTATCTAGATTCCGAACAGGGCAGTTGAAATAGGCTTTGAGGGCTTTACAAAGCTTTTCACATGCGTTTAAATAAAATTTTATATTTCGTACCTTATTAAATATACCATATATATAACAAAATGCATCAGCATCTTATTTACACTTTCTCGACGACATTTTAACCTCTTTAAGCTTTCTATAAAACCATCAATTGTTGTTTATCACTAAAGTGACATCTGTAGACACTGTGTGAAAGTTACGACCCCTTTATTTTTTCACGGTATTTTTAAATATACCAGAACTATTTAATATTTCTACGATAACTCAAAAAAATGTATTATTATCATAACTACCACAAAAGCAAACTTTATATGGAATATGGGTACTTTTCCTTTATTTTGGAGCATAATGAATAGAAAAATTATAAAATAAATTTTAGGACAAAAACAAAAAATTTTTTGTAGAGTTGTGTAATAAATAAACTTATTCCTTCTGTAAGATTTTTTTTTTATAATTGAAGGAAGACCAAGAAAAATTAATTTATTTACCTATTACATTTTTAAAAATTTTCTAGTTCTTTGAAATTGTTTTTTACAGCAACAGTAGATTTTTCAATAACATCATGCTGATAACTGTACCCAGGATATGAAAAAAATTCAATGGCCGTCATTGTACTGGGCATTTGTAGACCTTCTGCGTTAAAAATATTAGCAGGCATAATGAACACACTCGGAAAGTGTCTTCTTCAAATCTGAACTCTAACAGTCATAAGATATTTACTTGAATTGAAAATAATTAAAGGCAAATATTGCTTAGACTGGGGGTAATAAGATTCCTTTCTCCGTTGCTCATGTGCGACATTGCCCTTTTCTGTGGCTCACGTGCAGTTACGCTTCTGTCCTGCTGTGGGATCGCTCATTGTCTTACTATAGTAGAGTGGGAGGAGTTTCTATTTCCTCATAACCTACTGAAATTGAAGTATAAGTTAGCCCTTACCATGAGAGCCCGATTGCCGTTATTGTATATTCCTGGATTTAACTTATTCACGTGTGCAGAAAAAACGATTCACGTTGGTCTTGAACCGCTGTAAACTGTATTCGGTCGGAAACACAGTCCTGGGCAAATTATTCCAAACGGATGAGGTTCTCCATATAAAAGACTGCCTGTAAAGGGTTTTACAAGGAGTAACAAGCGGAACCTCATACGCTTATATGGATGTGAAGCTCTTGAAGGAATTAAGCGAGCTACATGCATTGAACACTTTCCATGAAAATAGAATTGATTCAACTCGCCAACCGTTCTTCGATGTTCCAATGAATCCAGGTTGTTAGCCAATTCCAGGTCTCCAATCAAGAGCTCTCTCCTGACTAGAATTCAACAAATGCAGTGTATGTTTGGGAATATAACCCCAAACATGGAAGCAGTATTTTATCAATGGTCGAATTTGAGCTTTGTACAGTGTGTAACAGTGTAGAGTGTAAACCTTTTTAATTCTAAATAATATTTCCTGCTTTTGAGAAGCTCTCTTTGTTATGGTTGCTACATGTTCATGCAGACATATTTGCTCCTAAATCAACTCCCAGTAGATTGAGTGACGATTCTCGAAAAATGGAGTGCCCCGACATAACTATATCGGATTCAGCAACGTTAACTTTTCTAGAAAAAACTGCCGCCTGGTTTTTTTTAGCGTTAAATTCCACTTGGTTACCCCAAGACAGAATTTCTTCCAGGTCTTTATTAAGTTGAACGAGCTCCTGCTGTCTGCGGATATTTGCATGAGTAGCTGATGTTCGAGTGTTCAAGCTGAAAGAAGAGATAAGGGTACTATCATCTCAAAAACTGTGGACTGGATTCCTGGACTTTTTAAGCAGATCGTTAGTGTAAATGAGAATGAGAGTAGGAGACAGTATGGAGCCCTGGAGTACACCGCCGTTAATAGTGAAGGTGTTAGAAAGAAATCCGTCGACTTCCACTCGTAAAGAACGCTCTTTGAGGAGACATGAGTGCCGTTAACAGAACTTTTCAGACATACCAGAAAAGCCTAGCTTAGCCAACAATCCATCGTACCAAATACGGTTGAATGCCTTGGATATATCAAGAGCAGTCGCTCGAGATTCTCCAAAGTGTTCAATTATGTTGTTCCAAACATTTATTACATAAGTTAGAAGATCTCCTGTTGAATTATGTTTACGAAAGCCATGTTGATAGCCGCTAATAGGAATGAATCCTTCAAGATATTTTAGAGATTGATAGCCTTTTCCATGACTTTATTGAAAGCAGTACGACTGGTCGGTAGTAGCTTGGCAAGGTCTTGTTCCCCTTTTTGGGTATCGGCTGAACTGTGGCGCATTTCCGGCAGGAAGTAATCATTCCACTACAGAAAACTGGTGTTAGTTCTCTGGCGCAGTTTTTGAGTACTATGGCAGGTATTCCGTCAGAGCCAGAAGCTTTTTTGGTATTTGGCTTCATTAAAATACGTTTTATGATACAATATCGGGCATCCTTGACTACACAATGGGAATAGTAGGTGGTATTTTCCTTGGAAATCAGCAGTAGAATGTGAAGCAAAGAGTTCAGCCAATAAGTTCGCTTTCTCAACAGATGTTGTTGCAATAGAATTATCTGACCGTGTGAGTGGTGCGATAGAGGATTTGGTGAAATTTTGACTAACTGCTTTAGCGACTAATCAAAAAGACCTGGAATTGTTGGGGCAAGCAAGGAAAATTTTTAACTTCCCGTAATATATACTGCGTCTAGTGTTATACAAGAAAATTGTATCTATGGGGGCACGATGTATGTAATTTTAGCAATACCGATATCATATTTAAAAATATACTGGTAACGCAGGTAGATTGCAGATCTGTAATTGGGTATTTTGGATCAAAATATCTTAAAAAGCAATGCTACTAAAAACAGGTGTGAAAGTTAAGTAGGCTTTACTATCCCTACAAAGACTATGAACTAGTGATCATATTTTAAATCAAAATATTCTCTATTAGGGAGATTCTACTAACATATATCGTGTAGTCTAAAATCGCGGTCAAAAATAAGAAGTAAATTAACCTAATATCGGATTAATGAATAGAAGTAACATTAAATTTAAATGTGAAGACGAAAAATTTAAAACAAGAAAAAAGCAAATACACAATCACCAGAAACTAAGTTACAGCACCATTGCGCTAACGCCTGCTAGTCGGCAATTTATTTCGTCGCCTTGTCACATTTCAGAAACACCTTGCACTACTCTTGACGCAACTTGTATGGTCATAGACAGTAAACAGAACCAACCTAGCAGCCACCACTTTATTGTTTCGCCCGTTCATAGGGTCTTTATAATATACATATTCAGGAATACTTAAACCTTACTCCAAAACACTTTCTCTGCACGACTAGTTGTTTCAAAACATATTCAAATGTATATTACAATTTATTAATTGATTTGATTCTTTGTATTACTAAGGTACACTTATCTATAACTGAAGATAATTTCACTAGTTAAAAGCATTTAAAAGAGATAAAAAAATCTGAAAATGAAAATTTATTTAAACGCCATAACCTATTTAATTATATAATATATTGGCAAGATACATAATACTATTCGACATGTGAAGCCTCTCATCCAACGAGCAAACTATGATACTTCAATCTGGAAGCGAGGCGTGGACATCCATCGCCGAGCGTATACGCAGCCTTTAAAATTAGGAATAAGCAGTTGTAGAAGTATGCAGTATGTAATGAAGTTACTAAAATTTTTATTTTTCATGATTTTCTTTGGTTTTCTTAAGTTAAACCACATAGATTGAAAAGTTTTTGGTCTAGCTATTTAAAACATTTTTTTTTTGCAAAATTCGACTTTATTCATCAACATAGTCTCCTGCAAGAGCGATACAATCAGTCCAACGCTTTTCTAACATTTCTATACCTTTCTTGTAGAAGGATTTATCTTTGCCTTCAAAATAGACCTCAGTTTCGGCGGTAACTTCTTCATTGGAGCCAAATCTCTTTCCCGCGAGCATGTTTTTGAGGTCTGCCAATAAGTAATAGTCGCTGGGGGCTAAATCTGGTTAATACGGCGGATGAAGAGGCGATTCTAACTTCAATTTATGCAATTTTGCCATCGTAACCATTGACCTGTGACACGGTGCATTGTCTTGATGAAAGAACACTTTTTCCTTGTTCATTTGAGGCCGTTTCTTTACGATTTCTGCCTTCAAACACACCAATAACCTTATATAAAATTCGCTATTGGTGGTTTTTCCCTTCTCAGCATAGTCGATGGAAATTATTTCATGCGCATCCCAAAATACAGAGGACAAAACCTTTCCAGACGACTGTTGTATCTTTGGTCGCTTCGGGCTGACTGCCGATTTGATTCCGGTGTATAGTGGTGGATCCACGTTTCATCCATTGTCACATATCGCATGAAAAAATCCTTTTTATTGCGCTTAAACAGGTCCAAACAGCGCTCAGAATCATTAATATGTTGTTGTTTTTGGTCCACTGTGAGCAAACGCGGTGCCCATTTCGAATAGAGCTTTCTCATGCCCAAATGTTTATGCAAAATATGACCAACAGACTCTTTTGATACCTTTAGGGTGTCAGCTATCTCACGCAATTTCACTTTACGGTCATCCAAAACAATTTTGTGGATTTTTTTTATGTTTTCCGGTGTAACCACCTCATTTGGGCGTCCAAAGCGTTCAACTTAATTTGTGTCTGTACGACCACGTTTAAATTCAGTATATCAGTAAACGATGAGTGATTTTCCAGGGGCCGAGTCCCCGTAACACTTATTAAGTCATTGCTTTGCTCGAACGGTATTTTTTCCCATCAAACAACAATGTTTAATCAACACACGAAATTCGATTTTTTCCATTGTTTTGAAAATATCAAAAGTACCGTCACTAAAATCACTGTAACTTGTAAACTAGTGGTGGAATGTCATGAAATTTTGACATGTTTCGTTTGAAGGTTAGTACTTCCAAAAAATAGTATGTTTTTTTTTTGAAAACTTCGACTTGAAAACTTTTCAGCCTACGTGTTAAGTATTAGTTCAGGTTAGTTCAGGTTCATTTGGCTTCAACGCCTTTTGCATGTTATTCGTTTAAATATCTCATTGTCGAATTTATATATCTCAACTAGTAGAAATATTGTCCAAGGGAAAAATGTTCATTTTAAGAATATATCTCTGCACACTTTCAGCTTCTCGCGTTTAATGTCAACAATCATGTTACTTATATTTGCGAATCCCTGTTATCTGGAGAGATTGAAAATAAGTATAATTATCATTTTAAGATGAGATCATCTTTCTTCCGAACTTAAAAATGAAGTGAACACACTTTTTGTCCCATTTTGTCATTAGTTAAATCTAATATAATAATTTTCATATACTAATGACTTTTCGTTCCTATATACTATCTATATAAAAAAATTAAATCGATGCAATGATTTATTCAAACTTATTCGTGCTGTAGAGTTACTACTTTTGCATGTCCATATTGAGTTTGAACCTTTAGTTAGCAAATTTGAGCAGATAATATAACTTAAATCCAGCAAACAATATATAATATATTGCACAATAGAAATAAATAATTATGATTAAATTACCTTTTAGGATCTCTGGGAAATCTAGAAAAACTAACTGATTTGAACATACTACATATATTTTTACAAGCACTAACCACACAACAAAAACTTCCTCTTGACATATTTTTTATAATTGTTTTCAATTATAACGTCAAACGAGTCATTTAACTATTGGAAAATTATTAGTAATAAATTTCAGAGCACGTTATAAAAAGATTCTCTTTGAAATCTAGATATAAACGTAACCCGCGACCCCTCTGGCAGCCATATTGTTGGTATGATAGGGCACGTGAGCGTGATAAAAAATAGGACCTAAAAATTTTCTTGAGCGTAGCTACTGTGTTTTTATGTTTATTGTGATAGTAGTGAGGTTAAAGATTAGATAGTGTCTTCGAGCAGTATTGCGGTTTAAATTATTGGCTAAATAAGGAACAACAGACCCGATCAGTCAACAATATTGCTGCTGGCTTTTCCTTTTTCCCGTGTCGGAAGACGTACTTCAGCAAGCAGTCTTGCGGCTCGATGGTTAATATTCTTAATGTGCCGTATGGAAGCACATTCAGACATACCCCTTGGATTTGACGCCCATATCAGTAGGCCACATTGTGGATGGAGGGTTGTTGTACTCTGTGCACCCTACGGAGACGTAGACTAACAATTAAGTGAAGCCCCACTGCAGGCACGTCTAGTTGACCAAGAGATTTCCATTGGTTACGAATTTACGCCATATGGAGAAATTTGTGATCGACCAGCAAAGACCTCTCGAACAATCTCGACACTCTGACACGATGTACGGATTCCTTATTTCGCATCCATATTTTTCCGGAATGCTGTATTTTTTTACCGATATCATTGCTACTGTAACCATGCATTCCGACTCAGTATAAGAAGTTACCCTGCATCTTGTGCTGCTTTTTGTTTATTGTCGCTAGTGCTGCTGCATTCATTGATTACCGTTCTATTCCGTCATTATAAGTATTACCTCCCGAACCATCATTTAATACCACCATCACCATCTTTGGTTTACTGGATAGATGTTAAACACTCTTAACTGAGGTTTAATTTGTAAAGCATAATTGTCTAGTTTTAGTGCATGTAAATTATCTGTAAATATTGTATATTTTTATTGATTCATAAATAAAGCTTTCGTGTGCTAGTAGGGAACTGTGAGTTTGATTCTCGATTGTGACGTCTTGTCCCCTGGAATTTAGTTTTTCCACTAGAACTGCGCACGGTAAGTGGTATCTAAGCCCTATGAAAAATACTTATGCTGGCGCCCCAGACCAACCGATAAAAAAAGGAAGGATGTATTTTCGACAGGAAATCAAAATCCATTACAAGTATGAAATTTATACATCGTTTCTCGTAATAATCTCTTGTTAATTAGAACCATTAAAAACATGTTTTTCGCAATTTCAGTTTCGAAAATCTCTAATAGAGCAATTTTCAGCGGATTCGTTTCCTATATAAAAATGTTATCAGAGGAATTCTATACGATCCCCAAGTTGGATAAAAGGTAAAAAAATTGCACTGTATATTTTACAATACAGACAGAACTATTTGCTTTCGTTGTTTTTGGTCAACTGAACCACACAGTCGGGATTTGTGTTGTTTTTTTTTTTTAAATATTTCATTCTTTTTACCATTATTTCTCCGATATCTATGTAAAATGCACATGTTACAAACATTGATGATTTCTTATATGAGACACGAGTATGTCTAATATTAAAAATCTTGATTTCTGGATGTAAATCACTAAGAAAAATTTTTTTAAACTGTTGCCAAAATAAAATATATCCGCGAGCTTAGACCTCATTAGAAGCTAAGTGTATGTTATTTTTGTCTTTTACCTGTTTTTTTGGACACTTTTTTCTATTTCTTTATAAAATTTAAATGCCTGCTAATTCTAATTTGCATTAGTGTTAGATGGAAACAAGAAAAGGCAGATTATTTGGTTTGTGCACATTGAAGTAGAGATAGAGATGATGCCGTTTTTTTTAAACACCGATAGGTCCTTTCATCACATTTAATTCACAGCAAGACCAGACTAGGTAAAAAGTGATTCGATCACCACAAAACAGTACCCATAAGAATAAATCGCCAACAATTGTCGAACTTTAATTGTTGAACTGGTGAAATCACTTGAGATTTTGCAGCGACATTGTAGGGAGAAACCCATCCATGATAAAAACAACATCGCATAGCGAGGTTATTTGCATGTTTTTTTTTATTAACGTTAGAATACATAAGTATCAAATTCATTGTTTTCTAAACTAAAATCATGTCAAAAGACAAATAAAAGAAAATATCATCAAATTGTTCTAGGTATTTATAAAAGTTTTGAATTGGTCTGTATTAAAAGGCATGAAAAAATTTAGTAATCAATTATTTAATTCTCATGTTTTCACTTTTTTTCCATAAATCAGTGCCTTACAGGATATAATTTATTATATTAATTTGTTTTTGCAACATAGTGACTGCAAGTTCGGTCTTGATAAATTCGTACATTCGCCCCTGCACCTATATATATATATATATATATATATATATATATATATATATATATATATATATATATATATATATACATATATATATATATATATATATATATATATATATATATATATATATATATATATATATAGAAGATTTGGGTAATCGTGGCTGATTAATAAGAAAAAAGACCAGGTCAAGGTTTAACATCAAATTCGCAAATAAAATTGAAAATAAACTCAAATTTCTTTACTCTAAACTTAAAACTCCGATTAATATTCAACAAAAAACCAATGTTGTTTATAAATTACCCTGTCGTGATTGTGACCTTTCCTACGTCGGTCAAATTTCTCGAAGTCTAAAAGGACGAATTATTTCCCACAAAAGTGATTGTAGAAGAGGCATTACCTCATGCTCCTTAGCAGAACATGTCATTAATAACGATCATAGAACTGACTATGAAAATACATCAGTTTTGTATAATGAAACAAACTACACTATGCGGAAATTTAAATAATACTCCTTCCAACATGAATAAAAGGTCAGATATACAGGACTTTGTGACATTTATTCATATATTTTAAAATTGTCAAGAGACAGAAGCCTGCCTAATACAACATCCATTAATTCTCTGTCTTAATTTACAACAAAATGTCACATGCTTCTTACAAACACCAAAATGTTTCTCACACAATAATCACTCCTTCAAAATCTGTAAACATACGGGAACTAATATCTGACACACTATTAATAATGGTACCTTAACCTCATTAATGTTATGACCGCCGACAAATAAATTAAATTGTACCATTGTGTTAGTGTGGTTCCGGTAAACTAATTTTTCCACCTTCAAATCTAAATATATCACTTTCTTTTACAAAATGTATTCATAAACAAATAATAAACCTTCTTCAAAAAACTAAAACTATTATGGTGAAACTTACACTTAATCAAAATGCAGCTTCTATAAAATTTTAATCTCAGTTGTAAGTATAATTTTAATAATTATTAATTTAATGAATATTAAGTTTATAGGAAAATAATTTTATACAATTAAGTCAAATACTTACATTTCTTTTATATCTTTTTAGAAATCTTGATAATGAAAATAAAGAATTTTCGAAAGCTTGCTTATTAAACAAAAGAGACTTTTATTTGGCCTTCCGCTGGCTGCAAACCCAATATCTTTGGTCTTTCTATATATATATATATATATATATATATATATATATATATATATATATATATATATATATATATATATATATATATATATATATATATATATATATATATATATATATATATATATATATATATATATATATATATATATATATATATATATATATATATATATATGTATATATATATATATATATATATATATATATATATATATATATATATATATATATATATATATATATATATATATATATATATATATATATATATATATATATATATATATATATATATATATATTTAGAGGGGGAATGTAGTCTTAAGCGACTAATTAAACAACAAACTTAAAATTCTTGGTGTAAGCGGTCATCGATGACCTCTTGGAAAAATCCATACCCAATCTTTCTTTTAATTTACCTTTTGTGAAAAAATATGCTGCTGACATTATCACCTCAGATTAAATGAGATCCTTAGAATATTCAGTGGCTTTTACCCCAAACTTCAATTCACAATCGAGGAGGAAACAAACAACAGTGTGCCTTTTTTAGACACATTAGTAATTAGGAAAGATGTTAACTCGATCATCGTTAATTAGTATTCCAAACCAATCTACTCAGGAGATATATCAACTTCCGTTCCTCTGACATCACGAAAATCGAAATAAATACAATTTTGGGATTGAAGTCCATAATAGAGAGAATATCTTGTCCCTCTTTCAGACTAAAGAACTTAAATAGACTTCGAGATATATTGCTTAATAACTCCTATCCAATTAAAATTTTAAATAGACTATTATTTAACTCAATATCACCTCGTTCTAAACAAGAGAATAATCTGATTCTTAACATCAGTGCCTTTCTTTCTGAAAACCGAATCATATATGTTACCACTACTCCTTTGCTTATCTCAAAGAAATTTCTGCTAAAGTCACTAAACTTTTTAAAATTCAACCTAATTTAAAAATTGCTTTTAAACATTCAAAAACAATTGATATTATTTTCACCAATTTAAAAGATAAGGATGAAACTATGAAAGTCTCGGAAGTAGTATACAACATCCCTTGCCCTCAGTATGGAAAAGTATACAGGGCGCCCCATATGTTTGGAATAATAAGTCAACAGCATTTATTAACCAGCGTATTAAAAAAATGTTTAACTAAAAGTTATATGGTGTTGACAGTAAAATGTTGTGAACTGTCAGTTCGAAGAAATTACGCCATTTTGATTTTTTAAATGGAAATCCCTATATATTATTTTATTTTTGAATTGAACTGAATAACCTAGGTGTATTTTTAAAGCAACAATTGCTCAAAATGCCTACCGTTAATAACGAGGCAATGACCCAATCTGTCATAAACAGCCTGAACAGAGTTTTGCAGCTAATCCGGGGTGATCTGTGCTACTTCATATTGAACTCTTTGTTGTGAATCTTCTACAGTTTCAGGTCGACTTCGGTAAACTTTGGTTTTCAAATGACTCCATAAAAAAAAATCGAGTGGCGTAAGGTCGGGACTCTTTGCCGGCCATTCCTCTTCTGTCTGTCCATCGATTAATAAAAATCGCATCCAAATATCTACAAACATTAATTTTATAGTAAGGAGGTGCTCCGTCCGGTTAATACCACATATTCCTGTTAAGGGTTATTTTCCTCGGGAACAAGACCTGTACAAGTTGGAATAAATTGCTCTTGGAGTAACTGTAAATACCGCTGTCCTGTAAGATTTCTATCGATAAAAAAGGGACCAATGACATGACGTCCACAAATCCCTGCCCACACCTTTATTTTATGTGGTCTTTGAGAATGACTGTCGGTTAGCCAGTGGGGATTCTCAGTAGACCAGTACCTGCAGATATGCCTGTTAACTCTTCCGTTAGGAGAAAATGTGGACTCGTCAAAAAAAATAGTATTATGAATTAGGTTAGGATCATTATTGATTCTTCCATAATGACCTCGCAAAATTCAACACGTCTATCGTAATCACCTTCAGATAATTCTTGAAATAGAATGGGTTTGTATGGATGCAATTTTTCTTCATTCAGTATACGACTTAAGGTACCTTTACTTATGTTGTGGTCTAGGCAAAGCTGACGAGTGGCTGTATGGGGATTTTCTGTAATTTCCAATAAAACATCCAACTTTTTATCTTTGCTTGTTTTAATTTTTGGAGATTCAGATTTAAAACGATCCTTAACGTGACCTAATTGTCTAAAAATTTTAATGTTTTGCACACCTCCTGTTATGTTCCCCTACGGTCTCCCTAACCAACCATCATTAACAAAATGATTCTTTCAGTTTCTGTTAAATGTACCATTATGATACTACGCTCAAGTCGCAGTTTCACAAAATACAGCAACAAACGTTTCCTTTAATAAATCATTTTTTGACGCATTAAGTTGTTACCTGACAGTAAATATTTGACACAAGCCAGCTTAAAAACAAATAAATAAATTTGGTTTCCTTAATTTCAAATATCAATAATTCCAAAACAGTTAAATATAGATATATGGTATGTTAGACAAATAATATCTAGAATTTTTAGTAGGATTCAAAAAAAAAATAATATGCTTTCCATTTAAAAAAATTTAAGATGGCTTAATTTCTTCGAACTGACAGTTCAAAACATTTTATTGTCAACGTCAGCATGTGCGCCGAAAAACACCCTATAACTTTTATTTAAACATTTTTTAGATACACTGATTAATAAATGTTGTGGAATCATTATTCCATACATATGGGGCACCCTGTATATACGACAAACAACGAAGGTTCCTATAAAACAGAAACACTTCTTAGAAAAGCAACTGTAAACATAACAAAAACTCATGTGCACTGGCTTCACATAACAGTCAATTTTAATGAAACCAAAATAATTTATAAGGAAAGAAGTTTCCACATAAGAATCTTACTGGAAATTCACCTAGAACCTAATACTATTAATAAAAAAATGACATTGACGATTTAAGCTCAATTTTCTCTATTTCATTAGAGATCAGTTGACAAAATTTATCAAACAAATCATTAAAGAAATAATCTAATGTCAATTTGACAAACTTCAAAAAATTTAACAAAACGTCAACGTCATGGTTTTTCCTAGAATAAATCAACCACAACTTTACCACAAGGTAAAAAAAACGTTGATCTTAATAACAGAAATATAAAACATATAAAAAAATTTTAAACAAAATCACCTTAGAAGCACACAGTTGTTCGTAGCCTGCATAACAAAATAGAGTAAACTATTTTTACATTTTTAAAAATTTTTTTTTTTGGAAATTTTCTCATGTTTTCCTAGTAAATACTAACAACAATGTCGATTTTTGTTGAAAAAAATCCTAAAAAGCACCACCTAGTAGTAAGTAATTTTGGATGTCAATAATTTAGGTTATTTTTTTGTAAACCTTAGAAACTGATAGTCTACTGTTTTTGTAGTCCTGAAGAAGAAAATAACGTATTTTCGAAAGCTTGGCGGAGCTAAAAAGGTGTTTAAAATTTTTAGTCCCATTTCCATGACCGCTGACCCAAGAATTTTAAGTTTGCTATATATATATATATATATATATATATATATATATATATATATATATATATATACATATATATATATATATATATATATATATATATATATATATATATATATATATATATATATATACTAGCAGTGCCCGCGGCTCCGCTCGCGTGGACTTGATTCACTACTATCGTCACTGCTTATTCCTTATGTTACCTAACGTAATAAAATATCTGCCATTATTTCCCCTTATCTTCCATTATCTTTACATAATTTCCATTATCTAAGCTTATCTCTGCTCATCTCCCATTAATTCTCCTTATCTCCCATTATTTCTCCTTATCTTCCATTATCTCACCTTATCTCCCATTATCTAGGCTTATCTCGCAATATTTCTCCTTATCTCCCATTATTTCTCCTTATCTCCCATTATCTCATCATAACTCCCATTATCTAGACTTATCTCTGCTTATCTCCCATTATTTCTCCATATCTCTCATTATTTATACTTATCTTCCATTATCTCACTTTATCTCCCATTATCTAGGCTTATATCGAATTATATAGAACATATGTATAAATTTATAAAAACACGTAAATCGGTTCTCGAGTGATAAGCGCACTAACGGACAGACAGACAGATAGAGAAACGTTGCATTTTATATATATATTATATTCTTTGCTACATGATATTGTTCCATATTTAATGCTTTAGGCAGTTTATTGCAAGAGCGGCAGAGTTTCCGACTTGATTCACTATTATCGTCACTGCTTATTTCTTATGTCACCTAACATAATAAAATATATCCTATAACCTGGCCAGAGAACATATGTATTATTAAAAAAAAAAGCACGTAAATCGGATAAGTGGTTCTCCAGTGATAAGCGCACTAACGGACAGACAGACAGAGAAACGTTGCATTTTATATATATTATAGATATTCTTTGCTACATCATATTGTTCCATATTTAATGGTTTATCATGTTTAAAAAAAAAAAAGCACGTAAATCGAATAAGTGGTTCTCCAGTGATAAGCGCATAAACGGACAAACAGACAGAGAGACGTTGCATTTTATATATATTATAGATATTCTCTGCTACATAATATTGTTCCATATTTAATGATTTAGGCTGTGTATTGCAAGAGAACGCGCTAGCGACAAACTTTTTTCCGACTTCATTCACTATTATCGTCACTGCTCATTCCTTATGCTACCTATCGTAATAAAATATAGCTTGTAACCTGGCCAGAGAACATACGTATGTTTAAAAAAAAAAAAAATGTACGTAAATCGGATAAGTGGTTCTCCAGTGATAAGCACACTAACGGACAGACAGACAGACAGAGATAAATTGCATTTTATATATATTATAGATGTAATAAATTATATATCTATAACCTGGTCAGAGAACATATGTATGAAGTTAAAAAATCACGTAAATCGGATAAGTGGTTCTCGAGGGATAAGCGCACTAACGGACAGACAGACAGACAGAGAGACGTTATATTTTATATATATTATAGATATAGATTATTATTATTATTATATAACCTGGCCAAAGAATATATGTATGAATTTAAAAAAATACACGTAAATCGGATAAGTGATTCTCGCGTGATAAACGCACTAATGGACAGACAGACAGACAGAGAGACATTGCATTTATTATCATTTATTATAGATTATAGATTATAGATATTCTCTGCTACATAATATTGTTCTATATTTAAAGGTTTAGGCTGTATTTTGCAAGGGAACGCGCTAGCGGCAAACTTTTTTCCGACTTCATTCACTATTATCGTCACTGCTCATTTCTTATGCTACCTATCGTAATAAAATATAGCCTATAACCTGGCCTGAGAACATATGTATCTTTTTAAAAAAAAAGTACGTAAATCGGATAAGTGGTTCTCCAGTGATAAGCGCACTAACGGACAGACAGACAGACAGACAGAGAGACGTTGCATTATATATATATTATAGATATATGTGTGTATATAAATTTTTTTAGTATGAATTGAAATCTTATTGATTATAAGATTTCATATTAATATCTTCTATTAATATCTGCTATATAGTTTCATGTAACTTTTGACAATGTACGCTTATGCCCCCTTTTACTCTATAACAAAAGGCAATATAGTCGTACAAACGTTATCGGGGTAACATGTTCCATTCTTCCCTTTATTCTGTTCAAGTAATAAAGAAAGGAGTTCAAATAGTTTAAAACTCGGTTTCATTTTAAAACGGACGGACAAAGATATAAATCCTCTTATCTTGCTTTTGAAATGTTGAACCTCTTTTCTTTATACGAGTTGGTAAGTTGGTGTTGGATTTTACCCTATTAGTTCAATGTGACGGCGTACGTATTAGAAAGTTTGTAAAAAAATACTTTATCTGTATTGACATATAATATGATCAGACTAATGGGAATGCTCAATAAATTTTTTCAGGAAAGTCAACCAAGTTAAATACGCATAGTAAAAAATTCATTAATAAAATACTTCGATACCTAGGTAGCGCAATGCAATGATGATTATATTTATTCAGACTTTATTTTTATCTGCTTGTCCAATTTCGTTGGACGCTGAAGTCTTATGGAATATTTGTTTTTCAGCACTAGCGCAGCAAACCCTATTTTCAGTTTAAATAAAGCCGGTTAAGTGCAAGTTGGACTTGCGCAATTAGTGTTCCGTACCGTGACTGTCTTTTAAATAAAATGAAATTCTTACCTATGCTAAGTTATTTAGGTCCCTGACATATCTTAACATCCAATATGTATTTACAAGTTTTTCTTAGTTAAGAATGTATAGTAGCTATAATTTCTTGGCTACCTAATAGGCAGTAAATCAATCTAGCTCAATCTAGTATCTACACAGTAATGAAAATATAAAACAAATATTTACTACCTAAATATTTGTTTAATTATAAAAAAATAAAATAAAATTATTTTCTCTCGGTACCCATCCATGTGTGTACTGGAAAGTATATTAACAAAACGTTTACCATATTGTCATGAAATATGGTTTCTTTTTTTATAACAGGTAAATTATCAAACATATTGCACTTAGGATAATTTTCGCTCAGTACTTTTCGAGATATGAGAGACAGGACTTGTTGGTCATTTTTTTAAAATTAATACAAGTATATATATGTATATATATATATATATATATATATATATATATATATATATATATATATATATATGTATATATATATATATATATATATATATATATATATATATATATATATATATATATATGTATATATATATATATATATATACATATATATATATATATATATATATATATATATATATATATATATATATATATATGTATATATATATATATATATATATATATATATATATATATATATATATATATATATATATATATATATATATATATACATATATATATATATATATATATATATATATATATATATATATATATATATATATATATATCTAGGATTTTCTACACCTCACGCTGTCTTCCTTCTCTCAGCCTTTGATTCCAACCGTTTCTATCTTCCCAGTCTCCATCTGTTAGACCCCTGTCCTCCACATCGTCTCTCCTCTTTTTCTTCTCCTTATAGGGCTCCACTCCGGTATTTTCTTTATCCACCTATTATCTTCGCTCTGTCTTATGTGTCCATACCATTTTAATCGTTTTTTTTTCAATGGTGTTTATTGCGTTCTCTTTGATGTTCACTCTGCTTCTTATTTCTTCATTTGTTATTCTCTCCATACGTCACTCTACAACATCTTCCCCAATACTACCGCGTTAATTTTAGATTTATTTCTTTTGTTAATCGTCCATGTTTCATCATAATGCTTTGTATTATTGATTTGTATATGCGTGTTTTGTTTCTCTTCGTAATATGCTTGTCCCACAGGATCCAATTTAATTGTCTTATGCATGTCCGCGTTTGTCCTAATCTAGCTTTAATCTCTCCTTCTGATGTTGCGTTTTTTGAAATGATGGTTCCTAAATATTTAAATCTATCGGTTCCTTTGATTATTGTTTCGTTAAATCATTTATATTTTTAAGCCTGTGATTCCACCAGCTTTTATTTGACACCCTACTCGATGACTTTGTAAAAAAAAAATTTTCACTTCCAATTTCACCCCCCAAAACTAAGCCAAAATTTAACTTTCAAAACTACACAGCTCTGATTGAGCTAAAAATTCCTAAATTTGTGCCAAATTTTAACTTTCTATGTCAAACAGTTTCGGAGAAAATCGGGTTTAAAAGACGGACAAATACCGAAGTGATCCGATAAGTGTTCCGTACGGAACACTAAAAACCCATTATGAAATAATAATTTTCCGACCAAAAATATACGTCTGCCATATTTTCCTGTTGTTCTCCTTAAGGCACTTAAAATGATTTCTTAAGGCAAAATTCAAAAAATTAACACTTTTGATCCTTCAGCACAAAAATATACATATTTGGAAAACCTGGACCAACAATAAACTTATACAGGGTGCCCCATATGTATGGAATAATGATTCTACAGCATTTATTAATCAATGTATTAAAAAAAATGTTTAAATAAAAGTTATAGGGTGTTACACGGCGTACACATTGATGTTGACAATAAAATGTTCTGAACTGTCATTTCGAAGAAATTACGCCATCTTAAATTTTTTTAAATGAAAAGCCATATATTATTTTATTTTTGAGTCCTACTAAAAATTCTAGATATTATTTGTCTATGTCTTGCCATATGTCTAAATTGAACTGTTTTGGAATTATTGATATTTAAAATTAAGGAGATCAAATTTTTAAAAAAAAAAGGTTAAGCTGTCTTGTATCAAATATTTGCCGTCAAGTAACGACTTAACGCGTCGAAAAATGATTTATTGACGCGTTATTGCGGCATTTCGTGAAACTGCAATTTGGGCATAATATCATAATGGTACATTTAACAGCAACTGAAAGAATCACTTTGTTAATGATGGTTGGTTACGGAGACCGTAGGAGAACACAACAGGAGGTGTGCAAAACATTAAAATTTTTAGACAATTAGGTCGTGTTAAGGATCGTTTTAAATATTGACCTCCAAAAGTTAAAACAAGCAATGATAAAAAAACTTAGATGTTTTACTGGAAATTACAGAAAATCCCCATACAGCCATTAGTCAGCTTTGCTTAGACCTCACCATAAGTAAAGATACCTTAAATCGTACACTGAATGAAGAAAAATTGCATCCATACAAACCCATTATATTGCAAGAATTATCTGAAGCTGGCTACGACAAACGAGTTGAATTTTGCTAGGTCATGATGGAACGAATCAATAATGATGCTGACATAATTCATAATATTGTTTTTTCTGACGAGGGCCCAGTTTGTCTTAACGGAAGAGTTAACAGGCATAACTGCCGGTACTGGTCCACTGAGAATCCCCACTGGATAATTGATAGTTGTTCACAAAAACCACGAAAGATGTGTGAGCAGGGATTTGTGGACGTCATATCATCAGTCCCTTTTTTATCGAAGGAAATCTTACAGGACAGCGGTATTTACAGTTACTCCAAGAGTAAGATATTCCAACTTGTGCAGATCTTTTTTCCGAAGAAAATAATTTAGATACCCCCAACAGGACAGAGCACCTCTTCACTATGAAATCCATGTTCATAGATATTTGGAAGCGATTTTTCCTAATTGATGGATGGGCCTGCAAGAAGTCCCGACCTTACGCCCCTCGATTTTTTTTTATGGAGTCATTTGAAAACCAAAGTTTGCCGAACTCGACTTGAAACTGTAAAAGATTTATAACAAAGAATTCAATATGAAATAGCACAGATCACCCCTGATTCTCTACAAAACTCTATTCAGGCTGTTTATGACCGATTGGGTCATTGCCTCGCTGTTAACGGAAGACATAATACACACAATATTCCAAAACAGTTCAATTTAGACATATGATATGTATAATATCTAAAATTTTTAGTAGGACTCAAAAATAAAATAATATATAGGGCTTTCCATTTAAAGAAAATCAAGATAGCGTAATTTCTTCGAACTGATAGGTCAAAACATTTTATTGTTAACGTCAGCATGTGCGCCGTAGAATACCCTGTAACTTTTATTTCAACATTTTTTTAATACACTGATTAATAAATGCTGTGGAACCATTATTCCGTACATATGGGGCACCCTGTATACATACCAGTGGTTTAACCAGGTTTAAGGTGATGTTAGGGGATACAAGGATAGAATGAGCATTTTTTTAAGGACAAAATTGGACCACTACTGCTTATAGAAAGGGAAGCCAACTGACTCTGTTGCATTGGAATTGCAGAAACTTGAACCCTACCAATAACATTATTAAATTCTTTCATGTTTTGGGAATCTAACATAAATCACGAAAAATGTAGGTTTCAGTTACCATCGGTTCATAATTTTTATACCTTTTATATCTTTTATGCGCTCTGATGATCTACTGCCACAATAACTTTCGAACGTAATGACGATATCGATTTAAAATTTGGGACACCTTTACTATATCAAGTAACGGGAGAATTAGTAATTTATATTAATTTTCTGGTTTAAGAATGAACATATTTCTTTTTTCATTATCTACAATGAAATAAAAAAATTAGTAGCCTTATTGGGCTGCTTTTTTGATCCTACCGCGAGACGAAACTAATTTTAGGCATAATTATTTTTAATGAAACATTTACGGGATATAAAGGGTTTGCAACGAGATGAAAGAGGGAGTTCCTAATAGCATTAGTTATACCCCTATGTCCTGTACACCTGCGGCTATGTAGTCGAGGAATCCCACAAATGATGTATTTAAATTAAAATTATAACAGAAGTAATATATAGAGATGAAGGGGATATGATTATAGACTAACCTAATAAAATAAATGAATCAACTACATAAGTCCAACGTAATTATATTCTACATATAAAGAGTAAAAAGTTGGAGGCAGTGAGAGGCGATATTTTCCAATATTTTATGTTATGTCATTTTTAGTGTTCTTGAAATAGAGAGATTTAAAAGTCATATTAAAATAGTGAGTAGAGGGAACTGGGGGATCAATTTTGGGCCCTATTCTATTCTGCATTTATACCCATTTATTTCCGTCATTTCCCAAAGTCTGTAACTGTCAGATGTACGCTGACGATACTAAGTTGTTTTACTCTTTTTCTGAGAATGCAGTGCTTGACGGTTGTCGACTGATAAATGGTGATTTGGAGGTTATACAGAGAGTTTCGGAGGAACATCATTTGAAACTTAATCTCAACAAATGTCACGCAATGTTGTTCGGTAGACCGATTGTTGTAAAGAGATTCACTTCACTAGTTGAAGTTAATATTTCTAATGAAAGGATACCTGTTAAAGCTGAGGCTAAAAATCTTGGCTTAATTTTGGATTCAATTTTAAGATTTAAAAAACACGTGTCGGCTTGCATTAAGAGGGTAGGTAGGCCTACTTGTGGCTTTATAACTCACACATTTATTAAATACTCAATTAAAACTCATGCTTTGCGACTCTATGTTTTATCTATATTTAACCACTGTGATGTTTTTTACGGTTCCTGCTTGACTGCCGAAGATACAAAAAGAATTTAAAAAATTCAGAAATATTGTTTACGGTGTAGTTACGGTATAAAGAAACGGAATCCGGTTACTTATAAACTGAAGGAAGCTAAATGGATTGACATGAAGTCAAGACGATATTTGCATTATTGTACCGTGTATCATAAAATTATCTGCACAAAGTCACCTACATATCTTTTTAAAAAAATTTCGTTCAAGGCTGTCGTTCATAATATAAATATAAGAAGCAGATGCTTACTTACGCCCCCACTTCATAAAATAGGCATATTTGAAAGGTCTTTCAGTTACAATTTAGTTAAAGCTTTTAACAATCTACCGGACATTCTGAAATCTAAATCAGTCAAATGTTTCAAAAAGTACCTAAAGCATTTGTTAATGCAGAAAAATTGAAAAAAGAATTTACTTGTTCCTAAAAATGTAAGTTTTCTAATCTTAAATCATGGCTTTCTGTAACTGACATAACATTTTTTTTTGTTTTTTGTTTATTATTTGGTTGTGCATCATATAATTTGGTTGTGCATTATTATTATTATTGGTTGTGCATCTGTTAGTATGTTGCGGCCTAGGGGCAAGTGTAAAGACAGATGGACATATATTTTGCTTCAGTTAAATTAGGTTTTTTTTTTTATCTTTGTTCAGCTGCACTCTGTCCTATTCACTGTATATTGCATTCTTTGAATAAAATTGTTTATTATTATTATTATTATTATTATTATTATATCTTTCGTCTTCTATCATGCATTTTTCCATTCTTTTCATTAGCGCTTGATCAGTGGCTTTGTAAATCATTTCTCCAGATATACTATTGCATGCATCTGATATTTTTTTCTTCAAGTGCTCAATAACATTTATCACAGTTTTGTATACAATATCTTTAAGAGTCAAAGCCACAAGAAAAAATCTAATGGCGTGAGGTCTGATGACTTAAGTGCCAACTGACTAACTGAGCTGCCAACCTCTATCCATCTTCGTTGAAGCCGTTCATTCAAACAATCTCTAACAGCTAACAGTTGTATAAGGAGGTGCTCCATAGTGTTGATACCACATTCTTCTTCTTCAAGTGCCTCTTCGGTTCAAATGTTGGCAATGATTCTGGCTATTATTACTTTATCCACTGCAACTCTGGAAAGACCGGTAGTATTTGTTGAGAACCAATTTCGTAGATTGTTTAGCCAGGAAACACGTCTGCGTCCTGGTCCCCTTTTTCCAAATACCTTCCTTGGAGTATTTGCTGTAGTAGTCCATATCTGTGAGGATTTCTCATTATGTGTCCTAAATACTCCAATTTTCCTACTTTAACAGTCTGCATAATTTTCAGTTTCTTGTTCATGCAACGTAAGGCATCCTCTTTGGTTTCAACATGATAATGCACCAGCGCGCAACTCCGTAAAATCGAAGGTAAAATTGGACCAATTGGTCTATAAATTGCTTAATTATCCTTTACATTCACCAGATCTGGCTCCCAGCGATTACTTTCAAAATCTGTAAAGGTTGCTCCAGGGAAAAAGTTCTGGCTTAAATGAAGAAATTGAGTGAGAAACTGAGGCTCATCTTAGAGAGCTCGATAAATCGTACTATATGGAAGGTATCCAAATGTTAGAAGATCGCTGATATAAATGTATCGCTCTTGAAGGAAACTATATTTAAAAATAAAATCGATTTTTTACAAAAACATTCATTTTTCTTTAAAAGTCTCGGGACTTTTCAACCCATGTATAATATGTGTATTGTTACGAATAAGGATGGTGAATTTTTGATAAACTTTTCCGCACAAAATGAGTTCTGAATAAATAACACCTTCTTTAAACATAAAGAACAACATAAATATACATTTTAAAATACGGGAGGAGATAGATCAATCATAGATTACATTCTAACAAATAGAGAAATACATCATACACAAATATTAGACATAAGATGTTTATGTTCTGTAGATGTAAGAAGTGATCACAGTCTTGTATTGAAAAAAATTAGAATGACAATAAAAAGATCTCAAAAAAACAAGCTTAACAGTTTAGGAAACAAGGACAAAGGTAGAAAGTCTACAAGACGAATCAATAAAAAATCTCTACAAAACGAGGTTGGAGAACAAAATAAATAAAAATCCAGTGGTAGAAAAAGAAGACATAGAAGACAGTTAAAGATAGATCAAGGATAACATTATAGACGCAGCAAAGAAAGCACTCGGGGGACGTAAAATAAACAGAATATCAAAAGAAACATATAAAGTATATAAGACAGTCCGCAATGAAACAAACGCACTAGTGAGAAAAAAGAAAATGAAACACTGGGAAAAATTCTCTAAAGAAATGGAACATGACTTTTACGGTATGCAAAAGGAGATTTGGAGAATGATACGTGGACATCGGAAGAAATTAAAAGAATTAAGAGAAGTAAGATATATCGAAAAAGATACATGGATAAATTTTATAAAGCAATTGTATAATGGAACAGAAAATTTGACACCCGAAACACCAGAAATAGTAATCAACGAACATTAGAAATAGATGATAAACAGGTGGAAGAAGCTCTCAAAAAATTAAAAAACCGAAAATCCGCTGGTCAGGACGAAATACAAAATAAACTATTAAAGTACGCAGGAGTGAAACTGACCAAAGAATTGACAAAGCTCATAAACAAAATAATACAGGGATCGCGAATACCAGAAGAATGGAGAACAACTATATTGATACCACTTTTTAAAAAAGGAGAAAAAACTGATCCGAATAATTATCGAAGAATTAACCTCTTATGCACAACTTTACAACTGACAACAAAAATTGTTACCAATAAAATAACTCTTTCCGAAGAACAACAAGGATTAGGAGCGGAAGATTCTGTAACGAAACAGTATTTGTAATTAGACAAATTACTGAATAATCAATTGAGTATAACAGACTAGCGTCTTAATATTTTATAGATTTATTAAGAGCATTTGATATTGTACAGCTGCAAGACGTAGTGCACACACTTTATGACAAGAATATTCCATTGGATATAATAAAACTAATTGAGAACATTTACAAAAAAAATAAAATAGAAACGAAAGTAAATTCGGAATTAACTGAACCCATAGAGGTAACAACTGGTATTAGATAAGGAGACTTACTGAGTCCCATACTGTTTAACATTATATTAGATGAAATAATTAAACAGGTAAAAACAAAGAAAGGCTATAAAATCGGCAATAAAGATATACAAATATTATTTTATGCCGACGATACTGTCCTAGTCGCTGAGAATGAAGGTGACTTGCAGAGATTATTACATCAGTTTAATACAACAGCAAAGAAATTTAAGTTGAAAATAACGGCTGAAAAAAACCAAATCAGTAGTTATCTCCAAAGAACCAATTAGTTGCAAGCTGGAAATCAACAATTAGAATATAGAACAGGCGATGACAATTAAATATTTAGGAATTAAATATCATATAACAACAACATAGAAGACGAAATCAAAGAACAAATAATAAAAGCCAATAGAATAGCAGGATACTTGAATGACACTATTTGGAAAAATAAATATTTGAGAACAGAAGTAAAATCTCGTATATATAATTTTGTAGTTCGACCAGTTATGACCTACACAGCAAAGACAAGACCAGACACACGCAAAAATCAGAGATACTTACAAACAAGTGAAATGAAAACACTAAAAAGAATTGCAGGAAGAACACTTTGGGCTAGAGAAACAAATGACAATATAAGGCACTTATGTGGAGTAGAGGGCTTTAACACGTGGATAAGAAACAGAAAACAAGAATGGAACCAACACATAAATAGAATGTCCGGACGACGATTAGTGAAAATAGTTCCGAG
The DNA here is from genome assembly GCA_019049505.1 of Pachyrhynchus sulphureomaculatus. Taxonomy (NCBI): domain Eukaryota; kingdom Metazoa; phylum Arthropoda; class Insecta; order Coleoptera; family Curculionidae; genus Pachyrhynchus; species Pachyrhynchus sulphureomaculatus. The sequence goes on from CM032451.1 coordinate 31,833,060, forward strand.
ATAAATCACCTGTGAGCCGACAGAGTATAGGACGCCCACGAAAAAGATGGAACGACGGTCTGTAGCGACAATACATTAAAGAAAAATAGGCAGGAATGTCTAATATAAAGAAAAAGAAGAAACTAAATTATATTAAATTTGAAAAGGTTGAAAATTAACTGGGTTTAAAGGTATTGATGCTGTAAAAAGCTGCTAATTTATGTTGAACTAGGAGGTACGATTTGTTATTTATTGTCGTATTATATTTATCGAATTGTAAAAGTTTGTTAAATTGTGTTTTTAATTTTCTCGTGATATTGCTAAACCAAGAAAATTTATTCAGTTTTATATTTCTTTTTCCGCCGTATATTTTATATAGGGATGTATTTTATTTATAAATTCAAAAAAAATATTAACCCGTTTGTCTATACTAGTAATTTTCAAAAAGAAGTTAACAACATTAACTAGATTCCAATAAATAATGGATCGATAAACACACCTAATAGAAAAAAATATTAAATAGAAAATTATCCAAAAATGAAATAAATCTGGTTTTCCTTATACATAAAGGGACCTAACAAAAATACATATAGAGGAATTTGACAATTAAGTATCGGGTCTTCCATTAGAGACTTGACAACTTTTTTTTGAAATAAAACGAAAATTTTACTATCGGCTTGAAGTACAATCAAAACATTTATGTATGGAATTCGACTTCATTCATATGTCTACCACGGGCGCGTTTGCAGCAGTCGATTCGTTGAACCCAATTTTCGATGACTCGGCCACACATTTCGACGGAAACGGCCGCTATCTCTCTTTCAATATTGGCTCTGAGCTCCTCTAACGACGCAGGCTTGTTAGCATAGACCAATGATTTAACGTACCCCCATAAAAAGAAGTCTAGAGGTGTTAAATCACACGATCTAGGCGGCCATTCGACGGGACCATTTCTCGATATAACACGTTCACCGAATTTAGATTGCAGTAAGTCGATTGTTACACCCGCTGTGTGGCTTGTGGCGCCGTCTTGTTGAAACCACATATCATTAATGTCTAGCCCATGCAATTGATCAAAGAAATAACGTTGCAACATGCCTCTGTAGCGATCTCCATTGACTGTAACGTGACGGTTATTTTCATCAACGAAAAAGAACGGCCCAATGACACCACCGGCATGAAAACCGCACCAAACAGTAATTTTTTGTGGATGAAGTGATGTTTCTTCAAGCACATGAGGGTTTTCACCTGACCAATAACGCATATTCTGCTTGTTGACGAAGCCGTTTATCCAAAAATGCGCTTCATCACTAAAGATGATTTTGCTATGAGATTGGTCATCTTCTTCCAACATTTCTGGAGCCCAATTCGAGAATGTACGTCGCTTCATATGATCGAGTGGCTTTAGTTCTTGAGTTAACTTTAACTTATAAGGGTGCAGGCTAAGATCCTTTCGCAAAATTCGCCATAGTGTAGTCTGAGCGATGCCCAATTCTTGAGAACGCCGTGAAATCAACTGTTTTGGTTCGTTTGAGATGGACATTTGAACGACAGCAATATTCTGGCCACTTCGACCAACTCGTTGTCTCACTGGCACGGGAACATCCAGCAGCGAATATGCTAACTCACTAGACTATGAATCGCTTGTCTACTGGGACGAGAATTAAGACCAAAAATTGGCGTTAACGCTCTTAAAGTTGCAGTCACCGACTCCAAATTTTGGTAGTAAATTTTAATTATTTGTAAACGTTGTTCGTTCGTGTACTTCACCATGATGAAAATGTTGACTTTCCTGAATATTTTGACGTTGACACTTCGGTGATTGGCTTAAGGGTGCGTTCACAGTGAAATTTCAAAGTTGTCAAGTCCCAAATGGAAGACCCATTTAATTTACCGTATGTTTTCTAGTTATGGGGTTCTTCCAAATAAAGGCAGACTAAATTCAGTCATTCATTTTTATATTATTTATTAATTAACGTATTTAACTATTTGTACCATTTGTTCTAGGTGATCACCATTACGAGTGCAAAGTCAAGTACGATTTAACAGTATCACATTTTGTTGGAAATAACATGGCCGTTAAAATGTACGAAAGATTTCTATCTTGTGAAGTAAATGGCGTAAAAGGAAAGGGTATTTCAGAGTGGAACTATAGCAATACAAATGGCAGATTTAACTTAAATCAGTATCATTGTTAAATATCATTTTATATTGTATTGTTAATTGTTAATGGTATTATATAAGTAAATAGCCTATATATGTTAACTGTTTTTCTAGTTTTTTTAAGCCGCCTATATATGACTACAAGGGTATTTCAGAGTGGAACTACAACAATACAAATGGCAGATTTAACTAAAATCAGTATCACTGTTAAATATTATTTTATATCGTACTGATATTTTTAATTGTATTATATAAGTAAATAGCCTTTAAATGCCAACCGTTTTTCTAATTCATTTTAAGCGGCCTATATATGACTACAAGAAGGTCCTCGACTTCATGATATATAATTGACATCTAGATATACTGTAGTTCCACACTCCAATTGATCTTATTGTTTTACACTTTTTGGAGTATTTAATGTAAACGTAAAATACTAAATTTGAGATTCAAAACTTTCCCAAATATAGCATTTATGTTATACAAGAACGTATTATATATTCCATAGCTTTTTTTTTAAGTCAACTATCGTTTAAATTTACATTGTCAAGTCGATAAAACTAAATTAGACACCGATTTTACATAAAAAGTAGCAACGAAGAGCTAGTAAGGACGTCAGAATAATAAGGAGGCTGGACAAACTTACAGGTACATAAGAATGACGTAATAAAGAGAAAGAGGGACAAGAGTAAGTTGCGAATTAAACAAAAAAAACTTATTCTGGGCACATCACATATATAATGCAGAATTGTGAACTGGGGCACGACCGGAAACCGAAGATGCATAGAAAACTTAGAACACTCCTAACTAATGCATGAAAGAACAACTTCCCAAGTGCCACTGCAAGGACATCCGCTCCCCTGATACGAAGAAGGCGAAGAAGTGGTTAATATAAGTAAACAAGTAGCAGTCGAGTATCTTAATTCTAAATGCCTTTGTACAGGGTACATACTAGTAAGGCTGACTTATAGGGGCGGGGAGAGGGCGCTTTCTCTCGGTATGATTATGAGACATATTGTTTGTAACCGTTCTACTCAGAATGATTAGTTTAATCATAGATGGCAAGCCTTATAAATAATTTAGTAGGTGAGAAAGGTTTGTCAGGTACTTGTTTGACGCATATTTAATGTATAAAGTAACCAAAAAGGGTCGTATGATTCTCACCTTTTGGAAATAAATTTTTAGAAAATTTAATTCATCAATATGCTATTGTCTGTGATCAGAACTATAGTGGTAATCAAATAAGGTGATGCCACAGAAGTACAGTCTATGCGACAGAACATTCCAGCTTAGCGTTAAAATCACTTCTTTGATCATCTTAACTATATGGGCTTAGCCTTACTTAGAAGAGTGAGAACTTTCTCGCTATTGATTTGCAAAAGTGAAGTTTACTTTAGTGTTATGCGATACAGCCATATTTACTCAAAGATCGTGCTTCCTACTGTACTTAATCCGACGTGCTGAAAAACTCTATACTAAATGAGGTTTCGATTGGATATAAACATATCACTTTATCGCTATAGGTTCAAACATGCCAGGCCTCTAAACCCGTCTACACTTGAAAAGAGGATCTAAACTCCACTCCATTCCTCTAGGATAGTCACTCAATTTGCTGGGCGTTAATTTGGGAGTAAATATGTCTTGGCATGAACATGTTGCAATAATAGCAAAGAGAGCTTCTCAAAAGCTATGAATATTATTTCGAACTAGAAAGCTTTAGACTCCACAATAGCTGTTAATTCTATACACAGCTCAAATTCGACCAACGATGAAATACTGCTCCCATGTTTGGGGTTTTGCTACCAAACATATACTGCATTAGTTGAATTCTATTCAGAGCTGTTAGCCTGATTGAAGATCTGGAACTGGCCACCACTCTGGATTTGTTGGAACATCGAAGAACGGTTGGCGGGGAACCTATTCTACAAGTATGTTCATAAAAAGTGTTCGATGACCCGTAGCCCGCTTAATTCCACCCATAGCGATGCATGCTAGAAATACACGTCGCCCTAATACTTTACATCCGTATGAGATTCAGCTTGTTACTCCTCGTACAACCCTTTTCAAGCAGTCTTTTATATGGATCATTCATCTGGAATCATTTGCCCAGGACTGTGTTTCCGACCGAGTATAATTTACAATTCAAGACTATCGTGAATCACTATCTCCGCACACGTGTCGCTCTTGTAGTGTTTTAGGAATTTTTTTGCAGCACGTGTGCTAGATCCATAAAAAAAACCTCGCATGTGGATACTTTCCCAAGAATAAGCATAAAAATTAAAGTGGTAACAAGTGAATAAGAAATCCTATTTTAAAAACGCTACATAGAAAATTTTTAGAAATCGCAACTACAAGCTACATACTCAAGATCAAACAGATTAAATAGCTGGTCAAAACATACCAGATATTGCATTAGTGGATGGAAGTTCAAAGCTTCAAGTTCAAAGTTCGATCGATATTGTCTTCCCAAAAAAAACCTACGAGAGAAATGTAAAGCAATTGCTATCGTATTATGGAATGGAGTAGTTAATACAATGGCGTATTGAAGTCGTTTTGCAGAACTATCGAACGTAAGGTGTAGAGTATGTAGCAAAATTCAGAGAAATTTCTGCATCTCCTCGCTGCTTGCCCCTCCTTCGTACAATTGTCGGTACAATGCAACTCAACTTTTGTGTCTAGATTTGAGTCAGTTATTAAGAATATAGAAAAAGACATATACAGTATTGAGCAGCTTTACAACCGGTAGTGATCACCGAACGGACAGAGCCACGGTAGAGATAAACATCAGAAAAGAAAGAAACAAAATGATAATGGAAAGGAAAGTAAAAGTATGGGCACAACCTAAAGATAAACAAAAATTTGTTGAATATATAAATAAAGAGCTTAAGAAGATATCAACAAACGATATAAATAAATTAGTCAACTCAATAACGAACATAATCACAGAAGCACAAGTAACATTTTGTGCACTAGATTGTAAGGAAGAAAGGATCACCTCCGAGACAATGAACAAAATGGAAAGTAGAAGAAAACTACTAAAAGATAAAAATATAGGACAACAAGAGATAAATTCCGAAAGAAAGAAATATCAAAAGCTATCAGAAGAGATATAAAGATATAAAAACGATAAAATAATACGGACTATTGAAAAGAATGGAAATATGAAAGTACTTCGACGGAAACTGACATATGGCAAGAAAAAAATTATAAGACTTCAAGATAAGAAAAGGATAGTGTAATAAAGTAAAGAAGAAATGATAAACATCTTCGAAAAATTCTACGAGACATTATATAAAAACCAACTGATACTAGAACCAGAGGAACACGCTTTATTGAAAATAAAAAATCAAGGATCTGAAGATATTCCCGAGATTTCCGTAGCAGAAATCGTCTATGCTTTGAAGAAAATGAAAAACGGCGTAGCACTGGGCGAAGACGGAATGTTGATAGAATCCGTAAAATTCGGGGGCCTACTCTTAAAGCAGCGTTCAAATGTGTCTAGAGAAGCAGATCATCCCCACCAACTAGAATAACTCTGTAATCATCCTTGTAAATAAAAATAGCGACGTAAGGAGCCTCGAATACTATATACCCATAAGCCTTTTAAGTCATCTGTATAAACTCTACACGCGTATAATTACCAATAGACTTGAGAAGAAACTGGACTTTTACCAAACAAGGGAACAGGCAGGATTCCGTTCTGGTTACGGAACCAACGACCACCTGCAACTCTCATCGAGAAAACTATAGAATATAACAGACCCTTAAACGCAATTTTTGTGGATTTCCAAAAGACATTCAATACAGTAGAACTAGTATCAATCCTACGAGCACTAAAAAAATGCAGATTCGACTAACGATTTTCCTACATTATCTATAACATATACAAAAACGCAACAACAACAGTTAAACTACATACCAACACTAACAACTAACAACATTGCAACTACACCTGTTGAGAGAGCGAACTTGTTGGCTGAACTCTTTGCTTCACATTCTACTGTCGATTTTCAAGGAAAAACACCATCTACTATTCCCATATTGCAGTCAAGGATGCCCGATGTTGTCTTCAGACAGCGCATCATAAAGCGTATTTTAATGAAGCTAGACACCAAGAAGGCTTCTGGAGCTGACGGAATACCTGCCATAGTTCTCAAAAACTGTGCAAGGGAACTAACACCAGTTTTCTGTAGACTTTTTAACCTATCCTACAGAAAGGGAATATTTCCGTCCTGCTGGAAATGTGCCACGGTTCAGCCGATACCTAAAAAAGGTAAGAAGACCTTGCCAAATAACTACCGACCAGTTGCACTGCTTTCAATAATATCGAAAGTCATGGAAAAGGTTATCAATGAGCATCTTCTAAAATATCTTGAACGATTCAATATTATTAGCGATCACCAATATGGTTTTCGTAAACATAGATCAACAGGAGATCTTATGTAACACATGTTTGGAACGACGCAATTGAACACTTTGGAGAATCTCGAGCGGTTGCTCTTGACATATCCAAGGCATTCGACCGTGTTTGGCACGATGGACTGTTGGCTAAGTTGCACTCTTATGGTATGTCTGAAAGGTTCTGTTTGTGGCTCTCATGTTTCCTCAGAGAGCGTTGTTTACGAGTGGCGGTCGACGGATTTCTTTCTAACACCCTCACTATCAACGCCGGTGTGCCCCAGGGCTCCATACTGTCTCCTACTCTCTTTCTCATTTACATTAACGATCTGCTGGAAAAGACCTGGAATCCAATCTATAGCTTTGCAGATGACAGTACGCGTGTCTCTTCATTCACCTTGAACGCTCGGACATCGGCTGCTCAGGCGAATATCCGCAGACAGCAGGAGGTCGTTCAACTTAACAAAGACCTGGAAGAAATTCTGTCTTGGGGTGACAGTAACCAAGTGGAATTTAACGCTGCAAAAACCCAAGCGGCAGTTTTTTCTAAAAAAGTTAACGTTGCTGAACCCGACATAGTTATGTCGGGGCACTCCATTCCCCTAGCATCGTCGCTCAATTTGTTGGGAGCAAATATGTCTTGGCATGAACATGTTGCAGGCATAGCAAGGAGAGCTTCTCAAAAGTTGGGAATATTATTTAGAACCAGAAAGCTTTACACCCCACAGCAACTGTTAATTCTTTACAAAGCCCAAATTCGACCAACCATGGAATACTGCTCCCACGTTTGGGGCTCCGCTCCCAAACATACACTGCATTTGTTGGATTCTGTTCAGAGAAGAGCGGTCCGTCTGATTGGGAACCCGGATTTGACCGGCGGCCTTGATTCGCTGGAACATCGAAGAACGGTTGGCGACTTGAGTCTGTTCTACAAGTATTTTCATGGAAAGTGTTCGAAGGATGTAGCCCGCTTAATTCCTCCCAAAGCGGTGCATGTTAGAAATACACGTCGCGCTGGTGCTTCGCATCCGTATGAGGTTCAGCTTGTTACTCCGCGTACGACGCTTTTCAAGCAATCTTTTATATGGAGAACATCATCCCTTTGGAATAATTTGCCCAGCGCTGTGTTTCCCACCGAGTACAATTTACAGCGATTCAAGAACAACGTGAATCGCTTTTTCTGCACTCGTGCCGCTCCTGGAGCGCTTTAGGGACTTCCCTGCAGCACGTGTGCTAGACCAATAAAAAAAAAAAAAAAAAAAAAGAAGAATTAGACAGGGAGACACTGACACTATCTCTCCGAAACTCCTCACTGCACTCCTAGAACATGCATTCAAAACTTTGGAGTGGGATTTGCGGATGACATAGATTTAAAATCGGACAACTTGAGAGAAACCAGAGAAATGCTGGAAGAACTACAACAGGCGACACAGAGGGTAGGACTGAAAATAAATTACAACAGAACTAAACCATGACCAACTTAATTACCTAGCGAACAGATAAGAAGAGGAGGCGAGGAAATAATAAATATACCTATCTAGGACATGAAATTAGAATAGGTAAGGACAACTAGATATGTGCACTCCCCAGACGAATCGCTTTAGGCTGGGCAGCTTACGGAAAGCTCAGAAATATATTCAAAGCGGACATTCCGATAAGATTAAAACGAAGAGCCTTTAACCTGAATTAACCAACTCATCTCACCAGTTGTAACGTACGGGGCTGAAACATTAACTCTTACAAAGACAACTGTTAAGAAACTGCAAATAACACAACGTAAAATGGAGAGATCAATGTTAGGATTGACATTGAGAGATCGAGTCCGAAATGAAGAAATAAGGAGGAGAACGGATGTGGACGACATCATAGCATGTATAACAAGATTAAAATTGAGATGGCCGACCACATGGCAAGATTATAGGACAATAGGTATATATATATATATATATATATATATATATATATATATATATATATATATATATATATATATATATGTATATATATATATATATATATATATATATATATATATATATGTATATACATATATATATATACAGTAATACCCCGCTTTACGCGAGGGATACGTTCCGAAAAAAATCGCGTTAACTGAAATTCGCGTATATCGAGGTTTATGATTAAACATAGTCAAAATTTAATACAAAAAAATACAAATCATTTTAATCAATCACTTTAATTCTAAGAACACTTTATGCAATACATACTCTTATTTTTTACGGAAAAATACATCTATTGTCTTTTGGGTAACGTTTTGTTTACGTTCTTGTAAAATACGTTCATAACACCCAACACTGTTTTTAATTGTTTGACACACGGTCAAGACACGGTCATCATTATTGTCTATACTCTGCAATATGTCCAAACCTGAATAAATTTTTGAAAGTGCATTTTGTATTTCCCCTGAAGATAAAACTTTCTCTTCTACTTGTTCTTCCTCATCGTAGATAGGATTATTCTGTAACTCGATCAGATCTTCATTGCTAATAGGATCGTCGTGCGTTGCTACAAGTTCTACGAGATCTTCTACCGTGACATCTTCAAGTTCAGACCCCTCAATCATTGCAGCAATGTCTTCAAGCACTTGTCTCTGCATCTGGACAATTCTTCTAGGTGCTTCCACTACATCTGGCCAAAGATTACGCCACACCCCATTCATACAACTCATTTTAACTTCCTTCCAAGCCTCTTCTATGTTGTGAATAGACTTCATAATGTTGTATGACTTCCACCACTCTCGCATAGACTGTCTTCCTTCCCCGTCAGTTTCATGAATTAGTTGGCTAAAAGTGCGGCGATGGTAATAAGCTTTGAAGTTTGCTATTGCTCCCTGGTCCATAGGTTGTAATATTGACGTAGTGTTTGGTGGAAGGAACTTTACGTACACTTTTAAGTCTCTGGGCGTATCAAGTGAGGTTGGATGTCCTGGGGCATTGTCTAAGAGTAATATAACTTTAGGTTCAAGCCCATTTCTGTCACAGTATGATTTGACTGATGGGCAAAAACTATTAGAATACCATTCTTGAAAAATTTCCCGTGTAACCCACGCCTTTCTGTTTGATCGCCACACAACTGGTAGACTTGTCTTGTCTGTGCCTCGCATTGCACGGGGTGTTTCTGAATGGTACACTAGTAAAGGTTTCAGTTTGAAATCACCAGTGGCATTACCACCCAGCAGAAGTGTTAGTCGATCTTTCGCAGCTTTGAAACCACTGGCTTGACGTTCTTCCTTAGAAATGAATGTTCGAGATGGCATTTTTTTTTCCAGTAAAGTGCGGTCTCATCAACATTGAAGATGAGACAAGCAGGAATTTTCTCTCGTCTAACGAAGTCTTGAAACTTGTCTGGAAACTCAGCTGCAGCTTGAATGTCCGCGCTGGCCGCCTCGCCTGTTATGTGGATATTGTGAAGATTAGAACGCTGCTTGAACCGATGGAACCAGCCTCTGCTGGCAGCAAAAGTCGGAGTGGCACTCCCTTCTCCTTCTTTTGTTTTCAGCATCTCATACAAAGATTTTGCTTTTGTGCATATGAGATCTTGACTTAGTGGTGTGTTCTTCTTATTCAAATCTTCGATCCAGACTGACAGTAATTTCTCCATTCTTTCTAAGATAGATGATCTCGAACGAGAAAGTTTTGTTGCACTTATAGGTGTTGAACCTTCGCTGGAGATTTTAATTTTTTTTTCCCGATTTTTATAAATCGTTCTCACAGTCGATTCTGAGAGTCCAAAATCTCTCCCAACAATTGTTGCTTTGCCTCCATTTTCCATTCTTCTTAACACTTTCATCTTCAATTCCAAAGTGACGCTTTTACGCTCTTTTTTCTTTACAGGCGGCATTTTTAACGTAGGGTTAAATTATGTATGTATGTATCTCCAATAAATATTAAAACAAAACTGCCAGCCGACCGAACTAACATTACGGAACAAATGAACACACGAAACGAACGAGGAAATCCCCATAAAACAAAGTCGAAGGACAGGGAATTCCCAATTCTTCAAAGAGAATATTCAGAGAAAGCGGGGATCCCCCCGCGACCATAGAGAAGTTAATGACTACATGAGCGCGAAATTTGAAATTCGCGTTATAGTGAAACCGCGCGTAACGGGGTCGCGCTAAGCGGGGTATTACTGTATATATATATATATATATAT
>CM032451.1:31843872-31943872 GCA_019049505.1 Pachyrhynchus sulphureomaculatus
CCTTAAGTCAAAATTTATGTTACGGTGATATAAAATGATCAGTGACTTCACAAAACACATCCCAAATAAGTTTTCAACAAAGTTTATTTCCATTCTTTACTGAAAATTGATGACCTTGCAATTTCTGTTTTTTTTTTATATACCAGATAAATTATTACAGGTAATGCACTCGTGATAATTTTCGTTCAATCTACACGCCGTGGAGAATATTCCAGAATTTTTTCAAAATTTTTTGATAAGTACTTTCCGAGATAAGGCGGGTGGACAGCGATTTTTCGCGATTTTTTAAAAATAATACAAAGAAAAGTGCGCGCAAGTATTACATTATATATATATTTTTTACTCGTGTTTTCACAAGCTTTCATTTGACACCACATTCGATTACCTAGTAAAAAGTTTTTTTTTCACTCCCGATTTTACCCCCCAAAACTAATCCCTTAAGTCAAAATTTAACTTTCAAAACTACATGGCTCTGATGAGGCCATCAATTTCTATATTACCACCAAATTTCAACTTTCTATGACAAATAGTTTCGGAGAAAATCGGGTGTGACAGACGGACAGACGGACAGACAGACAGACGGACAGACAGACGGACAGACGGAAGGACAGAAACCGAAGTGATCTTATAAGTGTTCCGTACGGAACACTAAAAATGTAATAGGACAATACCAATGCAGATTTACACAAGGAATCTCTACGGTAGATGCAATACATGTGATCAAACAAGCATTGGAAAGAGCACAACAACATGCACTAAACTTGGAATTGCTATTCATTGATTTCAAGCAAGCGCTTGATTCGATTAAGAGAACTGGGAGGACCGAGCAAGATAAGACTACTGAGCATAATGACACTGAAGGTGACATTCGCCAGTGTCAAAACACAGAAAGGAAGAATAAAAGATTTCGCTATTAACAAATGAGTAAGACAAGGAGATGCATTATCGGCCACGTTATTCAGCCTAACACTACAATATGTACTAAGGAATATAAATCAAGGTACAATACGAACAAGGGGCAGCCAGATAGTGGCGTATGCGGACGATGTAGTAATTATTGCAAAAAACCCGAAAACAATGAAGGAACTGGTGAGAAAAATAAGCGTAGAAGGAGCAAAAGTGAGGTTGAAAATAAACGAAGAGAAAACAAAAATAATGAAAAATGGAAAAAAAAAATGATCAGGAAATGGAAAGTATTGGGACGGGAACGAGGAAATGGAAGTAAAGGAAAGATATAGCAAACAAGTTGTTCGATAGCAATAAGAAATTGTTAAGTAATAAGATAATAGGATGACACAGTAAGATGAGGATATACAAGACAATAATACTCCCAAAACTAATGTATGTTACCGAAGTGATAAGCATGACAAAGAAACAAGAGGAAGACGTGAGAAGAATTGAACGAAAGATATTAAGAGCGATCCTAGGGCCAATAAGAATATGTGAAGGAGTCTACAGAAGGAGGACTAATCAAGAAATCTTGGAAGAAGTAGAGCAGGACATAGACAAAAAAATAAAACAGAAGAGATTTAATTTGCTAGGACACACATAGAGAGCAGGCCCAGGAGCACTAATATATGAAATACTTCAATAAGAACTGGGACGTAGAAGGAGAGGTAGATTAAGAATATGATGGCTTCAGCAAGTCAAGGAAGACATGGGGCCAGCAAGAATTACAAACTGGAAGGAGAAGACGTCTAACAGAAAACTTTGGAAACATATAAGCAGAGAAATATAACAAGGAAGACGGGACTGATCAACCCATAAACTAGACCTAGAGATCCCAAAGGGTGGCTCTACCCCAAGAGGGGTGTTTCCAGGCCATTTATTATTATTCCTTCGCTGGTCGAATTTGAACTTTGTACAGAATTAACAGTTTTGGAGAGAGCTTTCTAGTTCCAAATATTTTCAGCTTCTAAGAAGCTCTCTTTGCAATGCATGCAACATGTTCATGCTAAGATATATTTGCTCCTAAAATTAGCACCCACAAATTAAACGACGATACTAGACAAATGGAGTGGTTCACCAACGTTAACTTTTTTAGAAAAAACTGCCGCCTATGTTCTTGTAGCGTTAAAATATACTTGGTTACTGCCACCCCTAGATAGAACATCTTCCAGGTTTTTGTTGGGTTAAAAGTCTTCCTGCTATCTACGGCTGTTTGCATGAGTAGCCGATGTTCGAGATTTCAAAGTGAATAAAGAAATAAGCGCATTTTCATCTTTAAAGTTGTAGACTGGATTCCTGGTTCTTTCCTGCAGATCGTTAATGTAAATGAGAAAGAGAATAGAAGACAGTATGGAGCTTTGGGGTACACCGGCGTTGATAGCGAAAATGCTAGAAAGGGATCGATCAACTGCCATTCGTAACGAACGGTCTCTAAGAAAACACGAGAGTCATAAACAGAATTTTTTAGGCATATGACAAGAGTTTAGCTTAATCAAGAACCGATCGCGCTAAACACGGTCTAATGCAACCCCTCAAGATTCTTGAGTTCAGTCAATTGCATTGTTCCAAACATGCGTTACAATCGTTCAAGATATTTGAGAAGATGCTGATTGATAGCTTTTATCATAACTTTCGATATTATTGAAAGCAATGTGAGTGATTAGTACTTGTTTGGCAAAGTATTTTTGTCTTTTTTTGGTATCGGCTGAATTGTAGCGCATTTCCAGCAGGAAGGAAATATTCTCTTCCTGTAGGATAGAATGAAAAGTCTGCACTAAAACTGTTAGTTCTCTCGCACATATTTTGAGTACTATGGCAGATACTACATCAGCGCCAGAAACTTTTTTCGCGTCTATGTATGCTCCATTAACATGCGTTTTATGATACGCTATCTAAGGACAATATCAGGCATCTCCGACTGCACTATGGTTGATGGTTTTTTTTCCTAGGAAATCGAGAGTAAAATGTGAAGTAAAAAGTCCAGCTAACAAGTTGGCTTTCTCAACTGGTGTTATTTCAATAGCAGTAGTAGTATAGTGGATTTAGTAAAATTTTGACTAATGGCTTTAGCGACTGACCAAAAGGACCTGGAATTGTTAGGGGCCGGCGAGTAGTTTGTTTTTAATTCTTTGATTGTGTGCCTCCTTGGTTTCGTCAATTATTTCTTCCATCATTTCGGGCATGAATCAAGATATTTATAACGTTAGTAAAGTTACAACTGATGATGAACGATTCAGCTCGACGACCTTGTTCGTCGGTCGTATTTGAATACTTTAACCATTTGATGAAGCAACTTCACGCAACTTAAACCAATGCTGTGATATCACACCGAAGCGATCATATCACACCGAGGTGGGATCTAGGCATTTACCATACACGACACAGACATACATGATATTCTGTCCCGCATTCCACGAGATATATTATTATTAAGTATACTATTATGATTCCTATTATTGTTACTTTTTTAGTGCTCATCAGGTCCATTACGAACAAATGGGTTTTCTTGAAGGAACTGCCAAAATTGATGGTAAAGAGCTGCCACTAAAATTAGATGCCTTTAGAGATCACAGTTTTGGTAAGTGGTAAAAAAAGTGTTTGGGGTTGTCACGACGTCGAATATAACATAAGAATACTACTTAGTATAAGAATTTCAGAAAGGTACCGCGCGCTATTATAATTATGAGTCTTCTCGTTGTAACTTAATCTTTTCTATAAATAGTATTCTTGTAACGTAATTTCTTAATATGCTTTATGTTAATACTTAGAAAGCGATTAAAAATACTTTCGGTTAAAAAATTTAGAGTTTAAAAAAGAAACTATATTAATTATCGTGCAATAACTGAACAACGTATATTTCGTGAATTTGATGTTAACAAGTAGTGTATACAAAATGCTCAGGTTACGACTATACACTTTATTTGATATATTGATATATTATTGATTTGATATTTTAGTAGATTCAATAACATAATATAACATTATTGCTACTATTATTTTCGTCGACTTTTTGTAACATTTTTAACAAGGCGACGAATAAAAGAAATATATTGTTCAGAACATAAAAACTAATATATGAAGCCACTAATCTTATTTTCTCTAGCTGATCCTGACAAAGTGTCAAATTTCTCTTTCTAGAACTCGAGCTAAGTCTTTTTTGTGGAAATTGGTTACAATATATCAGAAACAGATAATTCGGTCATACTTTTTATCTTCTATAAATTCAAGACTAATAAGATATTCCGTGGTGTTGGCTTAATGTTCCATGGAAATGTAGGTAAAAAGAAATATTTGTGGTTTTAGGAAAAAAAGAAAGAAAAGGAAATTAAATAAAAATTATGTATGGGTAGATATCATTAGATGACACTATGTGTATCCGTCAGAACAGCAAAAAAATTTTATTGTTGCTTGTATTTTATTTTGTATTTTAATTGTGATTAAAGCAAATTAAAAATGAAACATTAAACGCTTGTAGTCATTTTTTAAAGTTAAAACAATTGTTCTAGCGTTTCTTGTATAACAGTTAGATTTATTTGTCTTAAAATTACAATTGTCAATTTGACTAATGTTAGAATTAAATAAGTTGGTAATGTTTTTGCTTTTTTTATCTTATGTTAATAACAGTAGGTGCACCAAGTAATTTTTATCGCTTTGGATTTCAGAACTTATTGAAATAGGACTTCTTGTCCTCCTTACAATTATTTTAAAGTAAGATTTTTTTCTTTAAGACCACGTATATGACTTAATCTTACTGTAAAATTAACCTAAAATATCAAATGTAGACACTCTGTTGTTCGAAAACAACGGGTTTTGCCTTTTCTTGACATTTTTACAAAAACGAAGCTGAGGCGGAAGAAAGGGTTTGTATGGAATTTTTGCCTCTTAGAATTATCTTATGTATAACCACTTTTCATATCAAATAACAATTTTACATCTCTTGTTCTTAAACCTGGAGAGCAAGTTCATGAACCACCTTGGCGAATTGCTTGCTGGATCATTTCAAATATCGGGTCTTCCATTACGGACTTGACAACTTTTTTTTGAAATAAAACGCAACCCATTTGAGACATTTCGAAAATTTTTTTATCGGCTTGAAGTACAATCAAAACTTTTATGTATGGAATTCGACTTCATTCATATGTCCACCACGGGCACGTTTGCAGCGGTCGATTCGTTGAACTCAATTTTCGATGACTCGGCCACACATTTCGACGGAAACGGCCGCTATCTCTCTTTCAATATTGGCTCTGAGCTCCTCTAACGACGCAGGCTTGTTAGCATAGACCAACGATTTAACGTACCCCCATAAAAAGAAGTCTAGAGGTACTAAACCACACGATCTAGGCGGCCATTCGACGGGACCATTTCTCGATATAACACGTTCACCGAATTTAGATTGCAGTAAGTCGATTGTTACACCCGCTGTGTCACTTGTGGCGCCGTCTTGTTGAGACCACATATCATTAATGTCTAGCCCATGCAATTGATCAAATAAATAACGTTGCAACATGCCTCTGTAGCAATCTCCATTAACTGTAACGTGACGGTTATTTTCATCAACGAAAAAGAACGGCCCAATGACACCACCGGCATGAAAACCGCACCAAACAGTAATTTTTTGTGGATGAAGTGATGTTTCTTCAAGCACATGAGGGTTTTCACCTGACCAATAACGCATATTCTGTTTGTTGACGAAGCCGTTTATCCAAAAATGCGCTTCATCACTAAAGATGATTTTGCGATGAAATTGGTCATCTTCTTCCAACATTTCAGGAGCCCAATTCGAGAACGTACGTCGCTTCATATGATCGAGTGGCTTTAGTTCTTGAGTTAACTTTAACTTATAAGGGTGCAGGCCAAGATCCTTTCGCAAAATTCGCCATAGTGTGGTCTGAGCGTTGCCCAATTCTTGAGAACGCCGTGAAATCGACTGTTTTGGTTCGTTTGAGATGGACGCTTGAACGGCAGCAATATTCTGGCCACTTTGACCAACTCGTTGTCTCACTGGCACGGGAACATCCAGCAGCGAATATATTAACTCAAATTTTTTCACTAGACTATGAATTGCTTGTCTACTGGGACGAGAATTACGACCAAAAATTGGCGTTAACGCTCTTAAAGTTGCAGTCACCAACTCGAAATTTTGGTAGTAAATTTTAATTATTTGTAAACGTTGTTCGTTCGTGTACTTCACCATGATGAAAATGTTGACTTTACTGAATGTTTTGACGTTGACAGTTCGGTGATTGGCTTAAGGGTGCGTTCACAGTGAAATTTCAAAGTTGTCAAGTCCCAAATGGAAGACCCTTTACATCTGCAAGTTCCAGTTTGGTTCAGCAAGATTTTAAAGATTTAAAATATTTTTATCATTTTATACTCTGCTCGGCTGATGAAGACGTTCATAATCTTGAAGGTTAAAATTTCTCTCTCGAAACTTCTGCTGTACGATACCATGCTTTCACCCAAAATCTAACTTCATGCTTCAGCTGCATATTCTTGTTTTTTTAAGTTGAAATGCAATAAAAAAGCAATGTCTTAAATGTTGATTTTTGAACGAAAGTGACAATACAATTGACTTTCCAGTTCGTGTTCATGGAGGAACAAGTATTATACGTTGTTTTAAATCCAAAAATGGCAGCTCAAAATTATTGAACTGCAGAAAAGAATCCAGTTTGA
Source organism: Pachyrhynchus sulphureomaculatus (assembly GCA_019049505.1). Lineage (NCBI taxonomy): Eukaryota > Metazoa > Arthropoda > Insecta > Coleoptera > Curculionidae > Pachyrhynchus > Pachyrhynchus sulphureomaculatus. Next base: position 31,850,497 of record CM032451.1, read on the forward strand.
ATAAGTTTTGTGCTCGATGAGAGCTAGAGACCGAAAAACAATTTGTACGTCTATAACTGGAGACTGTTAGACGTATTTGAAATTGCCGATCTTATTGTAAGAAATATTCTGGCCACTTTGACCATTCGAATTGATGAAAAACCAAAAATTTTATAAATTTTTCTAATTTAAATATCTAAGAGTGAAGTTTGTTTTCAAATATATTTTACTCAACTCTATTTCTTCTCTACTTTATTATAAGCTAATAAAAGCAGTTCGATATTCCGTTTTGAACAAGTTTTCCAATATTTGTAAAAGTCGTTAAAATAGCAAGGTTCTAGACTATAAATTTTTAAAATAAACATTAATTTATAGTTAAGTTATATGTCTACTTTTCTAGTCCTCATGTTCTAACTTGGACGTTACGTTGAACGTCCGACTTAAAGACCGTTGCGGTAATTAAAGTGATAATATGACGTATATTTGTACACATTGAAATATTACTCAAAATAATTGTAATCATTGAATTCTGAGAATAAGGATTTATAGAAATAAGTAGTAAAAAAATACTTTATATATACATATACAGGGCTAATCATAAGACGAGGTTAAATACCCCTGCCCCCCCCACCCTTGGGGTATTCCATATCCTATAAACTAATACTTCAAGTACAGACATTGCTTTTTGTGTTACAGAATCTGACTGTCTTATACTAAAAAATGAATTAACCCGCATGCCATAAGTTGATATTTGCTAGACTCTAATCATAAAAAACAGCTAAGCACAGGAAGGATTCTAAAGATATTTGCAACTGAAAACTGACATTTCTCTCTCCTCTTATATATTTGAATGCAATAATTATGAAAATTTATTCGATATTGGCGTTTGTAATTAAGGGAAATACTATTTTACAACACTGTAAATAAAAAAAGCGCAGGGACGACGTTTATAGCAACAAGAATTTGGCGGAATTAATACCACCAATCAAACAAACAATTCTGATTGGTATAAACATCTTGTTTATGGTAGATCTCCTTAATTTCAACTTGTTAATGGCGTTTGTAATTAAAAAAACAGCTTTTTACAACACTATAAAAAATCAATACAAGGAAGAATTTCATTTAAATAGTCGGTAATATATTACACAAATTGTATATTCAGTAACAGATTAGGCAGTTACATATGAGCAGTAAAAAAATGAAAATCACGAGTAAAATATTTGGAAATAAGCAGCTCATAAATATTTGAATTCGTGAAAATCCAGTTGGTTATTAAAATGAATTATTCGGCAGTAACACGTGAGCAGTTACTAAATCATAATTAGTACGCTAGAAATATTAGGATAAGTAGTTCTATAAATACTTGTACAGTAAAAATTAAGATCAGCCAGTTAAGTGATTACAGTACGCTAGAAATATTAGGATAAGTAGTTCTATAAATACTTGTACAGTAAAAATTAAGATCAGCCAGTTAAGTGATTACATGTAATGTTTACATACATTAAAATGAAAACTGATAATACATATATTTACTGGCTGACTAAGAAAATTGAGATAGTGTTTCATTATTGACTATTTTTCTAGTGCCATAAGTAATATTTTAATTTGAAATGAGGAGGGACTACGAAAAAAATAAAGTATGAAATCAAAGTTATAAAGTAATCTTACTATCTTAGTAAGTATTTATAAAAATAAAAGGTTTTATCCAAAACTTATTGTATAATAAGAGCAGGCTTTGCCTTAGAAGGCCCTTTTCCTTTTTTGAGCTTGAACTCGTCAAAGTTCCGGGGGAGGGGAGGTTCAAAAACTTTAAATGCCTTAGCTTCTGCACTAGGTACTTGATATTTGACGAAGTTTTCATCAAGAGGTGTCACTACAATCTCGTTAGGTAGTTTTGCCCAATTGTATGAGTTGGCCATTCTATTAAGCTTATTATGGAAATTTTTGCAATGAAACTCTTCTGGATTCTGAATATATTTGGTAGATCATTCATTTACAATTGAGAGAGCTGTAAACGTTCTCGAAGAGTGTTACCGTCTTTGATGACTTTATTGAAAGACTTGAGAGCATTATTTGTCGAAGGCAATAGCAGAGTCCCATCCATACCAAGTTTGTACTAGCCACTGTTAATATTCTATGAATTCACGTTCTTCGTCAGATTTGTGTAAAAAAAGTTCCGAAGCTGTATCGTAGGCATCCCGATTTGTAATTAAATGTAAAGTATCTACATCTTCCAACATTTGTTTTTGAATAGGTTTTATTACATCGCTTTCAATTTGCAGCTGTATCTTTCTTTTAGTGTATGCCCAGCACATACGCACAGTGGTATCGCTGCTGGACGAACTATTTATCAAACTGTCCAGTCACTCATTTTACCACTCAAATGATTGCACAGGGTATTTTATTTAAACTACCGTACGAGTATATTTCGTACTGCTGCTATGGGACTAAGCAACCAACCAAAATCTATTTTATTACTAGCAAAATTTTACTACCACGATTAATTTAATCACTGCCAAAAAAGGTTATTATTGCTCGTATTATTTATTAACTGCCCAATGTAACCGCCCAAATGTATTAAAAATTGCTTATTTAATTCATTTTCATTTTCATAGATAATGGAATTAAGATAGTCTAAAAATACCAATCAAAACAGAAAATAAATCCCGCCAAATTCTGTTGGCTGTTTTGATTGGTATTGTTAATCCCTCCAAATTCCTGTTGCTATAAGCATCTTCCTTGAGCTGTTTTGTTTACATTGTTGTAAAATTACGTTTTCCTTAATTACAAACACCTATTGCCACCAAAAAAAAAAAATTATTGTTAAAACTATACAAAATGTATCGACTCCCAACTCTTATATTTTCTCCTCCTGAAATATCTAAATTGTCCAAAAAAGTTTCTTTTTTACTTCATATATTTCCGAGATTGAAGTTAATATGAAGTTAATATAGTAGACGGTCGATATAACATCCCTTTGTAATAATATGTAAATGTTTTTAGTGTCCCGTACGGAACCCTTATAAGATCACTTCGCTGTCCGTCCGTCACCCGATTTTCTCCGAAACTATTTAACATGGAAGGTTGAAATTTGGTACTAATATAAAAAAATTTACTAGGTTATCGAGTGTGATGTCAAATGAAAGCTTGTGTAAACTTGAGTATACATATGTAATGTAATACCTGCGCACACTTTTCTTTGTATTATTTTTAAGAAATCGCTCTCCCCTCCCCTTATCTCGAAAAGTACTGATCAAAAAATTTTGAAAAAATTTTGGAATATTCTCCACGGGGTGTAGATTATCACGAGTGCTTTACCCTTAATAATTAATGTAGTATATAAAAAAAAAAAAAAAATTTCAAGTTCATCAGTTCTCAGTAAAGATTGGAAACAAACTTTGTTGAAAAGTCATTTTCGGTGTGTTTTGTACAGTCATTGATCATTTTATACCTCTGTAACTCTTTTATTTTAAAAGCAATCAACGTACGGAACACTAATTGCGCAAGTTCAACTTGCACTTGATAGGTCATTTTTTTTTAATTATGCACCTAGCCAAGAAAATTGCTTATTTGTCAAATTACTGTAGCAATTTCAAGTATTTTGATAATATTTTGTACAAATTTAGATAAAACTTTGTTACGCGGACTTTTCAGAAAAAGGTTTTTTTTTTGGAATGGGCTTAAAATGGTCTGATTTTGAAAGACTTACAAGAAAATATCAGGGGTAGCCGTTTTTTTTTTGCCCTTTTTTTTTGGTAAATAAAAATTAACCTATATCACTGACAACTGTTGATAACCACTGATCGAAAACTGTCAGTTGATTTCGGAAGAATAGGCTCCGTTCACACTAATAGGTGAAATGTAGAGGTCAGCCTAATCTAAAAATTATTAAATTTTTTTCGGTTATAATCTAAACTTATCACAAAACTGTTTATTGTCATTTTTTTTTGGTAAAATTTCGGTACGCGGGCTTTTCAGAAAAAGTTTTTTTTTTTTAAATCGGCTTAAAATGGTCTAAGTAAAAATTTATGAGAAAAAATCTGGAGGTAACCATTTTTGTTAACACAAACTAAATGAAACTAACCTAAATTAAATAATCGGTAACTATAAAATACATTAAATAACAAAAAATAACCGGTCAAGTGCAAGTTGAACTTGCGTAATTAGTATTCCGTACTTTGACTGCTTTGAAAATAAAAAATTTTGTTACGGAGGTATAAAATGATCAGTGACTTCACAAAACACACCCCAAATGTGTGTTTTCAACAAAGTTTGTTTCCAATCTTTACTAAAAACGGATGACTTTGAAATTGATGTTTTTTTTATATACCAGATAAATTATTAAAGGTAATGCACTCGTGATAATTTTCATTCAATCTACACCCATAGAGAATATTCTAGAATTTTTTCAAAATTTTTTCATCAGCACTTTTCGAGATAAGGAGGGTGGAGTGCGGTTTTTTCGCGATTTTTTAAAAATAATACAAAGAAAAAGTGTGCGTAAGTGTTACATTATTATATATATATATATATATATATATATATATATATATATATATATATATATATTTCTTACTCGTGTTTTTACAAGCTTTCATTTGACACCCCACTCGATGACCTAGTAAAAGAAATGTTTTTTCACTTCCGATTTCACCCCGCAAAACTAACCCCTTAAGTCAAAATTTAACTTTCAAAACTACACGGCTTTGACGAGGCCATCAATTCCTATATTAGTACCAAATTTCAACTTTCTATGCCAAATAATTTCGGCGAAAATCGGGTGTGACAGACGGACAGACAGGCAGATAGACAGACACCGCAGTCATCTTATAAGTGTTCCGTATGGAACACTAAAAATGTCTCACCTTATTGTAAAAAAATGATATATATGTTAGTGACTGGAGACCAAAGTTAGTTCAGGTTAGCAAGAATAGCCTTACCCCGTCAATCTTTCAAAATTAGACCATTTTAGGCCTATTCCAAAAAAAACCTTGTCATTTGTTCTTTTCGTGTTGTTTTCCGCAAAAAAAATTCACAGCAAAGTTTCTTATTGGCTGGAATTTTACTATGACTGTAAATGTAGCATAATTATCTCGGCGCATGCGCATAATGAACTGTGTTCTTCCGAGCAGTTTCGATCAATGGTTGTCAATAGCATAGTAGACTTTCGTACGCTTACTTATCAATATTTATATGCAAAAAAAAATGTGCAAAAATGGCGTCCAACCGATATTTTCTCTTAAGTCTTTCAAAATTAGATTATTTTAAGCATATTCCCAAAAAAAAAAAAACACGTAACGAAGTTTTACTCAAATTTATACTGTTTTGCAGTTTTTAAGATTTTTTTTCTGAAAAATGTGTGAAAGTACCATAAGTTAGATCATCGCAGTGTGTCACTAAATGGAGAATTCGGCCAATAAAAAAATACCACGGGTGTACGGCAATATCGAATTTTGATATGAACTCAACAAGACTCAGTACTTTATTCAAATCAGGAAGATCGGCTGCAGCAAGAACTAAGAAAGCCATCAGGCCTGAAAATTTTCTGCTGACAGATTGATAAAAAAACTATCCTAGTGCTTACTGAAGAAGCTTAAGTATCCAAAACTTGTACGATTGTGCATGAAGATTAAGGCATGAGAAAAATTTTTGCACGATATATCCCCGAATTTCTTACGCCAGAGTAGAAACTGGTGATGAAAAAAATTTCTCAAGAACATTTCCCCGCTTTAGAAAATGATGAGAGTTATTTTTTTCAAATTGTCTGAGGCGACGAGACTTGAGTATTCCACTGGGACTGTTCCACGAAGTAGAATTCGATGCAGTGGATTCACAAAGGCTTTTTAACTCCAAAGAAGTCGTCTTTTGGAAAATTGATGGTTACCGTTTTTTTTGAGATTGCACAGGAATTTTGCATATTAAATATATGGAAAAACGAGACAGACGAGAACAAAAATCTTGCTGCAGTATAACAACTGAAAGTCTGCAAGACTCACACAATTCAAACCATTACCGGAAGCTATGGTGTTACGAAGTTACAACATCTACTCTATGACACTAATTTAGTTCCCTGCAACTTTTTCACGTTCAAACACCTCAAAAAAAGATTCCAGGCTCGGAAATTTACTTCAAATGATAGTTCAAAGTCATTGTGGCATCATATTTCAGACGCAACAAGTCTAAAAGCGCTGGATTAAGTAAATTAGTGCTGACTATAATTATACACTTCCGCATGTCCGATAACCTAAAAATTGATTTGGACATAAGTCCATGAATGACGAAAAGTCGGCTAGATAGATAAAATATCGAAAAAACTCAAAGAGTAAAGAGTATGTAAAATTTGATTTGAACCCTAGTTATATCTACATAAAAAACATTAAAGTTGACACTTTTTTTAAATATTGCTTTATCTAGTTAAAAAGTTTCATTTCTTTTTGTCTAACTAATTTAGCTCTGCTTTTCCTTTGATTTTAATTAGAAATATTCTTTTCTTTTTTTTAACAACAGGGAGAAATAATTTTAAAAATGAATTTACGCTTGAATGCCCGTTGTTTGACATTTTTAATTAATTAAGTTGTTTAGTACTTACATAATACGTATATTTTGAGAGGATAGAATTTACTTGTCTAACCAGGCGTTAAAATCTTTGTTAAAATAGATGAGTTTTGGCTTTAGTATCTAGGAGTATTTTGATGTACGAATTATTGTCAAGGCTATTAAGATACAAGTCATTGTAACAGTAATTCCTAAATTTATGTTTTAAACTTGAGTAAAATAGGAAAACTGATACATTTTAAAACATTTTTGGTTGTAAAACGCCAAAATAGTAGTTAGATACAAATCATTGCAACAGCTGGCGTGTAAGCGTCAACTCATTTTCTAACTTACAAGGTAAGTTAAACAAACATCTTCGTAAGTATCCTCTATTAAAAAATTCCGTTACGACTAGATCCTCGGTGTAACCCGCAATTTTCTACTCAATGTCACGACCGACAGTCGAAATTCGTCCTACCTTGACTCTACATTTGGATATTCGTCACTATCGTTAATGCTAAATGGGTGCAGGAATTGTACTATTGTCTTGCAGCGCTGAACTAGAGAAGAAACACACTCTATGTAAGCAAATACTCTATATAATTGGTTTATGTATGGAGTACTACACAATTGAGTTGTTTTTAACTTATTAGCAGTCTTGGAGGCACATTTGTTTAAAATTATGTGTTTTTACTCTCCTTGTTAAAGAAATTCATGAAAAAATGCTCTTCCGAGATTTTTTTTTCACTTCCTAGGGTTTCTAGGTTACAAAACACTTAATCACTCACCTTCGTCGTTCTGTTGGCATGATAACTCCCGAACGAAATGAGATATCAATATTATTCTTAGTATATACACAGTAGTTAACGATCGGATGAGATCTATAGTTTTTGGGGATACCATATATTCAGGAGAAGGGAGTTAAAGGGTGTGTCAATAATTTTTTTTTGCAAGTTTTTCATAGTAATATGGTAATTTTTCCTACTTCTTTGTTAAGAAAATAAGTTTTTATAAATTTTTATAGTAAAATATGTAAAGGGTTAAAGGAATACTGGGAAAAATTACAGGTTTTTTTTTCAGATACATCGTGTCATAAGTTGTTTTAGAAGTCGAGAAATACAAATTTTAGTCTATTTTCTCATTATTTTTGTTCTTAACTCGGAAAGCGGGTGAAATATATGGTGGTAGATAAATATTGTAGAGAGATAGAATATTATGAGAATTTTTGCCACGCTTTTGAAATGATGTTTGAATCAAATATTTAATATCATTTGAAGCCCTATCTGTCATATGAACACACCCTAAATTTTAAGTCGATCTATCAAGTCATTCATTGTTTATTAGCTGGTTTAAGTAGACGTGTTTAAATATTTTTTAAAAATGGAAAAAATCGAATATGCTGCAGTGATAAAATTTATTGAAATTGAAGTTAAAACTGCTCCTTCATTTTTAGATTCAAAGATGGCAAGTACAAGCACAAGATCCACGTTCAGGACGTCCAAAAACTGTAATTGAAGAAAAGACAAGTACGTCGATTAAGGGTGGATGATTTAGCTGAGGTTATATGCATCTCACATGTATCAGTACATGAGATCTTAACTAACGTTTTGGTTATAAGAAAGCTATTTACAAGAGGGGTGCTGCAATTGCTAACATCGGAACAAAAACGTTCTCGAAAGAAACTTTCTAAACAATATTTGGCTTCGTTTCATGAAGAGTAAAACTAATTTTTTGCGTCGATTTGTAACTATGGATGAGACAACTGCGACAACAGACTGCACAGTAGACTGAGCCCGATTATTCAGTTCCAAAGCAGCCAAAGTGGTCAAGGTCGTCCAAAAAAATTATTGCATTAGTTTTTTCTAGCATGCAAAAAGAATTTAATTACCTTCAGACCGGTGAGAAAAGATCCGGTTTGAAGAAAAAAAAACATCTTTTTTCGTGACAATGCACCTGCTCACAGAATGTACGAATTGTTGGAACATCCACCCTATTCAACAAATCTGGTTCCATCTGACTTCTATCTGTTCCCAAACCTCAAAATATTTCTAAATAGGAAGCGTCTTTCAACAAATGATGAGGTGATAGCATCCGTAGATGGGTATTTTGAAGGTTTTCCGGAAAACCACTTCAGATATGGGGTTAATGAATTGGAAAAAAATTATTGGGCTTGAAAGAGATTATACTAAAGAATAAATGTATTTCAGCTCATTAATACATCTTATTTCATTTCCAGTTTCAAAACTTATTGAATGACCTTATAAGTTTCAATAGTATTGAGCAAATTCTTTCAGATAATTTGGTTACTGTAATGGACAAATTTTAAGCCCATTATTTATACTTATATAGGTCTTTTCTAAGGTACTTGGAGTGAATGTGAAAAATAATTTAGCTACTTTCAATTTTAACAGGAAAAGGGGCTGTATAGTTTAAATAAAATTATGAAAACTTTTCCAGGTTTTTGATTGAAGTAATAGACAATTTTTATAAATATCTTACTGTAAAGTAGCCTTTGGGTAATAATATACCGAGTTGTAGTGCTTAGGTTACGCTATTATTTAGTGTGAAAAAGTTAGTTCTAATATTTATTTTAGATCTTAATGCTTGCAACGGCTAATAATTTTACCAATTTTTTTTTTTTGCTTGGTTTATTGGGTGATCAATGAATATCAACATCATTATAGTCAAGAGAACTATCGCTTCTTATTTACTATCATCAATGTCAATATAGTTGACTTACATTATTTTTTTTTATGGATACAGCTCATGCGCTGCAGGAATATTCTTAAATTTGTTGGCGCGTGCGTAGATGCAGAGATACTATCTGTATTTAGTATACTGGATTAATCCTTTCTACGAGGATGGAACCATATCTTGTCTGAAAAAGGTTTGCTGAGTGTCCAGGCTGTAACCGAAAGCCATAGTTCAATGATGTTATATAACGCGCACAATTAGCACGGATATTATTGTCGAATCTATGCTCATATCACTCAATGTCACTCATATCGCTTAATATCATTATCGATCCATATTATCTCCTACTCTCTTTTTAATTTACATTAACGATCTACTGAAAAGGACTTTAAATCCTAGAACATCGGCTTCTTATGCAAATATTCTCAGATAGCAGGAAGTCGTCCAACTTAACAAAGACTAAATCCTATCTTTAAATTACCGTAACCAAGTATAATTTAACCCAGGCGGCAGTGTTTTTTTTTTTTAAATTACACTTCATGCCTCTAGCGTCGTCATTTAATTTGCTGGGCCTTAATTTGCCAACAAATATGTCTTCACATGACCATATTACATGCGTAGCAAAGAGAGCTTCTCAAAAGCTGGGAATATTATTTCAAACTAGAAATTTTTGCGGTCCTTAACTGTTAATTGTGTACAAAACTCAAATTCGACCAACGATGGAATAGTGCTCCCATGTTTGGGGCTCTGTTTTCAAACAAGCACCGCATTTGTTGGATTCTATTCAGAAGAGAGCTGTTTGTGTGATTGGAGACTCAAAACTCATCAGCAACCTTGATTTCTTGAAACACCAAAGGACTGTTGGCGACTTAAGCCTGTTTTACAAGCATTTTCATGGAAAATATTCGATGGATGTAGCCCGCGTTATTCCTTCTAGAGCGGCTCATGCTAGGAATACACGTCGCGCTAATACTTTACCTACCTCAACCCTTTGAAATGATTTGCCCAGAATTGTGTTTCCCACCGACTCCCATTTTCAGCGATTCAAGACCAACTTGAATAGTTTTTTTCCGGACACGTGATGCTTCTGTAGCGTTGTGGGGATTTCCCTGCAGCGCGTATGCTATGCTCATAAAAAGAAGGGAAAAAAAAGAAACCCATAGAAATTGAAACGTTTCCTACATTTTATTTTCGTCGTTCCCTAATTACAATGAATTCGTTATATGTAAAGTATTCGTTTTAATTTAACGCCAATTGTCGTCATTTCGTAATATTATCTAGAGTTCGCTGTATCTAGTTTGATTTAAGAGTTATTGTGGCTACATACAAATAGATACACACAACAGTTTTTTATGATGATATGAGAATGATAATAGAATATTTTCGTTTGCAAAAAAAAGTGGAAAGGAAATGAACTAAACTTAATATATCTTATTTTAGATTAATTTTTTTTCTCTTTCTATCAAAATAAATATATGTAATATTAAACTGGTTGCTTTTATTCTGTAGCAACGCAATAAAATTTGTTCTACAGTATTATTCCTTTAGTGTACTATCAATTACGAAATTAAAAGAAATAACCGGCCAAGTACAAGTCGGACTTACGCAATTAGTGTTCCGTACGTTGATTGCTTTTGAAATAAAAATTTTTGTTACAGAGGTATAAAATGATCAGTGACTACACAAAACACACCCCAAATGAGTTTTCGACAAAGTTTGTTTTTCCGATCTTTTTTGAAAATTAATGACTTTGAATTTTTTTTTTTTTTTTTTAATATACCAGAGAAATTATTAAAGATAGTACACTAGTGATAATTTTCGTTCAATCTGCACCCTGTGAAGAATATTCCAGAATTTTTTCAAAACTTTTAGATCAGCACTTTTCGAGATAAGGGGGGGGAAACAGCAATTATTGGCAATTTTTACAATAATACAAAAAAAGCAAGTATCACATTATACATATCTTCGCACTCGTGTTTTCACAAGCTTTCATTTCACACCCTACTCGATGACCTGGTAAAAAAAATATTTTTCCCTTTTGATTTCACTACACTAACCCTATAAGTCAAAATTTAATTTTCAAAACTACACGGCTCTGATGGGGCCATCAATTCCTATATTAGTGCCATAAAAAGTAATAAATATTATAATTTTTACCCATATAAGGTGTTACTGTTAAAAAGTATCAAACAAATGTATGAAAATTGGACCAAAAAACGGACCGAAAATCAAAGAAAGAATTAAAAACTAAGGATCATACATTTTTCTACATTTGAGGAAAGTAAAAATGTTTGAATATTAATGTCAATATAGAGAGAGATCTTCTTTTTCACTCCACACCGTCCACAAAATATTATAGTGGCTCTTTTCAGGGCAATTTTTATAGCCTCTGGTTGCGGCGCTTTCTTTATAGCCTCACGATGGAGCGCTATTTTTTAGTGTCTCGTTGCGGCGTATAGCGCCAAATTTCTTTATTTTTAATAAATATTTTATTTATTAAATAGAAGCCGTTAGTTGCCCCTTATGTATATCTTAATTTTTGAGAATGGATTGAGTGGATATTAATACTGATAGAGCAAAAACTCGATATAACTAGCTCGTTTATTACTTGTAGAGCACATGGAGATCGAGGTAATTTTTGTACGCCTTTTGAAAATAGTGTCTCTAGTTGTTTAAAATTTGGTTGTACTGTTTTTAGGCAACATTCAGGTTAGAATAAAAAGAGTCTAACTTCAGCTCAAAAAATGAAAAAATACTGAAGAGTTATGTAGTTGTTGAAAGAAATTTTAAGATGGTACAACCGTTGCGTCCTGAAAGATAAAGCGGGTAGTTCAGTGAAATGCTACATTTAAATAAAGAAGGGTATATATATATATATATATATATATATATATATATATATATATATATATATATATATATATACATATAAATAAAATAAAAATTCCTACCTTCATTACACTCTTAAAATTACAACTACTAAATAAAAACCCGTTTTAGGCTATGAGAATGTGCACATTTCAATTAGAGTTCTACGAATTACTGATCCTAAGAGTAAAAAAACAAAAGACTTTTAAAAAAACACGATCTAAAAGTTTGGAAAATTAACTTCACGGATTTTACGTGTTGCGTAGTTGTTGGAAACACACTTTGTAGACAGGAAGTGAAATATTTAACTGGTGCGCTTATGACTTACTGGTTGGCTTCTCCTCGTGGGTTTTCCATAAGCTGCTTGGCCTCTCCTGGTCTCATCGAAAATATTGTCTCAGTCGCCACTCTGCTAACCTCATTTAGGTAGCTAATCAGTTTTTGACCCGAAATGTCTTAGGATGAGCAGAATATTTTAAGATTGGGAAAACGCATCAAACTATCTATCTATCTAGATCTATAAACTACACCCACTTGGTTATAAAACAAGAGCAGTTCCTGCACTACGGTATGACGGAAGAAAAAAAGCCTATTACGGCTTGATGAAGGACTAAGCCATTACGGCATGCTGGAGGAAAAAGTCGTTACCGCATCTCGGAGGAAAAAAGCCACTACAGCATGATCGAGAAAAAAACCGTTACTGCATCACCGAGAAAAAAGCCCTTGAAAATTCGAAATGGCTGCTTAAATATCTTCTCCTTGGGTTACTTTCGGCACGCAAATTTCGACGCATTCAAGGCAAACTAAATAAGTCAAGTCGGCAACACGCAGTACACACTTCCGGTTTAAATTAAACTGCTCAAAAATTTAAACTCACTGCTTAATGGAAATTAGCAAGTATTACATGAATTACTGATAGAAAAACAGTGTTGTAACAATATTTTGCACTCAATGAGCAAATCGTTTACCGTCATTATGATCTTTCACGACATTAACTCTTAATTTAATTAGTTCTTCACTATGACAGCCATTCAGAATACTCAAATTAACACAATCTAATACATTTCCCTTAATATGAAGTATTGATTTCAGCATGGAAGATAGTAATCTTAATAAAAAAGATTTAACTTCCTTAGACTGTCCCGTAAAATATTGTAGCGTTCAATTTTACAGTAACAGTGCGTTACTTTTGCATTAGGCTACAAGGTCTTTGTCAGAATAACATTGTGGTTTCGTAATTACATATTTATCTCTCACTAAATCAGATCCCCAGTGTAGTATTTCTCGTTTCGTTGCTTTGAGTACATTTTCTCTTTAGAATTCCTTTGTATCTTCTACCTTATACAACAAGGCTTAGTATGTTTCTGTAGTATATTGATTGGTAGCAGATTCGTTTTTATTTCACTATTTTATTTTCTGGTCAATTTTTAAAAGATGAATATTAGACATATCTTGCTATATTTACTTATTCCAAGGAGCACACAACTACATCGCATGAATCTAGTTGGATTGCTTTCTGACTAGAAGGAAAAAATAAGTTTCTAATTTTCAGCGACTGACTGAAGTAGCAGTCTCTGAATATTTTCCTGTTGATCTGTTTTTTTCCAATAAGCTCAGAATTAACATGTGTTCTACAGTTCTGGACTGAAAACTCATCTTTGGATAAGTCTGATTTTCTTTTTTACCGTTTTGTTTTTCTCGGCTATTTGTCTTGAAATTCTAGCAAAGGTTCTGTTTTCTTTTGCAGGGTACAAAGAAAAACGTAGCATCCATAATTGATTCTTCGAAATACCTTAAAGTCACGTTGCGAGATCAAAAAAGTAAATATTAAAAAATCTATTCAGGTGTACAATATCCTTTCTTTTCTTTAGAGGGTTTTTATCGTTTAGAGTTCACCGTTTGCCGTTTCTCCGTTTTCATTCTGTTATTCTTTCCCTTAGCACAACTTTACGACACGTTTGTTATTGAAATTTCTGTGCTGGATTCTAAGATACGAATAACAGTCTTCAACTTGCGCGATATAGTTTCTATATTTTATTATTTTATCACCCAAGTCTTATACTATAAAAAATTTCGCAGTAGTATTTTCACTGTATGCATTTAAATATCTGGGGAACAGCTTGAGGTAACGCATTTTGGTTTCCAGAGAACAATTCTACTGCACACAACGAGGGAAGATTAATATGGCCACTGTTGTTTTATATTACTTTTACATTTATACAACTATGAATTACGCAACTTTCTCCTTTTAAATTACAAATCTTATAGTACAAATAATCGACATTATTAGACAAATCAAGAGCACAAAAAGAAAGGAAAATACCTTTTACGGACTTCGAAAGCAAATGAGGCGTTTAATCAGGACTAATCAATCTAATTACATAAAGAAAGAAACGTGGATGAAATATTTGACAAAATTTTCTAAGAAAGAAGAGATAAAAGTAAGAATACCAGAGATAGTAATAAGTGACGAATTTTCGATAAACACAAAATATTTAGAAACAGCTTATTATAAAATTAAGAATAGAAAAAATCCAGAACAGGACGGTATCCCTAACGAGCTGGTCCAGAGCCGTGCCGAATCGAAGGAGGCTCTAAAATATTCGTTTTAGGAAATAACAGAAGGGTATTTACAGCCAGCAATTTAACAAGTAGAAATATTGCGTTCTAACTCATATATTCTTGTTACCCCAGACAGTATACAGAATAGCTTTCTCTTTACATTAAGCAAGCTGAATTTTGAATTGTTCTTTGTGACTTCGTTGTCTTAATTTTACCTAGAACTCAGTAGTTCCATTGATTAGTTTGATATAGATTAATTTAACAACAGTTATATTACGTAGCATTTCTTATTTTACCCTCGGCAGAATCAGCTACAGTATTTCAAAAGGTGGTGACTACCAATGCTAATATTAAAAGAAAAATATACTCAACAGTTTTTTTTATAACTGGAGCTCTCTCCCCGATGTAGAATCTGCCGTCTCGCACAGCCTATCTGTGCAAAAAGAAACTACCACAAAAGGCTAGCACCCGAGCAACATGGGACTAAAATATGCCAATAAAAAATTCTCATATACTTTGCTTGGTTTATATAAAGGGTGATTCATTTAGAGGTACTTTTTTTTAAATAAAAAAAAAATGAATAAAAACAATTTTATTTTATAATCTTTATTATCATATAAAAGAACCATTCTTTACAATTATTTCTTAAAGATAATTTCTTTCAAATGTTGTCCGCGACTACGGTGAACAACGTCCATTCTGAAGTTCCAATTTTCAATGACGCGTGTGAGTATTTCGAGTGGTATTTGGCCAATGACTCGAGTAATATTGGCCTCCAATGCCTCAATTGTAGCTGGCTTATCCATGTAGACTTTGGACTTTACATAGCCCCAAAGGAAAAAGTCAAGAGGTGTGATGTCACATGATCTAGCCGGCCAATTCACTGGTCCAAAGCGTGAAATGATCTGTTCGCCGAATTGCTCTCGCAGTAAAGCCATGGTTTCACGGGCTGTATGGCAAGTGGCGCCATCTTGTTGGAACCAAATTTCGTCGAGACCACGGGCTTCAATTTCTGGCATCAAATAGTCTGTTATCATGGCGCGATAACGGTCACCATTCACAATAACATTCCGGCCGGCCTCTGTTTTGAAGAAATATGGACCGATTATTCCACCGGCCCATAAACCACAGCAAACAGTTGTTTTTTCTGGATTTAATGGCAGCTCTTGAACCTCTTCAGGTTGTTCATCACCCCAAATACGGGCATTTTGTTTATTCACGAACCCATTAAGCCAAAAATGGGCCTCATCGGTGAACAAAATTTTTCTCGAAAACAGTGGATCTTCTGCAAGCTTGTCAAGAGCCCAACGACTAAAACGAAAACGATTCGGAAGGTCGGTCGGCTTCAGTTGTTGCATTAGTTGAATTTTGTATGCTTTTAAAGAAAGATCCTTACGTAAAATACGTTGTTGAATATGACAGGCCAAGCTGTTGAGAACGGCGACGAATCGACACTTCACGGTCTTCGCGTACACTCTCCGCTACCGCCCCTATATTTTCTTCACTACGTGCTGGATGTGGTCTATTCGGTCGAGCATTATCCAATAATGAAAATTGGGTCTCAAACTTATTGATGGTAGAGCGAATTGTGCGTTCGGTAGGCCGATTATGTGGACCATAAGTTGCTCTAAGCGCCCGATACACATTCCTCGTAGAACACCCATTTTCGTAATAAAGTTGAACAATTTGTAGACGCTGTGCCGGGCTAAGTATTTCCATTATGAATTGTCAAACACTACTGAACAGGAATGCCACTTCAGTTGACACGACGCATGCGCAATCTGGAATTAAATCCCCATCACAAAAAGTACCTCTAAATGAATCACCCTTTATATCACAACTATTCTTTCAATTACTGATATATATATTATCCTATTGCACTTAGATTTAAAATGACCGAATTTGCTGTCTGCTGTAATTCATGATGTGTTATTTTCAAAAGAATTTAGCTCTGTTTTGCAATTACTTAACTGTCTCTTATAGTATTTTAAAATATATAAAAAGTTAACAACTGTAGAAAAAATGTTACTTGCAATCGTGCGCGAAGTATTTCAAATAATTATTCGCTACGACTGTGCCACTTCATCAATGACAAATCTATGTATTATACATTATAATATGTATAGCATGTATTATTATAATGGTATATTTAAGATTATAATATTGCTGTTGTGGAGTTTTCAAGTTTTTTAATTCATTTTTTTTTTTTCTATATTACTTTATAAACGAAGGTAAGCGTAGACCGTGTATTTTATGTAAATAAACAAGGTGAATTTGAGTTCAAAACATATTTAATCAGTATGTAGGTGGGAACTGCATATCAAAATTCGGCTTTGATGACGACTGAGAGACGGCTCCGACACAAACCGGAAAATCTGAGAAGTTTGTATCACGGTAATTCTCAAATGACATATCCTAGATTTAACTTGTTTCAATCCGCTCGCCTAACAATGAATTTGCACGACGTTTCGCCAAAATCTCACTTTGCATTTTCAGGTGCTCTTGCTTCTGCTGCTACTGTGATCTTGCTGGCTCTCGAAGCGAGATAGCTTCAAGATTTTAGTGAAACGTCGTGCAAATTCATTGTTAGACGAACGCGGACAGCATTAATTTCTTTATTTTCATTTGAAGAAAACTGCTGTTGAATCATACCGATTACTACGCGAAGCTTATGGTGAACATGCTCCATCGCAAGATACGTGTGAACGATGGTTTCGGCGTTTCAAAAGTGGTGACTTCGATGTTGCAGACAAGGAACGTGAAAAAAAACCGCCAAAAAAATACGAAGATGTGGAATTGCAAGCACTGTTGGGCGAAGATGATTCACAAACACAAAAACAACTCGCCGAGCAATTGGGCGTTAGTCAACAAGTTGTTTCCAAGCGGCTACGGAAGATGGGAAAGATTCAGAAGACCACATGAGTTGAACGACAGGCAAATGGAAAAGCGGAAAAACACGTGTGACATTTTGCTCGCTCGGTACAAAAGGAAGTCATTTTTGCATCGTCTAGTTACAGGGGATGAAAAGTGGTTTTATTTTGAGACTCGCAAGCGCAAAAAATCATGGGTAGACCCAGGCGCACCATCCACATCGACCGCAAGACCGAATCGCTTTGGCAGAAAGACGATGCTCTGTGTTTGGTGGGACCGGAGTGGCGTGGTCTATTATGAGCTGTTAAAACTTGGAGAAACGGTTAATACTAAACGTTGCCAACAACAATTGACCGATTTGAACCGTACGCTGCTTGAAAAAAGGCCGGAATACCGAAAAAATGGCAACATAAAGTCATTTTTCTTCATGACAATGTTCCATCACTTACGGCAAAACTAGTTCGCGACACGTTGGAAGTACTCAGCTGGTAAGTTCTACCCCATGCGGCTTACTTACCAGACTTGGCTCCTTCCGATTACCACTTGTTTACGTCGATGGGTCACGCAATTGCTGAGCAGCGCTTTGGTTCGTACGAAGATGTGAAAAAATGGCTCGATGAATGGTTTGCAGCAGAAGGGGAAGATTTTTACTGGCGTGGTATTCACAAATTGCTAGAAAGATGAGAAAAATATATAACAAGCGATGCAGCATACTTTGAATAAAGCACTTTTTATCGTTTCCTCTGAATTTAACATGTTTTTTTAGAAAAAACATCCGTATTTGATACTTGTACACCTGGTATATATGTATATATATATATATATATATATATATATATATATATATATATATATATATATATATATATATATATATATATATATATATATATATATATATATATATATATATATATATATATATATATATATATATATTTATATAATAAGAGTTAATTCTTCATATAATATTTTACTGAAAGGACGATTTAAAATTTTAGGTCACAAGCGAGATTGGAGTCTGATGCACCGATATATTTTCCAAATGTTTTACCTCGAAAATCAGACTCGTATCGTGCTTGGAGTCGTATCTCAACCATGTACTGGCTCCCACTTGGAAATGGGATACGTGATCCACGCTAATGGAAAAGTTGATGCAATTGATACGTGCGATTTGCTTTTATGGCAACATGGAGAAAGTGGAAGGCCGAGTGATGAATTGTGCTTTACATTTGTTGCAGGTAATATGATAACATTATTTTAAATCACGAGGTGGTTTTGGATTAATTGGACATATTAATAACTTATTAATGGCAAATATCCTGGAGTAGATTTTTTTTTTATTTTCCGCCCTCTCACACTGACAAAACAATTAAAGCGGTAAATATACCAAAAGGTAATTTATCGTTGATAGAGAAAATTTTCACTTTACTCGCACGTATTAGATAAACTTTGTTCTTCATGTCTCCAATGTTTCTCTTCTAACTCTTCTCGCCTGATAATTTGAATAAGAAAAATATTTAGTTTTGCGTGACAAATATTTTCTTTATACGCTTTTTGTTTATATCAGCAACGATATGTTGACTGTTAGCGAGAAAACTGACATGTGGCTATCAATTCTCTTTCTGACTGAACCTATGCCAACTTTCAATTGGATCACTATAGCCAGTGGGTACTTAATTGGTTGTAGGCAAGGTAGGCGATTATGTACTGCAGCTTCTTGGCTTGTTGAGCTACCCTCTCTTGGTTACAAGATCGTCGCACCTTTAAGAGGTTTATTAGATTCAAGACCTTCATGTGGTTATTTATCAGTACGACGTAGATCTCCGAACAGTTAATGTCTGCTTCGAGTTAAAATTCATATACAATGTCCAATGAGGTTTCCTTCTCTTTACCACGTAGTCTATATGTTGTGGGACCAATGTGGATACCTGTTTACTGCAAATGATTCCTCAGGTAACAGTAGCCCGTGATCAGTCCCACCACTAGTTTGCTCTGGGCCTTTGTTAAGCGATGGATGTCAGTTGTTACTTTCTTTGAGGGGCGGCTAATTACGTTCCTAGCATGTTTTTGACCATATCTTACGAGCCAACGATCTAGATGTTGTTGATATGACCATATGCTGACTATAGTTTTTATCACCTATTTGGGTATACAATACGTTGGTTCTGGACCCCTATATAGTTTTTTGTAGGTCCGAATCTCGCTAATTCATCCACTTCTTCATTATCTTTTATCTCTGAATGTCTTGAAATTCCGAGAATATATATTTCTTAGTTGCGATAGTCCGGTCTAATATTCTCGTGAACACATGCTTGTATTGCGTGAATTTCGGCCTAGAATATTGTTGCACTTGTCCCTAGAGAAATGCCAAAGCCCTACTTAGAATTTTCTGCATATATGTCAGCGCCTACCCTGTTCGAACTTTTTGATCTGTCTGTGTAATCGACCAGACCCGTCGCCTTTGTCGGAATCTCCATCTCCATCTAGAGATTTAGGTCACACCCAATTCTATATGATTTGTGGGAATTATACGACATTGTATTTATTCAGATCGCATATCTAAGAATGTGGGCCCAAATTATACAGGTTGTGGTTTTTCATTTTCCATTTGTTATCATTCGATAAAACGCTATTGAGATCTTCACTTCTTATATGTTAGGGGCATTAGTCCTAGAATTATTTTCATTGCTGCCATGGAAGTGTTACTTATGCTACCAATTTAGTTCCGGGGTTGTTGTTCTGTGCTCTCTTTTTAATCCATCATACCGCAGGGCAGTATGTAACCATGGGTATAATAATAATGTTGTTTAGTCAAAGCACCATTTTGGGTATAAAGTCCCAGGTTCCTTCCGAACAAGCTCCAGTACGTCTTGTGTCACTTTTTTTGCTTAATTAAAGTTTTGTGTAATGTGTTTATTTCACGTTAATTTCGTGTCTAGTATATCAAGCCGAGGCATTTAAACTCATTAACGGTTTTTATCCATTCTGTGATGAAACTAAGGTGTTGTAAATGTCTAGGGTTCTTAGACGAAATATGAGCAATTATGGAGATATCGCAGTGAGATAACACTTTTTCTGACCGGAGCAATTTTTGGCTTTCGCGTCATAGTGGATCCGCCATATTGGTATTACATAAAATTATGTTGGTTCCTCTAACTATTACATCAATATTGCATTTTATCTTAGTTTTGAATTTCAGTTAACTTAATTCCGCTTAGAAGTCATAACTTTTTTGTTTCTAGCTGCCATATTAAGCCTCCATCTTTTTTTTTCAAAGGAGCCAAGTTGCATTTGAAAGCTTACGTTTCAGTGAACAAATTGACACCCTTGAATTTTTTTTCGTTAATTCTATTTTTGGGTGTTTGGGTGGCCCCGTTGACGCGAAACGTCCCATATATATATTGACATAAAAATTTATTCTGTAAGTTATCATATAAACTAAAATTTCATTCAATATTTAGTATCTCTTTAAATAAATGTAGAAAAATACTTTATTCCTAATCCTATCATTCAGTCTATGATTATATTGAATTTCCCACTACATACTAAACTCCTGGACAAAATTAACGCAACATTCTGAAAACTAATTTTATCATTTTCTTATGTCAGTTTTAAAGTTTATCGAGTATTTGAATAGTAGGCTATGCATATTTTGTTTCGTTGTTCATGACAAAAATCAAAACGATTCGTTTAGATTTACAGTTTTAAAGAATTTTATAGAAGATAAACAATTTTCTGTAATAATGCGATAGATTTTCTTTAAAAGTAAGCTTATAAATTGTTCCCTTTTTCAAAGTAATACGTTTTTGTAGTAAACTGTTTTATTTTTGACCCCGAAGAATTAGAAAAATGAATCGAACAAGGAATTTAACTGAACACGAGGTAGTGCGAGCTTCAGTTTTATTGGACGAGGGATATTGTCAGAGTTATGTTGCCAATTTGTTAGGCAAACATCGTTCCACAATAAGTAATATGGTACGATGCTTGAATGAAGTAGGAACTTATTCTAGAAGGCTAGAGCAAGGGCGAAAACGATGCACTAGCGACCTAGATGAACGTTTTATAAGAGAATATGCTTTAAGAAACAGTACTGTCACTAGTTCTATAATAAGAAACGAACTCGAAGCTGTTCGCAATGTCACAATTTCTTCTAAAACAGTTAGAAGAGGGTTAAATGAAGCTGGATTAAACAGTAGGAGACCAGCCCCTGCGCCCTTGCTTACTAGAGAGAACAGAGTTGCCAGGTTACGTTTTGCTCGAAATCACGAAAACTGGTCTGTGGTTGATTGGAAACAAGTTTTCTTCACAGATGAAACTAGGATTAGTCTAAAACATCCAGATGGTCGTGAGCGAGTATGGCGAAATCGGGGGAAAGCGGTTTACTCCTTGCAATATCTCTGCAAGGATTCCATTCGGCGGTGGCTCTGTCATGTTCTGCGGTGGCATCTGCTTTGATGCTCGCACAGAGTTAGTTCCTGTCCGTACGAGATCCATGAATGCTGACTACTATCTTGAGAATATTGTAATAGAACATGTGATGCCTTTCGGTCATTTTGTGGGGCCCAATTTCCTGTTTATGGAAGACAACGATCGACCTCACGTGGCTAGGGAAGTACTCGATTATCTTAATCAAGTTGATATGCCGATTATGCAATGGCCACCAAAAAGCCCGGATCTGAATCCGATAGAACATGTATGGGATCACCTTAAGAAAAATGTGAAACGTCATATACCTGCACCTAGAAACCTGAGGGAACTTGAAAATGCAGTTATCACAGAATGAGAGCAAATTTCTCAAGATTTTATCCAAAATTTAATTAGAAGCATGCCTAGGCGCATAAATGCTGTCATCCGAAGTAGAGGAGGCAACACACGCTACTAGTGTCCCAGTTACACCATTAATTTTGCTACTAGTGTCCCAGTTTATTTTTTCATTATTACATAATATCAACGATTTTGCTATTAGGTCTTAAGAATAATTTTAATTCGAATCTTATAGAGAAATTTGGTAGCTAATTCACTTTTAAAGTTTCCGAATAAGTTTTTTCTAACTTTTAGTGTAACCAATGTTCATAAAAAAATTATTAAAATTAATTCATTATAGAGATTTGTATGATTTAATATATTGTTGCGTTAATTTTGTCCAGGAGTGTATTTTCAGTACAGTCCTATAAGGTGAAAAAAAAGGTAAACCTCGGAATCAAAGTCAGAAAGTTGAAAATTTGCATAAATCTTTATTTTGACATTCTAAAAGTTAGCTCAAAAATTTCATAGAATTCGTGCCCCCGTGTCAAGATGCTCGAGGTCAAACGTTACGAAAATCGGTTTTTTGCAAATATCTTGTTTCCTATGCTTTAAATAATGTTTGAGGTTATTACAAAACTAGTAGGACATAAAATTCTCTACAAATTTAGTCCCAGGTGATATTTTATATATTTAACCGCTCTCGAGATAGAAGGCGAAGAGTGAGAAGCGCCCATCCGTATATAGGATAACGTTATGTCATCTGTGGAATCAAATACATGAACAATTTAAAAAATTAATTATTTACCAATATTATAATTATTAAGAAACTTGATTTATTTATTTGCGTATAAATGATTTTTATAAATATTGTTCATAAATAAGACATCGCTATGACAATACTTAGTTAATTTATATAAATAATAAGATATTGAAATGAAATAGTGCAAATACATTGTTATTACATTTTTATTTATTATAATTACGAATGTATTTGTCTAAAAGCTTCGACACATATCCTCGTTCTAAAGAACATACTTTATTTTTGCGCACCTGCAGTGGACATAACATCTGCGCTGTTTAAAAAAGGAAAACTGACAATTATAAAAATGTTCGAGGTAGCATTCCGATTTGTTCCAATCAGCTCGATTATTTCAGCAAGAAAACTGCCCTCCAACCACATTGTTTAAAAATTGGATGTTCTTTTAGCAATGTATAGTGCTCCAAAATCAAAATACAGTATTGGCAATTTTAGGTAGACACACTCCATCAACAAGGCTCGACAAACCAGTGCAGTTATCATCTCTTCCACCTACAAGTGCAGCAGCTCGACAGCATATCTATTGTGTCTACTATCAGATCCAAACTTGGTTAAGGAAAGATTTAGAACCCGAGGAATGCGGGTGGAGATTATCAGACGAGACCCTGGAACCCACAAAATTATTACCACCGCCACCAGAAGAACTACTCAATACGATTTGCTGCAGTTGCAAAAAAAAACGCTGTCGCGCGAACTGTGGATGTAGGAAAGTAGGGTTGCAATGCTCCTCAGTTTGTGGCCAGTGTAACGAACGCTTCATATCTAAATGTTCTTGATGAAAAAAGTGAGAAACCTGAGGTGTTTTGAGGCTTTAGAGCCATATACCACGGACAACGAGGATGATAATAGAGGTCTGAAAATTTAATTTGGGCGACCAGAAGAGGAAGACAGCAATGAACAAGAGGAAAATAAAGCTGAATGCCTGCTATTAATAATCAAAGTAAAAAAAAATCGCCTAACATTTTAACTTAAACAAACTGTAATAGGTTTACGATAAACTTATGATAAATAAAAATGTAATTCCAATGTATTTATAATATTTCATATCAATATCTTATTATTTATATAAATCAACTAAATATTCTCTTGTTTATGAAAAATATTTATAAATATAACTTACAAATAAACAAATAATTCAAGTTTCTTAATAACTGTAATATTTCTAAATAGTTAATTTTATAAACTGTACATTTGATTCGACAGTTGACATAGCATTATCCTGTATACGGATGAGCGCTTCCGACTCTTCGCACTCGATCTCAAAAACGGTTACTTATATAAAATATCGTCTGGAACCAAATTTGCAGAGAATTTTATTCTCTACAAGTTTTGTAATAACTTTAAACATCATTTGAAGCATAAGAAACAAGATATTTGGAAAAGAACCGAATTTCGCGACGTTTGACCTTGAAAATCTTGACTCGTGGATACGAGATTCTACGAGACTTTTGAGACTTTAGAATGTCAAAACAAAGATTTATGCAAATTTTTGACTTTTTTTAACTTTCATTCCGAGGTTGAATCCTTAAATTACTGGACAGTTTTGGTTTCTTAAATTTCTTTTTTTTTATCTGCGCTGAGCATATGCTACAGGGGTAGAATATCTTATTTTTAGAGACCCTGGAGCACTATGATATATTCTATGTACTTGAAACACTTATATATTTGAATAGAAACAAATATTCCTAAAATATTCTCTTAACAAAAAAAATAAAACTAACCAAAAAGCAATGTATCATTGTGCTCAGGAATTAATGCGGCAAAAGTTCGATAAACCTATAGAACGACTGAGCGACAAACCGACAGAAGTTACGTTTTGTTGTAATCTAGGTACCCCGAGACATCAAGAAATGTGAAATTAACGAAAGCGGATTTCTTCCCGATTCCACTATTTCCCTTAGTTAAGGAAATAAATAACCGGTCAAGTGCAAGTTGAACTTACGCAATTAGCGTTCCGTACGTTGATTGCTTCTGAATTAAAAATTTTTGTTACGGAGGTATAAAATGATCAGTGACTTCACAAAACACACCCCAAATGAGTTTTCGACAAAGTTTGTTTCCAATATTTAATGAAATGATAAAATTTTAGTTTTTTTTTATATACCACATAAATTATTATAGGTAATGTACTCGTGATAATTTTCGTTCAATCTACACCGCGTGGAGGATATTCCAGACTTTTTTCAAAATTTTTGGGTTAGTATTTTTCGAGATAAAAGGAGGGACAACGATTTTTCGCGATGTTTTCAAAATAATACAGAGAAAAGTGTGCGCACGTAAGACATTATATATATTTTTGAACTCGTATTTTTACAAGCTTTCATTTTTTTTTCTTTTTATGGGTCTGGCACACGTGCTGCAGGGAAGTCCCTAAAGCGCTCCAGGAGCGGCACGCGTGCGAAAAAAGCGATTCACGTTGTTCTTGAATCGCTGTAAATTGTACTAGGTGGGAAACACAGCGCTGGGCAAAATATTCCAAAGGGATGATGTTTTCCATGTAAAAGACTGCTTAAAAAGCGTTGTACGCGGAGTAACAAGCTGAACCTCATACGGATGTGAAGCACCAGCGCGACGTGCATTTCTAACATGCACCGCTTTGGGAGGAATTAAGCGGGCTACATCCTTCGAACACTTTCCATGAAAATACTTCTAGAACAGACTCAAGTCGCCAACCGTTCTTCGATATTCCAGCGAATCAAGGCCGCCGGTCAGTTCCGGGTCTCCTATCAGACGAACAGCTCTTTTCCGAACAGAATCCAACAAATGCAGTGTACGTTTGGGAGCGGAGCCCCAAACATGGGAGCAGTATTCCATAGTTGGTCGAATTTGAGCTTTGTAAAGAATTAACAGTTGTTGTGGAGTGTAAAGCTTTCTGGTTCGAAATAGTATCCCCAACTTTTGAGAAGCTCTCCTTGCTATGCAACATGTTCATGCCAGGACATATTTGCTCCCAAATTAACGCCCAACAAATTGAGCGACGATGTTAGGGGAATGGAGTGCCCCGACATAACTATGTCGGGTTCAACAACGTTATCTTTTTTAGAAAAAACTGCCGCCTGAGTTTTTATAGGGTTAAATTCCATTTGGTCTTCGAGGTCTTTGTTAAGTTAAACAACCTCCTGCTGTCTGCGGATATTCGCCTGAGCAGCCGATGTTCGAGCGTTCAAAGTGAATGCAAAACTGTAGATTGGATTCCCGGTCTTTTCCAGCAGACCGTTAATGTAAATGAGAAAGAGAATAGCAGACAGTATGGAGCCTTGGAGCACACCGGCGTTGATAGTGAAGGTGTTAGAAAGAAATCCGTCGACCGCTATTCGTAAAGAACGCTCTCTGAGGAAACATGAGAGCCACAAACAGAACTTTTCAGACATACTACAAGAGCGTAGCTTAGCCAGCAGTCCATCGTGCTAAACACGGTCGAATGCCTTGGATAGGTCAAGAGCAACCGCTCGAGATTCTCCAAAGTGTTCAATTGCGTTGTTCCAAACATGTGATACATAAGTCAGAAGATCTCCCGTTGATCTGTGTTTGCGAAAGCGATATTGGTGATCGCTAATAATCGTTCAAGATATTTTAGAAGATGCTGATTAATAACCTTTCCCATGATTTTCGATATTATTGAAAGCAGTGCTACTGGTCGGTAATTATTTGACAAGTTGTTCTTGCCTTTTTTAGGTATCGGCTGAACTGTGACACATTTCCAGCAGGACGGAAATATTCCCTTTCTGTAGGATAGGTTGAAAAGTCTACATCTGATACCCCACTCGATGACCTAGTAAAAAAAATTTTTTTCATTTCCGATTTCACCACGCAAAACTAACCTCTTAAGTCAAAATTTAACTTTCAAAACTACATGGCTCTTATGAGGTCATCAACTCCTATATTAATATCAAATCTCCACTTTCTACGACAAATAGTTTCGGAGAAAATCGGGTGTGACAGACGGACAGACAAACGGACAGACACTGAAGTGATCTTATAAGTGTTCCGAACGGAACACTAAAAATGCAATAGAACAACTATGAGGTTGGAGTTTCGTGAAGTAGCTATTTGTGTATTTAAACTTTACTACGTCCTTAGCCTAAAACAATATTCCAACGTAGTAAAGAAAATACAAAGACAACTTTAAATAATAGCATCCCTCCTTTTCTTGATAAAATGTTAATTATAAGTTAACGAACGTTTTTAAACAAAACTTGCAAATGAGTGTAAACATCGACCCATTTAATTAAAAAGTTTTTGCCAGGGACCAGATAGAAAGACATTCGTTTTAAACGTAACCCTTTCAGTCCTCAACCAATTAATTTTTTTATTTTATTAATAGGGGAGGCAAGGGTAAATCCATACATTTTCGGATATATTTTTTATTGAAGTACAAGAAAATTCCATAATTTATATTTACCGAAAACTAACTATAACACAGGTCAACACGAATTTTGACTTTGATAAGAGGGTATGAAATTTCGATAGATTTCTCGACAGTTAGACGAAAAAAATATATATGGCCTGAAAAAGTTTGCTTTTGTATCCAGGAGAACGGTTGAACAGTATTTTAGAAAATCCATAATTTAAATTTTTATTTATTGATAAATCGAAACAAATATATTTATATATGATTTTTATCAACTTTTACTATCATATCAAATTACAAAATAGTGGAAAAAAGTTTAAAAGTGAACCCTATTACTTTTTCTTTCATGTTCATAAGTACCTGTACCTCTCACTAAACCCCAAATGTATTGGCCCTGATAACGTTGTTCGAAGTTCATAATATCTTGATAAAAACGTTCTCCTTGTTCTTCTGAGTTATTTTCAAATTTATCTAAATGAGCATGCAGCATATGTACTTTTAGAGACATTCTGCAACCCATGGTTTTAAAGTTTTCTAACATGTTTTCAACTAGCTCTTGGTAATTTTCAACTTTGTTATTCTCTAAAAATCCAGAGACTACTGCTTTAAAACTATTCCAACTGTTTTTTTGAGTCCTAGTAAGTAATTTTGGAAATTCTTCACTGGCAAAAATTTTTTCAATTTGTGGACCGACAAAAATTCCAGCTTTAACCTCTGCTTCTGACAACTTTGGAAAAAAGTTTTTTAAAAATGTAAAAGCTTCAGATTTTTCATCTAGCTTTTTTACGAATTGTTTCATAAGCCCTAACTTGATGTGTAAAGGTGGCATTAATACATTTTCAGGATCAGCAATAGGTTCACATTTAACGTTTTGTTTTCCAACACAAAATTACGTTTTTAATGGCCATGATCGTTGAACATAGTGTTGAGCATCCGCTCTACTATCCCACAAACAGAGATAACACGGATATTTTGTATATCCACTCTGTAGTCCCATTAAAAATCCTACCATCTTAAAATCTCCAGTGAACTGCCACTTATACTCTTGATATTTTAAAGCTTCGAGTAAAATTTTAACACTTTCATAGTTCTCTTTTAGATGTACAGAATGAGCGACTGAAAGAGATGGAAATTTATTTCCGTTATGTAATAAAACTGCTTTCAGGCTTTTCGTAGAGCTGTCAATAAATAAAGGCCATTCACTGGGAACACAGGGCATCCCAAACCTCTTATATCGTTACAATAACAAAGTCCATCTTCTTTGGTCAAGAACGTAGCAAATGACTCATGCCGACTTCGCTGATCTATTATTTTGACATCAATAAGCAAATTCCATTGCTTCAAACGAGATCCCAAAAGCTCTGCCATATTCTTCGGCAAATTCAAATCTCTTATTAAGTCACTAAAGTCCTCTGAGGTAAGAAAATGGGGTTTCGGTGGTTCCTGTGACAGTACAAATTCTTCATCTTCAATATTTTTATTTGAACTCTGAGATGATCTTGACCGAGACAATTTTTTAGGAGGTTCAGGTACTGGAAGTTGTGGGCTATGTGAGATTGGAGCAGAAGATGAAGCAAGGTCAGGATATTCGATGGGTTTCGCATTTTTGCCTCTACGTCTCTTAGCTGGATTTACTACGCAAAAATAGCAGTCATTATCGTGGTCTCTTGGCTTTCGCCAAATTCTCGGTACTGCGAATTTCATACTCCGTTTCTCACCTCGATACCAACCTGAAATAAATAAAGATAAAAATAAACATATTTATATTTTTTTTTTACTAAAAATTGTTTACCTTCTAAACATCTTTTGCAATTACTACAAGCAACATGTGGAGCCCAGGGCTTATCTAGATTCCGAACAGGGCAGTTGAAATAGGCTTTGAGGGCTTTACAAAGCTTTTCACATGCGTTTAAATAAAATTTTATATTTCGTACCTTATTAAATATACCATATATATAACAAAATGCATCAGCATCTTATTTACACTTTCTCGACGACATTTTAACCTCTTTAAGCTTTCTATAAAACCATCAATTGTTGTTTATCACTAAAGTGACATCTGTAGACACTGTGTGAAAGTTACGACCCCTTTATTTTTTCACGGTATTTTTAAATATACCAGAACTATTTAATATTTCTACGATAACTCAAAAAAATGTATTATTATCATAACTACCACAAAAGCAAACTTTATATGGAATATGGGTACTTTTCCTTTATTTTGGAGCATAATGAATAGAAAAATTATAAAATAAATTTTAGGACAAAAACAAAAAATTTTTTGTAGAGTTGTGTAATAAATAAACTTATTCCTTCTGTAAGATTTTTTTTTTTATAATTGAAGGAAGACCAAGAAAAATTAATTTATTTACCTATTACATTTTTAAAAATTTTCTAGTTCTTTGAAATTGTTTTTTACAGCAACAGTAGATTTTTCAATAACATCATGCTGATAACTGTACCCAGGATATGAAAAAAATTCAATGGCCGTCATTGTACTGGGCATTTGTAGACCTTCTGCGTTAAAAATATTAGCAGGCATAATGAACACACTCGGAAAGTGTCTTCTTCAAATCTGAACTCTAACAGTCATAAGATATTTACTTGAATTGAAAATAATTAAAGGCAAATATTGCTTAGACTGGGGGTAATAAGATTCCTTTCTCCGTTGCTCATGTGCGACATTGCCCTTTTCTGTGGCTCACGTGCAGTTACGCTTCTGTCCTGCTGTGGGATCGCTCATTGTCTTACTATAGTAGAGTGGGAGGAGTTTCTATTTCCTCATAACCTACTGAAATTGAAGTATAAGTTAGCCCTTACCATGAGAGCCCGATTGCCGTTATTGTATATTCCTGGATTTAACTTATTCACGTGTGCAGAAAAAACGATTCACGTTGGTCTTGAACCGCTGTAAACTGTATTCGGTCGGAAACACAGTCCTGGGCAAATTATTCCAAACGGATGAGGTTCTCCATATAAAAGACTGCCTGTAAAGGGTTTTACAAGGAGTAACAAGCGGAACCTCATACGCTTATATGGATTTGAAGCTCTTGAAGGAATTAAGCGAGCTACATGCATTGAACACTTTCCATGAAAATAAAATTGATTCAAGTCGCCAACCGTTCTTCGATGTTCCAATGAATCCAGGTTGTTAGCCAATTCCAGGTCTCCAATCAAGAGCTCTCTCCTGACTAGAATTCAACAAATGCAGTGTATGTTTGGGAATATAACCCCAAACATGGAAGCAGTATTTTATCAATGGTCGAATTTGAGCTTTGTACAGTGTGTAACAGTGTAGAGTGTAAACCTTTTTAATTCTAAATAATATTTCCTGCTTTTGAGAAGCTCTCTTTGTTATGGTTGCTACATGTTCATGCAGACATATTTGCTCCTAAATCAACTCCCAGTAGATTGAGTGACGATTCTCGAAAAAATGGAGTGCCCCGACATAACTATATCGGATTCAGCAACGTTAACTTTTCTAGAAAAAACTGCCGCCTGGGTTTTTTTAGCGTTAAATTCCACTTGGTTACCCCAAGACAGAATTTCTTCCAGGTCTTTATTAAGTTGAACGAGCTCCTGCTGTCTGCGGATATTTGCATGAGTAGCTGATGTTCGAGTGTTCAAGCTGAAAGAAGAGATAAGGGTACTATCATCTCAAAAATTGTGGACTGGATTCCTGGACTTTTTAAGCAGATCGTTAGTGTAAATGAGAATGAGAGTAGGAGACAGTATGGAGCCCTGGAGTACACCGCCGTTAATAGTGAAGGTGTTAGAAAGAAATCCGTCGACTTCCACTCGTAAAGAACGCTCTTTGAGGAGACATGAGTGCCGTTAACAGAACTTTTCAGACATACCAGAAAAGCCTAGCTTAGCCAACAATCCATCGTACCAAATACGGTTGAATG
The DNA here is from genome assembly GCA_019049505.1 of Pachyrhynchus sulphureomaculatus. NCBI lineage: Eukaryota > Metazoa > Arthropoda > Insecta > Coleoptera > Curculionidae > Pachyrhynchus > Pachyrhynchus sulphureomaculatus. The sequence continues at coordinate 31,881,830 of CM032451.1, forward strand.
CCTTGGATATATCAAGAGCAGCCGCTCGAGATTCTCCAAAGTGTTCAATTATGTTGTTCCAAACATTTATTACATAAGTTAGAAGATCTCCTGTTGAACTATGTTTACGAAAGCCATGTTGATAGCCGCTAATAGGAATGAATCCTTCAAGATATTTTAGAGATTGATAGCCTTTTCCATGACTTTATTGAAAGCAGTACGACTGGTCGGTAGTAGCTTGGCAAGGTCTTGTTCCCCTTTTTGGGTATCGGCTGAACTGTGGCGCATTTCCGGCAGGAAGTAATCATTCCACTACAGAAAACTGGTGTTAGTTCAGTTTTTGAGTACTATGGCAGGTATTCCGTCAGAGCCAGAAGCTTTTTTGGTATTTGGCTTCATTAAAATACGTTTTTATGATACAATATCGGGCATCCTTGACTACACAATGGGAATAGTAGGTGGTATTTTCCTTGGAAATCAGCAGTAGAATGTGAAGCAAAGAGTTCAGCCAATAAGTTCGCTTTCTCAACAGATGTTGTTGCAATAGAATTATCTGACCGTGTGAGTGGTGCGATAGAGGATTTGGTGAAATTTTGACTAACTGCTTTAGCGACTAATCAAAAAGACCTGGAATTGTTGGGGCAAGCAAGGAAAATTTTTAACTTCCCGTAATATATACTGCGTCTAGTGTTATACAAGAAAATTGTATCTATGGGGGCACGATGTATGTAATTTTTAGCAATACCGATATCATATTTAAAAATATACTGGTAACGCAGGTAGATTGCAGATCTGTAATTGGGTATTTTGGACCAAAATATCTTAAAAAGCAATGCTACTAAAAACAGGTGTGAAAGTTAAGTAGGCTTTACTATCCCTACAAAGACTATGAACTAGTGATCATATTTTAAATCAAAATATTCTCTATTAGGGAGATTCTACTAACATATATCGTGTAGTCTAAAATCGCGGTCAAAAATAAGAAGTAAATTAACCTAATATCGGATTAATGAATAGAAGTAACATTAAATTTAAATGTGAAGACGAAAAATTTAAAACAAGAAAAAAGCAAATACACAATCACCAGAAACTAAGTTACAGCACCATTGCGCTAACGCCTGCTAGTCGGCAATTTATTTCGTCGCCTTGTCACATTTCAGAAACACCTTGCACTACTCTTGACGCAACTTGTATGGTCATAGACAGTAAACAGAACCAACCTAGCAGCCACCACTTTATTGTTTCGCCCGTTCATAGGGTCTTTATAATATACATATTCAGGAATACTTAAACCTTACTCCAAAACACTTTCTCTGCACGACTAGTTGTTTCAAAACATATTCAAATGTATATTACAATTTATTAATTGATTTGATTCTTTGTATTACTAAGGTACACTTATCTATAACTGAAGATAATTTCACTAGTTAAAAGCATTTAAAAGAGATAAAAAAATCTGAAAATGAAAATTTATTTAAACGCCATAACCTATTTAATTATATAATATATTGGCAAGATACATAATACTATTCGACATGTGAAGCCTCTCATCCAACGAGCAAACTATGATACTTCAATCTGGAAGCGAGGCGTGGACATCCATCGCCGAGCGTATACGCAGCCTTTAAAATTAGGAATAAGCAGTTGTAGAAGTATGCAGTATGTAATGAAGTTACTAAAATTTTTATTTTTCATGATTTTCTTTGGTTTTCTTAAGTTAAACCACATAGATTGAAAAGTTTTTGGTCTAGCTATTTAAAACATTTTTTTTTTTTTTTTTTTTGCAAAATTCGACTTTATTCATCAACATAGTCTCCTGCAAGAGCGATACAATCAGTCCAACGCTTTTCTAACATTTCTATACCTTTCTTGTAGAAGGATTTATCTTTGCCTTCAAAATAGACCTCAGTTTCGGCGGTAACTTCTTCATTGGAGCCAAATCTCTTTCCCGCGAGCATGTTTTTGAGGTCTGCCAATAAGTAATAGTCGCTGGGGGCTAAATCTGGTTAATACGGCGGATGAAGAGGCGATTCTAACTTCAATTTATGCAATTTTGCCATCGTAACCATTGACCTGTGACACGGTGCATTGTCTTGATGAAAGAACACTTTTTCCTTGTTCATTTGAGGCCGTTTCTTTACGATTTCTGCCTTCAAACACACCAATAACCTTATATAAAACTCGCTATTGGTGGTTTTTTTTTTTCCCTTCTCAGCATAGTCGATGGAAATTATTTCATGCGCATCCCAAAATACAGAGGACAAAACCTTTCCAGACGACTGTTGTATCTTTGGTCGCTTCGGGCTGACTGCCGATTTGATTCCGGTGTATAGTGGTGGATCCACGTTTCATCCATTGTCACATATCGCATGAAAAAATCCTTTTTATTGCGCTTAAACAGGTCCAAACAGCGCTCAGAATCATTAATATGTTGTTGTTTTTGGTCCACTGTGAGCAAACGCGGTGCCCATTTCGAATAGAGCTTTCTCATGCCCAAATGTTTATGCAAAATATGACCAACAGACTCTTTTGATACCTTTAGGGTGTCAGCTATCTCACGCAATTTCACTTTACGGTCATCCAAAACAATTTTGTGGATTTTTTTTATGTTTTCCGGTGTAACCACCTCATTTGGGCGTCCAAAGCGTTCAACTTAATTTGTGTCTGTACGACCACGTTTAAATTCAGTATACCAGTAAACGATGAGTGATTTTCCAGGGGCCGAGTCCCCGTAACACTTATTAAGTCATTGCTTTGCTCGAACGGTATTTTTTCCCATCAAACAACAATGTTTAATCAACACACGAAATTCGATTTTTTCCATTGTTTTGAAAATATCAAAAGTACCGTCACTAAAATCACTGTAACTTGTAAACTAGTGGTGGAATGTCATGAAATTTTGACATGTTTCGTTTGAAGGTTAGTACTTCCAAAAAATAGTATGTTTTTTTTTTGAAAACTTCGACTTGAAAACTTTTCAGCCTACGTGTTAAGTATTAGTTCAGGTTAGTTCAGGTTCATTTGGCTTCAAACGCCTTTTGCATGTTATTCGTTTAAATATCTCATTGTCGAATTTATATATCTCAACTAGTAGAAATATTGTCCAAGGGAAAAATGTTCATTTTAAGAATATATCTCTGCACACTTTCAGCTTCTCGCGTTTAATGTCAACAATCATGTTCCTTATATTTGCGAATCCCTGTTATCTGGAGAGATTGAAAATAAGTATAATTATCATTTTAAGATGAGATCATCTTTCTTCCGAACTTAAAAATGAAGTGAACACACTTTTTGTCCCATTTTGTCATTAGTTAAATCTAATATAATAATTTTCATATACTAATGACTTTTCGTTCCTATATACTATCTATATAAAAAAATTAAATCGATGCAATGATTTATTCAAACTTATTCGTGCTGTAGAGTTACTACTTTTGCATGTCCATATTGAGTTTGAACCTTTAGTTAGCAAATTTGAGCAGATAATATAACTTAAATCCAGCAAACAATATATAATATATTGCACAATAGAAATAAATAATTATGATTAAATTACCTTTTAGGATCTCTGGGAAATCTAGAAAAACTAACTGATTTGAACATACTACATATATTTTTACAAGCACTAACCACACAACAAAAACTTCCTCTTGACATATTTTTTATAATTGTTTTCAATTATAACGTCAAACGAGTCATTTAACTATTGGAAAATTATTAGTAATAAATTTCAGAGCACGTTATAAAAAGATTCTCTTTGAAATCTAGATATAAACGTAACCCGCGACCCCTCTGGCAGCCATATTGTTGGTATGATAGGGCACGTGAGCATGATAAAAAATAGCACCTAAAAATTTTCTTGAGCGTAGCTACTGTGTTTTATGTTTATTGTGATAGTAGTGAGGTTAAAGATTAGATAGTGTCTTCGAGCAGTATTGCGGTTTAAATTATTGGCTAAATAAGGAACAACAGACCCGATCAGTCAACAATATTGCTGCTGGCTTTTCCTTTTTCCCGTGTCGGAAGACGTACTTCAGCAAGCAGTCTTGCGGCTCGATGGTTAATATTCTTAATGTGCCGTATGGAAGCACATTCAGACATACCCCTTGGATTTGACGCCCATATCAGTAGGCCACATTGTGGATGGAGGGTTGTTGTACTCTGTGCACCCTACGGAGACGTAGACTAACAATTAAGTGAAGCCCCACTGCAGGCACGTCTAGTTGACCAAGAGATTTCCATTGGTTACGAATTTACGCCATATGGAGAAATTTGTGATCGACCAGCAAAGACCTCTCGAACAATCTCGACACTCTGACACGATGTACGGATTCCTTATTTCGCATCCATATTTTTCCGGAATGCTGTATTTTTTTACCGATATCATTGCTACTGTAACCATGCATTCCGACTCAGTATAAGAAGTTACCCTGCATCTTGTGCTGCTTTTTGTTTATTGTCGCTAGTGCTGCTGCATTCATTGATTACCGTTCTATTCCGTCATTATAAGTATTACCTCCCGAACCATCATTTAATACCACCATCACCATCTTTGGTTTACTGGATAGATGTTAAACACTCTTAACTGAGGTTTAATTTGTAAAGCATAATTGTCTAGTTTTAGTGCATGTAAATTATCTGTAAATATTGTATATTTTTATTGATTCATAAATAAAGCTTTCGTGTGCTAGTAGGGAACTGTGAGTTTGATTCTCGATTGTGACGTCTTGTCCCCTGGAATTTAGTTTTTCCACTAGAACTGCGCACGGTAAGTGGTATCTAAGCCCTATGAAAAATACTTATGCTGGCGCCCCAGACCAACCGATAAAAAAAGGAAGGATGTATTTTCGACAGGAAATCAAAATCCATTACAAGTATGAAATTTATACATCGTTTCTCGTAATAATCTCTTGTTAATTAGAACCATTAAAAACATGTTTTTTTCGCAATTTCAGTTTCGAAAATCTCTAATAGAGCAATTTTCAGCGGATTCGTTTCCTATATAAAAATGTTATCAGAGGAATTCTATACGATCCCCAAGTTGGATAAAAGGTAAAAAAATTGCACTGTATATTTTACAATACAGACAGAACTATTTGCTTTCGTTGTTTTTGGTCAACTGAACCACACAGTCGGGATTTGTGTTGTTTTTTTTTTTTTAAATATTTCATTCTTTTTACCATTATTTCTCCGATATCTATGTAAAATGCACATGTTACAAACATTGATGATTTCTTATATGAGACACGAGTATGTCTAATATTAAAAATCTTGATTTCTGGATGTAAATCACTAAGAAAATTTTTTAAACTGTTGCCAAAATAAAATATATCCGCGAGCTTAGACCTCATTAGAAGCTAAGTGTATGTTATTTTTGTCTTTTACCTGTTTTTTTGGACACTTTTTTCTATTTCTTTATAAAATTTAAATGCCTGCTAATTCTAATTTGCATTAGTGTTAGATGGAAACAAGAAAAGGCAGATTATTTGGTTTGTGCACATTGAAGTAGAGATAGAGATGATGCCGTTTTTTTTAAACACCGATAGGTCCTTTCATCACATTTAATTCACAGCAAGACCAGACTAGGTAAAAAGTGATTCGATCACCACAAAACAGTACCCATAAGAATAAATCGCCAACAATTGTCGAACTTTAATTGTTGAACTGGTGAAATCACTTGAGATTTTGCAGCGACATTGTAGGGAGAAACCCATCCATGATAAACAACATCGCATAGCGAGGTTATTTGCATGTTTTTTTTTATTAACGTTAGAATACATAAGTATCAAATTCATTGTTTTCTAAACTAAAATCATGTCAAAAGACAAATAAAAGAAAATATCATCAAATTGTTTTAGGTATTTATAAAAGTTTTGAATTGGTCTGTATTAAAAGGCATGAAAAAAATTTAGTAATCAATTATTTAATTCTCATGTTTTCACTTTTTTTCCATAAATCAGTGCCTTACAGGATATAATTTATTATATTAATTTGTTTTTGCAACATAGTGACTGCAAGTTCGGTCTTGATAAATTCGTACATTCGCCCCTGCACCTATATATAATATATATATATATATATATATATATATATATATATATATATATATATATATATACATATATATATACATATATATATATATATATATATATATATATATATATATATATATATATATATATATAGAAGATTTGGGTAATCGTGGCTGATTAATAAGAAAAAAGACCAGGTCAAGGTTTTAACATCAAATTCGCAAATAAAATTGAAAATAAACTCAAATTTCTTTACTCTAAACTTAAAACTCCGATTAATATTCAACAAAAAACCAATGTTGTTTATAAATTACCCTGTCGTGATTGTGACCTTTCCTACGTCGGTCAAATTTCTCGAAGTCTAAAAGGACGAATTATTTCCCACAAAAGTGATTGTAGAAGAGGCATTACCTCATGCTCCTTAGCAGAACATGTCATTAATAACGATCATAGAACTGACTATGAAAATACATCAGTTTTGTATAATGAAACAAACTACACTATGCGGAAATTTAAATAATACTCCTTCCAACATGAATAAAAGGTCAGATATACAGGACTTTGTGACATTTATTCATATATTTTAAAATTGTCAAGAGACAGAAGCCTGCCTAATACAACATCCATTAATTCTCTGTCTTAATTTACAACAAAATGTCACATGCTTCTTACAAACACCAAAAATGTTTCTCACACAATAATCACTCCTTCAAAATCTGTAAACATACGGGAACTAATACCTGACACACTATTAATAATGGTACCTTAACCTCATTAATGTTATGACCGCCGACAAATAAATTAAAATTGTACCATGTGTTAGTGTGGTTCCGGTAAACTAATTTTTCCACACCTTCAAATCTAAATATATCACTTTCTTTTACAAAATGTATTCATAAACAAATAATAAACCTTCTTCAAAAAACTAAAACTATTATGGTGAAACTTACACTTAATCAAAATGCAGCTTCTATAAAATTTTAATCTCAGTTGTAAGTATAATTTTAATAATTATTAATTTAATGAATATTAAGTTTATAGGAAAATAATTTTATACAATTAAGTCAAATACTTACATTTTCTTTTATATCTTTTTTAGAAATCTTGATAATGAAAATAAAGAATTTTCGAAAGCTTGCTTATTAAACAAAAGAGACTTTTATTTGGCCTTCCGCTGGCTGCAAACCCAATATCTTTGGTCTTTCTATATATATATATATATATATATATATATATATATATATATATATATATATATATATATGTATATATATATATATATATATATATATATATATATATATATATATATATACATATATATATATATATATATATATATATATATATATATATATATATATGTATATATGTATATATATATATATATATATATATATATAATATTATATATATATATATATATATATATATATATATATATATATATATATATATATATATATATATATATATATATATATATATATATTTAGAGGGGGAATGTAGTCTTAAGCGACTAATTAAACAACAAACTTAAAATTCTTGGTGTAAATGGTCATCGATGACCTCCTGGAAAAATCCATACCCAACCTTTCTTTTAATTTACCTTTTGTGAAAAAATATGCTGCTGACATTATCACCTCAGATTAAATGAGATCCTTAGAATATTCAGTGGCTTTTACCCAAACTTCAATTCACAATCGAGGAGGAAACAAACAACAGTGTGCCTTTTTTAGACACATTAGTAATTAGGAAAGATGTTAACTCGATCATCGTTAATTAGTATTCCAAACCAATCTACTCAGGAGATATATCAACTTCCGTTCCTCTGACATCACGAAAATCGAAATAAATACAATTTTGGGATTGAAGTCCATAATAGAGAGAATATCTTGTCCTCTTTCAGACTAAAGAACTTAATAGACTTCGAGATATATTGCTTAATAACTCCTATCCAATTAAAATTTTAAATAGACTATTATTTAACTCAATATCACCTCGTTCTAAACAAGAGAATAATCTGATTCTTAACATCAGTGCCTTTCTTTCTGAAAACCGAATCATATATGTTTACCACTACTCCTTTGCTTATCTCAAAGAAATTTCTGCTAAAGTCACTAAACTTTTTAAAATTCAACCTAATTTAAAAATTGCTTTTAAACATTCAAAAACAATTGATATTATTTTCACCAATTTAAAAGATAAGGATGAAACTATGAAAGTCTCGGAAGTAGTATACAACATCCCTTGCCCTCAGTATGGAAAAGTATACAGGGCGCCCCATATGTTTGGAATAATAAGTCAACAGCATTTATTAACCAGCGTATTAAAAAAATGTTTAACTAAAAGTTATATGGTGTTGACAGTAAAATGTTGTGAACTGTCAGTTCGAAGAAATTACGCCATTTTGATTTTTTAAATGGAAATCCCTATATATTATTTTATTTTTGAATTGAACTGAATAACCTAGGTGTATTTTTAAAGCAACAATTGCTCAAAATGCCTACCGTTAATAACGAGGCAATGACCCAATCTGTCATAAACAGCCTGAACAGAGTTTTTGCAGCTAATCCGGGGTGATCTGTGCTACTTCATATTGAACTCTTTGTTGTATCTTCTACAGTTTCAGGTCGACTTCGGTAAACTTTGGTTTTCAAATGACTCCATAAAAAAAAAATCGAGTGGCGTAAGGTCGGGACTCTTTGCCGGCCATTCCTCTTCTGTCTGTCCATCGATTAATAAAAATCGCATCCAAATATCTACAAACATTAATTTTATAGTAAGGAGGTGCTCCGTCCGGTTAATAATACCACATATTCCTGTTAAGGGTTATTTTCCTCGGGAACAAGACCTGTACAAGTTGGAATAAATTGCTCTTGGAGTAACTGTAAATACCGCTGTCCTGTAAGATTTCTATCGATAAAAAAGGGGACCAATGACATGACGTCACAAATCCCTGCCCACACCTTTATTTTATGTGGTCTTTGAGAATGACTGTCGGTTAGCCAGTGGGGATTCTCAGTAGACCAGTACCTGCAGATATGCCTGTTAACTCTTCCGTTAGGAGAAAATGTGGACTCGTCAAAAAAAAATAGTATTATGAATTAGGTTAGGATCATTATTGATTCTTCCATAATGACCTCGCAAAATTCAACACGTCTATCGTAATCACCTTCAGATAATTCTTGAAATAGAATGGGTTTGTATGGATGCAATTTTTCTTCATTCAGTATACGACTTAAGGTACCTTTACTTATGTTGTGGTCTAGGCAAAGCTGACGAGTGGCTGTATGGGGATTTCTGTAATTTCCAATAAAACATCCAACTTTTTATCTTGCTTGTTTTAATTTTTGGAGATTCAGATTTAAAACGATCCTTAACGTGACCTAATTGTCTAAAAATTTTAATGTTTTGCACACCTCCTGTTATGTTCCCCTACGGTCTCCCTAACCAACCATCATTAACAAAATGATTCTTTCAGTTTCTGTTAAATGTACCATTATGATACTACGCTCAAGTCGCAGTTTCACAAAATACAGCAACAAACGTTTCCTTTAATAAATCATTTTTTTGACGCATTAAGTTGTTACCTGGACAGTAAATATTGACACAAGCCAGCTTAAAAACAAATAAATAAATTTGGTTTCCTTAATTTCAAATATCAATAATTCCAAAACAGTTAAATATAGATATATGGTATGTTAGACAAATAATATCTAGAATTTTTAGTAGGATTCAAAAAAAAAAATAATATGCTTTCCATTTAAAAAAAATTTAAGATGGCTTAATTTCTTCGAACTGACAGTTCAAAACATTTTATTGTCAACGTCAGCATGTGCGCCGAAAAACACCTATAACTTTTATTTAAACATTTTTTAGATACACTGATTAATAAATGTTGTGGAATCATTATTCCATACATATGGGGCACCCTGTATATACGACAAACAACGAAGGTTCCTATAAAACAGAAAACACTTCTTAGAAAAGCAACTGTAAACATAACAAAAACTCATGTGCACTTGCTTCACATAACAGTCAATTTTAATGAAACCAAAATAATTTATAAGGAAAGAAGTTTCCACATAAGAATCTTACTGGAAATTCACCTAGAACCTAATACTATTAATAAAAAAAATGACATTGACGATTTAAGCTCAATTTTCTCTATTTCATTAGAGATCAGTTGACAAAATTTATCAAACAAATCATTAAAGAAATAATCTAATGTCAATTTGACAAACTTCAGAAAAATTTAACAAAACGTCAACGTCATGGTTTTTCCTAGAATAAATCAACCACAACTTTACCACAAGGGTAAAAAAAAACGTTGATCTTAATAACAGAAATATAAAACATATAAAAAAATTTTAAACAAAATCACCTTAGAAGCACACAGTTGTTCGTAGCCTGCATAACAAAATAGAGTAAACTATTTTTACATTTTTAAAAAATTTTTTTTTTTTTTGGAAATTTTCTCATGTTTTCCTAGTAAATACTAACAACAATGTCGATTTTTGTTGAAAAAAATCCTAAAAAGCACCACCTAGTAGTAAGTAATTTTGGATGTCAATAATTTAGGTTATTTTTTTGTAAACCTTAGAAACTGATAGTCTACTGTTTTTGTAGTCCTGAAGAAGAAAATAACGTATTTTCGAAAGCTTGGCGGAGCTAAAAAGGTGTTTAAAATTTTTAGTCCCATTTCCATGACCGCTGACCCAAGAATTTTAAGTTTGCTATATATATATATATATATATATATATATATATATATATTATATACATATATATATATATATATATATATATATATATATATATATATATATATATATATATACTAGCAGTGCCCGCGGCTCCGCTCGCGTGGACTTGATTCACTACTATCGTCACTGCTTATTCCTTATGTTACCTAACGTAATAAAATATCTGCCATTATTTCCCCTTATCTTCCATTATCTTTACATAATTTCCATTATCTAAGCTTATCTCTGCTCATCTCCCATTAATTCTCCTTATCTCCCATTATTTCTCCTTATCTTCCATTATCTCACCTTATCTCCCATTATCTAGGCTTATCTCGCAATATTTCTCCTTATCTCCCATTATTTCTCCTTATCTCCCATTATCTCATCATAACTCCCATTATCTAGACTTATCTCTGCTTATCTCCCATTATTTCTCCATATCTCTCATTATTTATACTTATCTTCCATTATCTCACTTTATCTCCCATTATCTAGGCTTATATCGAATTATATAGAACATATGTATAAATTTATAAAAACACGTAAATCGGTTCTCGAGTGATAAGCGCACTAACGGACAGACAGACAGATAGAGAAACGTTGCATTTTATATATATATTATATTCTTTGCTACATGATATTGTTCCATATTTAATGCTTTAGGCAGTTTATTGCAAGAGCGGCAGAGTTTTCCGACTTGATTCACTATTATCGTCACTGCTTATTTCTTATGTCACCTAACATAATAAAATATATCCTATAACCTGGCCAGAGAACATATGTATTATTAAAAAAAAAAGCACGTAAATCGGATAAGTGGTTCTCCAGTGATAAGCGCACTAACGGACAGACAGACAGAGAAACGTTGCATTTTATATATATTATAGATATTCTTTGCTACATCATATTGTTCCATATTTAATGGTTTATCATGTTTAAAAAAAAGCACGTAAATCGAATAAGTGGTTCTCCAGTGATAAGCGCATAAACGGACAAACAGACAGAGAGACGTTGCATTTTATATATATTATAGATATTCTCTGCTACATAATATTGTTCCATATTTAATGATTTAGGCTGTGTATTGCAAGAGAACGCGCTAGCGACAAACTTTTTTCCGACTTCATTCACTATTATCGTCACTGCTCATTCCTTATGCTACCTATCGTAATAAAATATAGCTTGTAACCTGGCCAGAGAACATACGTATGTTTAAAAAAAAAAAAAATGTACGTAAATCGGATAAGTGGTTCTCCAGTGATAAGCACACTAACGGACAGACAGACAGACAGAGATAAATTGCATTTTATATATATTATAGATGTAATAAATTATATATCTATAACCTGGTCAGAGAACATATGTATGAAGTTAAAAAATCACGTAAATCGGATAAGTGGTTCTCGAGGGATAAGCGCACTAACGGACAGACAGACAGACAGAGAACGTTATATTTTATATATATTATAGATATAGATTATTATTATTATTATATAACCTGGCCAAAGAATATATGTATGAATTTAAAAAAATACACGTAAATCGGATAAGTGATTCTCGCGTGATAAACGCACTAATGGACAGACAGACAGACAGAGAGACATTGCATTTATTATCATTTATTATAGATTATAGATTATAGATATTCTCTGCTACATAATATTGTTCTATATTTAAAGGTTTAGGCTGTTTTTTGCAAGGGAACGCGCTAGCGGCAAACTTTTTTCCGACTTCATTCACTATTATCGTCACTGCTCATTTCTTATGCTACCTATCGTAATAAAATATAGCCTATAACCTGGCCTGAGAACATATGTATCTTTTTAAAAAAAAAGTACGTAAATCGGATAAGTGGTTCTCCAGTGATAAGCGCACTAACGGACAGACAGACAGACAGACAGAGAGACGTTGCATTTTATATATATTATAGATATATGTGTGTATATAAATTTTTTTAGTATGAATTGAAATCTTATTGATTATAAGATTTCATATTAATATCTTCTATTAATATCTGCTATATAGTTTCATGTAACTTTTGACAATGTACGCTTATGCCCCCTTTTACTCTATAACAAAAGGCAATATAGTCGTACAAACGTTATCGGGGGTAACATGTTCCATTCTTCCCTTTATTCTGTTCAAGTAATAAAGAAAGGAGTTCAAATAGTTTAAAACTCGGTTTCATTTTAAAACGGACGGACAAAGATATAAATCCTCTTATCTTGCTTTTGAAATGTTGAACCTCTTTTCTTTATACGAGTTGGTAAGTTGGTGTTGGATTTTACCCTATTAGTTCAATGTGACGGCGTACGTATTAGAAAGTTTGTAAAAAAATACTTTATCTGTATTGACATATAATATGATCAGACTAATGGGAATGCTCAATAAATTTTTCAGGAAAGTCAACCAAGTTAAATATGCATAGTAAAATATTCATTAATACAATACTTCGATACCTAGGTAGCGCAATGGAATGATGACTATATTTATTCAGACTTTATTTTTATCTGCTTGTCCAATTTCGTTGGACGCTGAAGTCTTATGGAATATTTGTTTTTCAGCACTAGCGCAGCAAACCCTATTTTCAGTTTAAATAAAGCCGGTCAAGTGCAAGTTGGACTTGCGCAATTAGTGTTCCGTACCGTGACTGTCTTTAAAATAAAATGAAATTCTTACCTATGCTAAGTTATTTAGGTCCCTGACATATCTTAAGATCCAATATGTATTTACAAGTTTTTTCTTAGTTAAGAATGTATAGTAGCTATAATTTCTTGGCTACCTAATAGGCAGTAAATCAATCTAGCTCAATCTAGTATCTACACAGTAATGAAAATATAAAACAAATATTTACTACCTAAATATTTGTTTAATTATAAAAAAATAAAATAAAATTATTTTCTCTCGGTACCCATCCATGTGTGTACTGGAAAGTATATTAACAAAACGTTTACCATATTGTCATGAAAATATGGTTTCTTTTTTTATAACAGGTAAATTATCAAACATATTGCACTTAGGATAATTTTCGCTCAGTACTTTTCGAGATATGAGAGACAAGACCTGTTGGTCATTTTTTAAAATTAATACAAGTATATATATATTATATATATATATATATATATATATATATATGTATATATATATATATATATTTATATATATATATATATATATATATATATATATATCTAGGATTTTTCTACACCTGACGCTGTCTTCCTTCTCTCAGCCTTTGATTCCAACCGTTTCTATCTTCCCAGTGTCCATCTGTTAGACCACTGTCCTCCACATCGTCTCTCCTCTTTTTCTTCTCCCTATAGGGCTCCATTCCGGTATTTTCTTTATCCACCTATTATCTTCGCTCCGTCTTATGTGTCCATACCATTTTAATCGTTTTTTTTCAATAGTGTTTATTGCGTTCTATTTGATGTTCATTCTGCTCCTTATTTCTTCATTTGTTATTGTCTCCATACGTGTCACTCTACAACATCTTCTCCAATACTCCATCTCTACCGCGTTAATTTTAGATTTATTTCTTTTGTTGATCGTCCATGTTTCTGACCGTATGTCATTATGCTTTGTATTATTGATATGTATATGTGTGTTTTGTTTCTCTTTGTAATATGCTTGTCCCATAGGATCAAATTTAATTGTCTTATGCATGTCCGCGTTTGTCCTAATCTAGCTTTAATCTCTTCTTCTGATGTTGCGTTTTTTGAAATGATGGTTCCTAAATATTCAAATCTATAGGTTCCTTTGATTATTGTTTCGTTAAATCATTTGTATTTTTAAGCTTGTGATTCCACAAGCTTTTATTTGACACCCTACTCGATGACTTTGTAAAAAAAAATTTTTCACTTCCGATTTCACTCCCCAAAACTAAGCCAAAATTTAAACTTTCAAAACTACACAGCTCTGATTGAGCTAAAAATTCCTATATTTGTGCCAAATTTTAACTTTCTATCTCAAACAGTTTCGGAGAAAATCGGGTTTAACAGACGGGCAGATACCGAATTGATCCGATAAGTGTTCCGTACGAAACACTTAAAACCCATTATGAAATAATAATTTTCCGACCAAAAATATATGTCTACCAAAAATACGATATTTTTCTGTTGTTCCCCTTAAGGCACTTTAGATAAAATGATTCCTTAAGGCAAAAATCAAAAAATTAACACTTTTGATCCTTCAGCACAAAAAATATACATATTTGCAAAACCTGAACCAACAATAAACTTATACAGGGTGCCCCATATGTATGGAATAATGATTCCACAGCATTTATTAATCAATGTATCAAAAAAAATGTTTAAATAAAAGTTATAGGGTGTTATACGGCGCACATACTGACGTTGACAATAAAATCTTTCGAACTGTCAGTTCGAAGAAAATTACGCCATCTTAAATTTTTTTAAATGAAAAGCTCTGTATATTATTTTATTTTTGAGTCCTACTAAAAAATTCTAGAGATTATTTGTCTATGTCTTGCCATATGTCTAAATTGAACTGTTTTTGGAATTATTGATATTTAAAATTAAGGAGATCAAATTTAAAAAAAAAAAATGTTAAGCTGTCTTATATCAAATATTTGCCGTCAGGTAACGACTTAACGCGTTGAAAAATGATTTATTAACGCGTTATTGCGGCATTTCGTGAAACTGCAATTTGAGCATAATATCATAATGGTACATTTAACAGCAACTGAAAGAATCACTTTGTTAATGATGGTTGGTTACGGAGACCGTAGGAGAACACAACAGGAAATGTGCAAAACATTAAAATTTTTAGACAATTAGGTCGTGTGTTAAGGATCGTTTTAAATCTTGACCTCCAAAAGTTAAAACAAGCAATGATAAAAACTTAGATGTTTTACTGGAAATTACAGAAAATCCCATACAGCCATTAGTCAGCTTTGCTTAGACCACAACATAAGTAAAGATACCTTAAATCGTACACTGAATGAAGAAAAATTGCATCCATACAAACCCATTATATTGCAAGAATTATCTGAAGATGGCTACGACAAACGAGTTGAATTTTGCTAGGTCATGATGGAACGAATCAATAATGATGCTGACATAATTCATAATATTGTTTTTTCTGACGAGGCCCCAGTTTGTCTTAACGGAAGAGTTAACAGGCATAACTGCCGGTACTGGTCCACTGAGAATCCCCACTGGATAATTGATAGTGGTTCACAAAAACCACGAAAGATGTGTGAGCAGGGATTTGTGGACGTCATATCGTCAGTCCCTTTTTTATCGAAGGAAATCTTACAGGACAGCGGTATTTACAGTTACTCCAAGAGTAAGATATTCCAACTTGTGCAGATCTTTTTTTTCCGAAGAAAATAATTTAGATACCCCCAACAGGACAGAGCACCTCTTCACTACGAAATCCATGTTCGTAGATATTTGGAAGCGATTTTTCCTAATTGATGGATGGGCCTGCAAGGAGTCCCGACCTTACGCCCCTCGATTTTTTTTTTATGGAGTCATTTGAAAACCAAAGTTTGCCGAACTCGACTTGAAACTGTAAAAGATTTATAACAAAGAATTCAATATGAAATAGCACAGAGCACCCCTGATTCTCTATAAAACTCTATTCAGGCTGTTTATGACAGATTGGGTCATTGCCTCGCTGTTAACGGAAGACATAATACACACAATATTCCAAAACAGTTCAATTTAGACATATGATATGTCAGACAAATAATATCTAAAATTTTTAGTAGGACTCAAAAATAAAATAATATATAGGGCTTTCCATTTAAAGAAAATCAAGACAGCGTAATTTCTTCGAACTGATAGGTCAAAACATTTTATTGTTAACGTCAGCATGTGCGGCGTAGAATACCCTGTAACTTTTATTTCAACATTTTTTTTAATACACTGATTAATAAATGCTGTGGAACCATTATTCCGTACATATGGGGCACCCTGTATACTTACCAGTGGTTTAACCAGGTTAGTTCAGGTTGTTGTGATGTTAGGGGATACAAGGATAGAATGAGCATGTTTTTAAGGATAAAATTGGACCACTACTGCTTATAGAAGGGGAAGCCAACTGACTCTGTTGCATTGGAATTGCAGAAACTTGAACCCTACCAATAACATTATTAAATTCTTTCATGTTTTGGGAATCTAATATAAATCACGAAAAATGTAGGTTTCAGTTACCATCGGTTCATAATTTTTATACCTTTATATCTTTTTATGCGCTCTGATGATCTACTGCCACAATAACTTTCGAACGTAATGACGATATCGATTTAAAATTTGGGACACATTTACTATATCAAGTAACGGGAGAATTAGTAATTTATATTAATTTTCTGGTTTAAGAATGAACATATTTCTTTTTTCATTATCTACAATGAAATAAAAAAAAATTAGTAGCCTTATTGGGCTGCTTTTTTGATCCTACCGCGAGACGAAACTAATTTTAGGCATAATTATTTTTAATGAAACATTTACGGGATATAAAGGGTTTGCAACGAGATGAAAGAGGGAGTTCCTAATAGCATTAGTTTATACCCCTATGTCCTGTACACCTGCGGCCATGTAGTCGAGGAATCCCACAAATGATGTATTTAAATTAAAATTATAACAGAAGTAATATATAGAGATGAAGGGGATATGATTATAGACTAACCTAATAAAATAAATGAATCAACTACATCAGTCCAACGTAATTATGTTCTACATATAAAGAGTAAAAAGTTGGAGGCAGTGAGAGGCGATATTTTCCAATATTTTATGTTATGTCATTTTTAGTGTTCTTGAAATAGAGGGATTTAAAAGTCATATCAAAATAGTGAGTAGAGGGAACTGGGGGATCAATTTTTGGGCCCTATTCTATCCTGCATTTATACCCATTTATTTCCGTCATTTCCCAAAGTCTGTAACTGTCAGATGTACGCTGACGATACTAAGCTGTCTTACTCTTTTTCTGAGAATGCAGTGCTTGACGGTTGTCGACTGATAAATGGTGATTTGGAAGGTATACAGAGAGTTTCTGAGGAACATCATTTGAAACTTAATCTCAACAAATGTCACGCAATGTTGTTCGGTAGACCGATTGTTGTAAAGAGATTCACTTCACTAGTTGAAGTTAATATTTCTAATGAAAGGATACCTGTTAAAGCTGAGGCTAAAAATCTTGGCCTAATTTTGGATTCAATTTTAAGATTTAAAAAACACGTGTCGGCTTGCATTAAGAGGGTAGTGGGCCTACTTAGGTGGCTTTATAACTCAAGACATTTATTAAATACTCAATTAAAACTCATGCTTTGCGACTCTATATTTTATCTATATTTAAACACTGTGATGTTTTTTACGGTTCCTGCTTGACTGCCGAAGATACAAAAAGAATTAAAAAAAATTCAGAAATATTGTTTACGGGTGTAGCTACGGTATAAAGAAACGGAATCCGGTTACTTATAAACTGAAGGAAGCTAAATGGATTGACATGAAGTCAAGACGATATTTGCATTATTGTACCGTGTATCATAAAATTATCTGCACAAAGTCACCTACATATCTTTTTAAAAAAATTCCGTTCAAGACTGTCGTTCATAATATAAATATAAGAAGCAGATGCTTACTTACGCCCCCACTTCATAAAATAGGCATATTTGAAAGGTCTTTCAGTTACAATTTAGTTAAAGCTTTTAACAATCTACCGGACATTCTGAAATCTAAATCAGTCAAATGTTTCAAAAAGTACCTAAAGCATTTGTTAATGCAGAAAAATTGAAAAAAGAATTTACTTGTTCCTAAAAATGTAAGTTTTCTAATCTTAAATCATGGCTTTCTGTAACTGACATAACATTTTTTTTTGTTTTTTGTTTATTATTTGGTTGTGCATCATATAATTTGGTTGTGCATTATTATTATTATTGGTTGTGCATGTGTTAGTATGTTGCGGCCTAGGGGCAAGTGTAAAGACAGATGGACATATATTTTGCTTCAGTTAAATTAGGTTTTTTTTTATCTTTTTTCAGCTGCACTCTGTCCTATTCACTGTATATTGCATTCTTTGAATAAAATTGTTTATTATTATTATTACAAAAAGTTCTTCTTTCTCACATTTGATCAATGTGGTTCCATGTTTGGCTGACGGGCCAAAACCAAGTCAGTACAAACGCTATTACTATTCCGTATTAAGGAATGACCTGACAATGTTACATGTTTTCAAAATCACTGACTTCTGAATGTTTCTGTGTATGTCTGTGTTGAGTCCCAATTGCACTAAATGTGGTGTGAATGTTATTGGTGTAAGGCCTGTGGCTGATATAATGAGGGGGACAATGATGACTTTTTCCTGTCTCCATAGCCTTTTTATTTCCGTTGCAAGGTCTATGTATTTGGAAATTTTTTCTGTGTATTTCGCTTGGATGTTTGTGTCGTTGGGGACAGCTATGTCAATCAGATAGGTGACTTTTCCTTTTTTGCACTGAAAAGTAATATCGGGTCTATTGGCGGAGACTGTTTTATCTGTATGGATACCGATATCCCAGTAGAGCTTGTAATCTTCATTTTCAAGTATGGATGTTGGGGTGTATTTGTAGTAGGGATCTGTGTTTTCTATGAGTCTGTATGTTGTGGCTAGTGCTTGGTGAACCACTTTGGCAGCTGAATCATGCCTGGCTGTGTACTCCGTTCCGGCCAATATTTTACATCCGCTCGTTATGTGTTCGATCGTTTCTTTCTGCTGGTGGCATTTCCTACATCTGTCCTCTGCAATAGTCGGGTCTTTGATGATATACTTTTGGTAGTTTCTGGTTAATATGACTTTATCCTGGATGGCAAGTAAGAAGCCTTCAGTCTCAGGGAATAGCTGCCCATTATTATTATTATTATTATTATTATTATATCTTTCGTCTTCTATCATGCATTTTTCCATTCTTTTCATTAACGCTTGATCAGTGGCTTTGTAAATCATTTCTCCAGATATACTATTGCATGCATCTGATATTTTTTTTCTTCTAGTGCTCAATAACATTTATCACAGTTTTGTATACAATATCTTTAAGAGTCAAAGCCACAAGAAAAAATCTAACGGCGTGAGGTCTGATGACTTAAGTGCCAACTGACTAACTGAGCTGCCCAACCTCTATCCATCTTCGTTGAAGCCGTTCATTCAAACAATCTCTAACAGCTAACAGTTGTATAAGGAGGTGCTCCATAGTGTTGATACCACATTCTTCTTCTTCAAGTGCCTCTTCGGTTCAAATGTTGGCAATGATTCTGGCTATTATTACTTTATCCACTGCAACTCTGGAAAGACCGGTAGTATTTGTTGAGAACCAATTTCGTAGATTGTTTAGCCAGGAAATACGTCTGCGTCCTGGTCCCCTTTTTTCAAATACCTTCCTTGGAGTATTTGCTGTAGTAATCCATATCTGTGGGGATTTCTCATTATGTGTCCTAAATACTCCAATTTTTCCTACTTTAACAGTCTGCATAATTTTCAGTTTCTTGTTCATGCAACGTAAGGCATCCTCTTTGGTTTCAACATGATAATGCACTAGCGCGCAACTCCGTAAAATCGAAGGTAAAATTGGACCAATTGGTCTATAAATTGCTTAATTATCCTTTACGTTCACCAGATCTGGCTCCCAGCGATTACTTTCAAATTTTGTAAAGGTTGCTCCAGGGAAAAAGTTCTGGCTTTAAATGAAGAAATTGAGTGAGAAACTGAGGCTCATCTTAGAGAGCTCGATAAATCGTACTATATGGAAGGTATCCAAATGTTAGAAGATCGCTGATATAAATGTATCGCTCTTGAAGGAAACTATATTTAAAAATAAAATCGATTTTTTACAAAAACATTCATTTTTCTTTAAAAGTCTCGGGACTTTTCAACCCATGTATAATATGTGTATTGTTACGAATGAGGATGGTGAATTTTTGATAAACTTTTCCGCACAAAATGAGTTCTGAATAAATAACACCTTCTTTAAACATAAAGAACAACATAAATATACATTTTAAAATACGAGAAGAGATAGATCAATCATAGATTACATTCTAACAAATAGAGAAATACATTATACACAAATATTAGACATAAGATGTTTATGTTCTGTAGATCTAAGAAGTGATCACAGTCTTGTATTGAGAAAAATTAGAATGACAATAAAAAGATCTCAAAAAACAAGCTTAACAGTTTACGAAACAAGGACAAAGGTAGAAAGCCTACAAGACGAATCAATAAAAAATCTCTACAAGACGAGGTTGGAGAACAAAATAAATAAAAATCCAGTGGTAGAAAAAGAAGACATAGAAGACAGTTAAAGATAGATCAAGGATAACATTATAGACGCAGCAAAGGAAGCACTCGGGGGACGTAAAATAAACAGAATATCAAAAGAAACATATAAAGTATATAAGACAGTCCGCAATTAAACAAACGCACTAGTGAGAAAAAAGAAAATGAAACACTGGGAAAAATTCTCTAAAGAAATGGAAACATGACTTTTACGGTATGCAAAAGGAGATTTGGAGAATGATACGTGGACATCGGAAGAAATTGAAAGAATTAAGAGAAGTAAGATAGATCGAAAAAGATACATGGATAAATTTTATAAAGCAATTGTATAATGGAATAGAAAATTTGACACCCGAAACACCAGAAATAGTAATCAACGAACATCAGAAATAGATGATAAACAGGTGGAAGAAGCTCTCAAAAAATTAAAAAACCGAAAATCCGCTGGTCAGGACGAAATACAAAATAAACTATTAAAGTACGCAGGAGTGAAACTGACCAAAGAATTGACAAAGCTCATAAACAAAATAATACAGGGATCGCGAATACCAGAAGAATGGAGAACAACTATATTGATACCACTTTTTAAAAAAGGAGAAAAAACTGATCCGAATAATTACCGAAGAATTAACCTCTTATGCACAACTTTAAAACTGACAACAAAAATTGTTACCAATAAAATAATTCTTTCCAAAGAACAACAAGGATTAGGAGCGGAAGATTCTGTAACGAAACAGTATTTGTAATTAGACAAATTACTGAATAATCAATTGAGTATAACAGACTAGCGTCTTAATATTTTATAGATTTATTAAGAGCATTTGATATAGTACAGCTGCAAGACGTAGTGCACACACTTTATGACAAGAATATTCCATTAGATATAATAAAACTAATTGAGAACATTTACAAAAAAAATAAAATAGAAACGAAAGTAAATTCGGAATTAACTGAACCCATAAAAGTAACAACTGGTATTAGATAAGGAGACTTACTGAGTCACATACTGTTTAACATTATATTAGATGAAATAATTAAACAGGGTAAAAACAAAGAAAGGCTATAAAATCGGCAATAAAGATATACAAATATTATGTTATGCCGACGATACTGTCCTAGTCGCTGAGAATGAAGATGACTTGCAGAGATTATTACATCAGTTTAATACAACAGCAAAGAAATTTAAGTTGAAAATATCGGCTGAAAAAAACCAAGTCAGTAGTTATCTCCAAAGAACCAATTAGTTGCAAGCTGGAAATCAACAATTAGAATATAGAACAGGCGATGACAATTAAATATTTAGGAATTAAATATCATAAAACAACAACATAGAAGACGAAATTAAAGAACAAATAATAAAAGCCAATAGAATAGCAGGATACTTGAATGACACTATTTGGAAAAATAAATACTTGAGAACAGAAGTAAAATCTCGTATATATAATTTTGTAGTTCGACCAGTTATGACCTACACAGCAGAGACAAGACCAGACACACGCAAAAATCAGAGATACTTACCAACAAGTGAAATGAAAACACTAAAAAGAATTGCAGGAAAGAACACTTTGGGCTAGAGAAACAAATGACAATATAAGGCACTTATGTGGAGTAGAGGGCTTTAACACGTGGATAAGAAACAGAAAACAAGAATGGAACCAACACATAAATAGAATGTCCGGACGACGATTAGTGAAAATAGTTCCGAGATAAATCACCTGTGAGCCGAAAGAGTATAGGACGCCCACGAAAAAGATGGAACGACGGTCTGTAGCGACAATACATTAAAGAAAAACAGGCAGGAATGTCTAATATAAAGAAAAAGAAGAAAGTAAATTATATTAAATTTGAAAAGGTTGAAAATTAACTGTGTTTAAAGGTATTGATGCTGTAAAAAGCTGCTAATTTATGTTGAACTAGGAGGTACGATTTGTTATTTATTGTCGTATTATATTTATCGAATTGTAAAAGTTTGTTAAATTGTGTTTTTCATTTTCTCGTGATATTGCTAAACCAAGAAAATTTATTCAGTTTTATATTTCTTTTTCCGCCGTATATTTTATATAGGGATGTATTTTATTTATAAATTCAAAAAAAAATATTAACCCGTTTGTCTATACTAGTAATTTTCAAAAAGAAGTTAACAACATTAATTAGATTCCAATAAATAATGGATCGATAACACATCTAATAGAAAAAAATATTAAATAGAAAATTATCCAAAAATGAAATAAATCTGGTATTCCTTATACATAAAGGAACCTAACAAAAATACATATAGAGGAATTTGATAATTAAGTATCGGGTCTTCCATTAGGGACTTGACAACTTTTTTTTGAAATAAAACGCAACCCATTTGAGACATTCGAAAATTTTACTATCGGCTTGAAGTACAATCAAAACATTTATGTATGGAATTCGACTTCATTCATATGTCCACCACGGGCACGTTTGCAGCGGTCGATTCGTTGAACCCAATTTTCGATGACTCGGCCACACATTTCGACGGAAACGGCCGCTATCTCTCTGTCAATATTGGCTCTGAGCTCCTCTAACGACGCAGGCTTGTTAGCATAGACCAATGATTTAACGTACCCCCATTTAAGAAGTCTAGAGGTGTTAAATCACACGATCTAGGCGGCCATTCGACGGGACCATTTCTCGATATAACACGTTCACCGAATTTAGATTGCAGTAAGTCGATTGTTACACACGCTGTGGGACTTTTGGCGCGGTCTTGTTGAAACCACATATCATTAATGTCTAGCCCATGCAATTGATCAAAGAAATAACGTTGCAACATGCCTCTGTAGCGATCTCCATTGACTGTAACGTGACGGTTATTTTCATCAACGAAAAAGAACGGCCCAATGACACCACCGGCATGAAAACCACACCAAACAGTAATTTTTTGTGGATGAAGTGATGTTTCTTCAAGCACATGAGGGTTTTCACCTGACCAATAACGCATATTCTGTTTGTTGACGAAGCCGTTTATCCAAAAATGCGCTTCATCACTAAAGATGATTTTGCTATGAAATTGGTCATCTTCTTCCAACATTTCTAGAGCCCAATTCGAGAACGTACGTCGCTTCATATGATCGAGTGGCTTTAGTTCTTGAGTTAACTTTAACTTATAAGGGTGCAGGCCAAGATCCTTTCGCAAAATTCGCCATAGTGTGGTCTGAGCGATGCCCAATTCTTGAGAACGCCGTGAAATCAACTGTTTTGGTTCGTTTGAGATGGACACTTGAACGGCAGCAATATTCTGGCCACTTCGACCAACCCGTTGTCTCACTGGCACGGGAACATCCAGCAGCGAATATGCTAACTCACTAGACTATGAATCGCTTGTCTACTGGGACGAGAATTAAGACCAAAAATTGGCGTTAACGCTCTTAAACTTGCAGTCACCGACTCCAAATTTTGGTAGTAAATTTTAATTATTTGTAAACGTTGTTCGTTCTTGTACTTCACCATGATGAAAATGTTGACTTTCCTGAATATTTTGACGTTGACACTTCGGTGATTGGCTTAAGGGTGCGTTCACAGTGAAATTTCAAAGTTGTCAAGTCCCAAATGGAAGACCCATTTAATTTACCGTATGTTTTCTAGTTATGGGGTTCTTCCAAATAAAGGCAGACTAAATTCAGTCATTCATTTTTATATTATTTATTAATTAACGTATTTAACTATTTGTACCATTTGTTCTAGGTGATCACCATTACGAGTGCAAAGTCAAGTACGATTTAACAGTATCACATTTTGTTGGAAATAACATGGCCGTTAAAATGTACGAAAGATTTCTATCTTGTGAAGTAAATGGCGTAAAAGGAAAGGGTATTTCAGAGTGGAACTATAGCAATACAAATGGCAGATTTAACTTAAATCAGTATCATTGTTAAATATCATTTTATATTGTATTGTTAATTGTTAATGGTATTATATAAGTAAATAGCCTATGTATGTTAACTGTTTTTCTAGTTTTTTTAAGCCGCCTATATATTTCAGAGTGGAACTACAACAATACAAATGGCAGATTTAACTAAAATCAGTATCACTGTTAAATATTATTTTATATCGTACTGATATTTTTAATTGTATTATATAAGTAAATAGCCTTTAAATGCCAACCGTTTTTCTAATTCATTTTAAGCGGCCTATATATGACTACAAGAAGGTCCTCGACTTCATGATATATAATTGACATCTAGATATACTGTAGTTCCACACTCCAATTGATCTTATTGTTTTACACTTTTTGGAGTATTTAATGTAAACGTAAAATACTAAATTTGAGATTCAAAACTTTCCCAAATATAGCATTTAGACAAGAACGTATTATATATTTCATAGCGTTTTTTTTTAAGTCAACTATCGTTTAAATTTACATTGTCAAGTCGATAAAACTAAATTAGACACCGATTTTACATAAAAAGTAGCAACGAAGAGCTAGTAAGGACGTCAGAATAATAAGGAGGCTGGACAAACTTACAGGTACATAAGAATGAAGTAATAAAGAGAAAGAGGGACAAGAGTAAGTTGCGAATTAAACAAAAAAAACTTATTCTTGGCACATCACATATATAATGCAGAATTGTGAACTGGGGCACGACCGGAAACCGAAGATGCATAGAAAACTTAGAACACTCCTAACTAATGCATGAAAGAACAACTTCCCAAGTGCCACTGCAAGGACATCCGCTCCCCTGATACGAAGAAGGCGAAGAAGTGGTTAATATAAGTAAACAAGTAGCAGTCGAGTATCTTAATTCTAAATGCCTTTGTACAGGGTACATACTAGTAAGGCTGACTTGTAGGGGTGGGGAGAGGGCGCTTTCTCTCGGTATGATTATGAGACATATTGTTTGTAACCATTCTACTCAGAATGATTAGTTTAATCATAGATGGCAAGCCTTATAAATAATTTAGTAGGTGAGAAAGGTTTGTCAGGTACTTGTTTGACGCATATTTAATGTATAAAGTAGCCAAAAAGGGTCGTATGATTCTCACCTTTTGGAAATAAATTTTTAGAAAATTTAATTCATCAATATGCTATTGTCTGTGATCAGAACTATAGTGGTAATCAAATAAGGTGATGCCACAGAAGTACAGTCTATGCGACAGAACATTCCAGCTTAGCGTTAAAATCACTTCGTTGTTCATCTTAACTATATGGGCTTAGCCTTACTTAGAAGAGTGAGAACTTTCTCGCTATTGATTTGCAAAAGTGAAGTTTACTTTAGTGTTATGCGATACAGCCATATTTACTCAAAGATCGTGCTTCCTACTGTACTTAATCCGACATGCTGAAAAACTCTATACTAAATGAGGTTTCGATTGGATATAAACATATCACTTTATCGCTATGGGTTCAAACATGCCAGGCCTCTAAACCCGTCTACACTTGAAAAGAGGATCTAAACTCCACTTCATTCCTCTAGGATAGTCACTCAATTTGCTGGGCGTTAATTTGGGAGTAAATATGTCTTGGCATAAACATGTTGCAATAATAGCAAAGAGAGCTTCTCAAAAGCTATGAATATTATTTCGAACTAGAAAGCTTTAGACTCCACAATAGCTGTTAATTCTATACACAGCTCAAATTCGACCAACGATGAAATACTGCTCCCATGTTTGGGGTTTTGCTACCAAACATATACTGCATTAGTTGAATTCTATTCAGAGCTGTTAGCCTGATTGAAGATCTGGAACTGGCCACCACTCTGGATTTGTTGGAACATCGAAGAACGGTTGGCGGGGAACCTATTCTACAAGTATGTTCATAAAAAGTGTTCGATGACCCGTAGCCCGCTTAATTCCACCCATAGCGATGCATGCTAGAAATACACGTCGCCCTAATACTTTACATCCGTATGAGATTCAGCTTGTTACTCCTCGTACAACCCTTTTCAAGCAGTCTTTTATATGGATCATTCATCTGGAATCATTTGCCCAGGACTGTGTTTCCGACCGAGTATAATTTTACAATTCAAGACTATCGTGAATCACTATCTCCGCACACGTGTCGCTCTTGTAGTGTTTTAGGAATTTTTTTGCAGCACGTGTGCTAGATCCATAAAAAAAAACCTCGCATGTGGATACTTTCCCAAGAATAAGCATAAAAATTAAAGTGGTAACAAGTGAATAAGAAATCCTATTTTAAAAACGCTACATAGAAAATTTTTAGAAATCGCAACTACAAGCTACATACTCAAGATCAAACAGATTAAATAGCTGGTCAAAACATACCAGATATTGCATTAGTGGATGGAAGTTCAAAGCTTCAAGTTCAAAGTTCGATCGATATTGTCTTCCCAAAAAAAACCTACGAGAGAAATGTAAAGCAATTGCTATCGTATTAGAATGGAGTAGTTAATACAATGGCGTATTGAAGTCGTTTTGCAGAACTAGCGAACGTAAGGTGTAGAGTATGTAGCAAAATTCAGAGAAATTTCTGCATCTCCTCGCTGCTTGCCCCTCCTTCGTACAATTGTCGGTACAATGCAACTCAACTTTTGTGTCTAGATTTTGAGTCAGTTATTAAGAATATAGAAAAAGACATATACAGTATTGAGCAGCTTTACAACCGGTAGTGATCACCGAACGGACAGAGCCACGGTAGAGATAAACATCAGAAAAGAAAGAAACAAAATGATAATGGAAAGGAAAGTAAAAGTATGGGCACAACCTAAAGATAAACAAAAATTTGTTGAATATATAAATAAAGAGCTTAAGAAGATATCAACAAACGATATAAATAAATTAGTCAACTCAATAACGAACATAATCACAGAAGCACAAGTAACATTTTGTGCACTAGATTGTAAGGAAGAAAGGATCACCTCCGAGACAATGAACAAAATGGAAAGTAGAAGAAAACTACTAAAAGATAAAAATATAGGACAACAAGAGATAAATTCCGAAAGAAAGAAATATCAAAAGCTATCAGAAGAGATATAAAGATATAAAAACGATAAAATAATACGGACTATTGAAAAGAATGGAAATATGAAAGTACTTCTACGGAAACTGACATATGGCAAGAAAAAAATTATAAGACTTAAAGATAAGAAAAGGATAGTGTAATAAAGTAAAGAAGAAATGATAAACATCTTCGAAGAATTCTACGAGACATTATATAAAAACCAACTGATACTAGAACCAGAGGAACACGCTTTATTGAAAATAAAAAATCAAGGATCTGAAGATATTCCCGAGATTTCCGTAGCAGAAATCGTCTATGCTTTGAAGAAAATGAAAAACGGCGTAGCACTGGGCAAAGACGGAATGTTGATAGAATCCGTAAAATTCGGGGGCCTACTCTTAAAGCAGCGTTCAAATGTGTCTAGAGAAGCAGATCATCCCCACCAACTAGAATAACTCTGTAATCATCCTTATAAATAAAAATAGCGACGTAAGGAGCCTCGAATACTATAGACCCATAAGCCTTTTAAGTCATCTGTATAAACTCTACACGCGTAGACTTGAGAAGAAACTGGACTTTTACCAAACAAGGGAACAGGCAGGATTCCGTTCTGGTTACGGAACCAACGACCACCTGCAAGGTATTAAAACTCTCATCGAGAAAACTATAGAATATAACAGACCCTTAAACGCAATTTTTGTGGATTTTCAAAAGACATTCAATACAGTAGAACTAGTATCAATCCTACGAGCACTAAAAAAAATGCAGATTCGACTAACGACTTTCCTACATTATCTATAACATATACAAAAACGCAACAACAACAGTTAAACTACATACCAACACTAACAACTAACAACATTGCAACTATACCTGTTGAGAGAGCGAACTTGTTGGCTGAACTCTTTGCTTCACATTCTACTGTCGATTTCCAAGGAAAAACACCACCTACTATTCCCATATTGCAGTCAAGGATGCCCGATGTTGTCTTCAGACAGCGCATCATAAAGCGTATTTTAATGAAGCTAGACACCAAGAAGGCTTCTGGCGCTGACGGAATACCTGCCATAGTTCTCAAAAACTGTGCAAGGGAACTAACACCAGTTTTCTGTAGACTTTTTAACCTATCCTACAGAAAGGGAATATTTCCGTCCTGCTGGAAATGTGCCACGGTTCAGCCGATACCTAAAAAAGGTAAGAAGACCTTGCCAAATAACTACCGACCAGTTGCACTGCTTTCAATAATATCGAAAGTCATAGAAAAGGTTATCAACGAGCATCTTCTAAAATATCTTGAACGATTCAATATTATTAGCGATCACCAATATGGTTTTCGTAAACATAGATCAACAGGAGATTTTATGTAACACATGTTTGGAACGACGCAACTGAACACTTTGGAGAATCTCGAGCGGTTGCTCTTGACATATCCAAGGCATTCGACCGTGTTTGGCACGATGGACTGTTGGCTAAGTTGCGCTCTTATGGTATGTCTGAAAGGTTCTGTTTGTGGCTCTCATGTTTCCTCAGAGAGCGTTCTTTACGAGTGGCGGTCGACGGATTTCTTTCTAACACCCTCACTATCAACGCCGGTGTGTGCCCCAGGGCTCCGTACTGTCTCCTACTCTCTTTCTCATTTACATTAACGATCTGCTGGAAAAGACCTGGAATCCAATCTATAGCTTTGCAGATGACAGTACGCTCGTCTCTTCATTCACCTTGAACGCTCGGACATCGCTGCTCAGGCGAATATCCGCAGACAGCAGGAGGTCGTTCAACTTAACAAAGACCTGGAAGAAATTCTGTCTTGGGGTGACAGTAACCAAGTGGAATTTAACGCTACAAAAACCCAAGCGGCAGTTTTTTTTTCTAAAAAAGTTAACGTTGCTGAACCCGACATAGTTATGTCGGGGCACTCCATTCCCCTAGCATCGTCGCTCAATTTGTTGGGGCGTTAGTTTGGGAGCAAATATGTCTTGGCATGAACATGTTGCAGGCATAGCAAGGAGAGCTTCTTAAAAGTTGGGAATATTATTTAGAACCAGAAAGCTTTACACCCCACAGCAACTGTTAATTCTTTACAAAGCCCAAATTCGACCAACCATGGAATACTGCTCCCACGTTTGGGGCTCCGCTCCCAAACATACACTGCATTTGTTGGATTCTGTTCAGAGAAGAGGGGTCCGTCTGATTGGGGACCCGGATTTGACCGGCGGCCTTGATTCGCTGGAACATCGAAGAACGGTTGGCGACTTGAGTCTGTTCTACAAGTATTTTCATGGAAAGTGTTCGAAGGATGTAGCCCGCTTAATTCCTCCCAAAGCGGTGCATGTTAGAAATACACGTCGCGCTGGTGCTTCGCATCCGTATGAGGTTCAGCTTGTTACTCCGCGTACGACGCTTTTCAAGCAATCTTTTATATGGATCATCCCTTTGGAATAATTTGCCCAGCGCTGTGTTTCCCACCGAGTACAATTTACAGCGATTCAAGAACAACTTGAATCGCTTTTTCTGCACTCGTGCCGCTCCTGGAGCGCTTTAGGGACTTCCCTGCAGCACGTGTGCTAGATCAATAAGAAAAAAAAAAAAAAAAAAAAAGAAGAATTAGACAGGGAGACACTGACACTATCTCTCCGAAACTCCTCACTGCAGTCCTAGAACATGCATTCAAAACTTTGGAGTGGGATTTGCGGATGACATAGATTTAAAATCGGACAACTTGAGAGAAACCAGAGAAATGCTGGAAGAACTACAACAGGCGACACAGAGGGTAGGACTGAAAATAAATTACAACAGAACTAAAATGATGACCAACTTAATTACCTAGCGAACAGATAAGAAGAGGAGGTGAGGAAATAATAAATATACCTATCTAGGACATGAAATTAGAATAGATAAGGACAACTAGATATGTGCACTCCCCAGACGAATCGCTTTAGGCTGGGCAGCTTACGGAAAGCTCAGAAATATATTCAAAGCGGACATTCCGATAAGATTAAAACGAAGAGCTTTAACCTGAATTAACCAACTCATCTCACCAGTTGTAACGTACGGGGCTGAAACATTAACTCTTACAAAGACAACTGTTAAGAAACTGCAAATAACACAACGTAAAATGGAGAGATCAATGTTAGGATTGACATTGAGAGATCGAGTCCGAAATGAAGAAATAAGGAGGAGAACGGATGTGGACGACATCATAGCATGTATAACAAGATTAAAGTTGAGATGGCCGACCACATGGCAAGATTATAGGACAATAGGTATATATATATATATATATATATATATATATATATATATATATATATATATATATGTATATATATATATATATATATATATATATATATATATATATATATATATATATATATATATATATATATATATATATATATATATATATATATATATATATATATATATATATATATATATATATTTATATATATATATATATATATATACGTATATATATATATATATATATATATATATATATATATATATATATATATATACATATATACATATATATATATATATATATATATATATATATATATATATATATATATATATATATATATATAAGTATATTATGGTCTACTGTGTCAAATGCGTTCTGCAAGTCCAGCGATACAAGGGCATAAGTAAAGTCACTATCTCTCTTAGATCGTATATCAGAAATTAAGTCAATTGCGGCGGCAACCTCTGTGTCACTATTCTTGCAAAAACCACATTGACCCATACACAAGAAATTGATTCTGTCTAAAAATTTCTGAAGTCTGTGTTTAGCACATATTTCACATAACTTAGAAAACACCGGCAGTACAGATATTGGCCTGTAATGTGAGACTACTTCACAGTCACCACCTTTAAATAAAGGTTTAACTTTAGCTATTTTAAGTTTATCCGGCACTATTCCAGTTTCGAAAGATAAGTTTATTATTTTGGCTAGGACGATGCCTGCACTGCCTAGTGTTTGCACACTGTAAACACTGGTTTCATCAATCCCACTGGCTTTGTGCTTATCCATTTTCTGAATAATTTCTGCTATTTTGAAGGTTGTCACTAACTAGCACCTGCCGCGAAAACGTCAAATAATGTAGTCGCTGTAGATGATGCTCCAGAAGTCGTAAATATGACTTAATTATTATACCTAATGACTCTACCTTGTATATGTAATGCATGAAGGGTTTTTAAACTAAGCTTAAGCTAATATCCTATTTACAGCCTTATAGTTTGTTATTTATTGGAATTTATTGATAATTTAATAACACGATATATTGTACATAAAATGTATCTGGCATACATAGTGACGGTTTTATGACATCTGACGTTAAAAGCGGAGTTTAGTTCAGTCATTAAATATAAGCCAGAGCTTTAATACAGCACTTCGGTAATACTTGTTAAAACCAGCTCGTACGTCGTTTTGTTAAAATTGATCTTTCTAAATACAATTTCGGTTAATTAATTTTATACCTACCACACACTCATTCCGGTATATTAAAATTTGTAGATTAAACCTACTCCTTCCTTTAGGCAAGGTAAAAGTTAACTTCAAATTGTGTGTTACGTAGTTTTGAAATTAGTTTAAGTAATTTTAAACTAATGTGAACTAATCTCAAATAGGTCATGGAAAATTAGTGGAGAACTAGGTAGGTAAAATAACGTATCTAATAGGATGACTTTTTTCGGTTTCAGATTCCTTTGTATTGGAGGAAAATTTTTAATTTTGACTCTTATTCATAAATGATTGATGAAACTCTACCCTGAGTATAATATTGATATTTCTTATAAATTGTTTCATCATCATCATCAGTTGTGCAGTCTATCGGCGGACATAACCCTCCCCTAAGGGAGACAATCTCCTTCGGATTTGAGCCTTCTTTATCCAGCTGTATACCGCTAGTCTTTTGATGTCGTTAAACCTTCGGGTTTATGGGCGTCCTCTATTTTTTTTTCTCATTGCAAGGCCTCCAGTTGACTATTTTATGGTCAGTCTTACGATGTGACCCATCTACACTTCAACCTGCTTATTCTCTCATCAGTTATCTTGGATCTTTCTTTAATTTCTTTATTAAACAGCTTATCCGTTAATGATATTCTCAACATTCTACTTTCCATTGCTCGTTGAACTACTTGTAGGTGATTAATAATTTCTTGATTCAGAGCCCATGTTTCCGTTTTGTATGTCAATACTGGCAACAAACATTGAAGATGTGTTCACTTTTAGTGTATTTGGGACATTGGCAAGAAGTATGTTCCACAATCTGCCAAACGCAGACCAAGCCAATAATAATCTACTCGATAAATCCGCTTACAAGTTTTCTTTGGATATTGCTATTTTTTGTACAAGATATACGTATGAATCCATTCTTGTGTTTTGTGCGTTTTCAATTTTCAGTACTGCTTCTTTACCACATTCTTTATCATTTGTCATGAACATGGTTTTGGCGATGGTTATCTTCACACCAACCTCTCTGTACTTATTATTAAGTTCGTTCAGCATTTCTTCCAATTCTTGTTTGTTGCTATATATAAGTACAATATCATCCGTGAATCGCAAATGATTTAGTGGCTCTCCTTCTATGTTTATACTCTTACTTGTGCAGGGGTGTTGTTTGAAAAGACCTTCTAGTGCCAACCTAAACAATTTCGGCTAGATGGTGTCCCCCCCACTTAAATTATGTCTAAGTTTTTGTCTAATATCTTAAGCAATACTCTGGGGATAATACTAATTACAATATTAAAGATACCTTTTCTTTCGTTAACGATATTAACAACATTGTGCTGTCAAAAAATTCCGTATTAATCTCCTTGGATGTAGTTTCATTACTTATGAATATACCTCTAGAGTTGGTTGTGGATATTCTGGATAGGGAATGGGATCAAATAAAAATATTTTTTTATACATTATCAAAAACAGGTTCTACAGTTGATTGAATTCATTTTCGAAAATACGTATTTCAGTTTCAAATATTTGGAAGACGCATGGGTTCACCCATCAGTGCCATCCTGGCTAACAGTGTTCTAGACCATCTTCTAAACTTTAACTATTCATTTATAAATACGTGGATGATATTGACTGTTCGGTACCGGCGGAGTATGTGCAGCTCACGTTGCACTCGTTTCAACTCGTTCAGTGATAAGTTGCAGTTCACTATCAAAATTGAGATAGATGATGATGAATGATGATTCCTTGTCTGGATACCAAAATCTTAAGAAGCAAAAATAACAAAATTATATTGGATTGACATCAGAAACCCACAGCTTCTGATAGATTTATAAATTTCTTTTCAAATCCAGTTAGCCAAAAGTATAATACGGGGGTGGCAATGAGGAATCGTCACATCAGTAACGATACTTTTTAACAAAACTATTTAAAAAAAACTGTTCCATATTTTTCGCAACAATGGTTATCCTAGGCATATTTTGAATAGATTGATTTTCAGTTCCAACAGCTTTGATGATCCCACGGAAGAAGTAAGACATGAAGTCCAATACAAAAACTACCCCACATATGTGGTCTGACAGACAGGATAGTCTGGATCTTCAAATACTACGGTAACATAAAAATAGAAAGATATAATTAATTATCTAATAGGAATTTATTTAGTCGTGTAAAACGAAAACGCCACTTACGAACATTTCTTTTGATGTTTTTTTTTTATTTTTCAATTTTCAAACAATTAATTTTATAATTATGTAACAATTTATGTTATGTTAAAAGTTATATATAGTTTTTTGTGGTTTTTATAAAAGCAATGTATTCTTGTGTTTTATTGTTCAAAGATATTTTAATAAGGAAAAACCTCAACAGCCTAGTAACTAATGTCATTATAATTACTGACAGCCTCGCACTAGATAAATTGTTTCAAAACCGCCAAATGTGGCATATGATCCATGGCAACCGCGATGACCAAAAAATAATAGTTTACAGGGTTTTTGCTGGATAACTTTTTTGAGAAACAAATTAGAAAAAAAGGAAAAAAATGTTTAAAAAAAATCAGGGCTTTCCAATACCGTTTTACAAAAGGTATTTCAATGGAAAAAAAGTTGCTTGGAGTCGCCGCACCCAGCTTCGTTTTCACTACCAAATGTCAAATATATCAGTATATACCTTGACATGTAATACATCATTCTACATTAAAAAAAAAGTATCCAACAATTTTCCACAAATCGAGGCAGGGCCTCTAAAAATGATCACCCTGTACACCACAAACCTTCCCTTATTTAGATTCTTTTCAAAAGCCTAGATTCCCAAAGCTGGGTAATGGCCCACGGAGACAGCTGTTTCATAACTATTTTAATTCTTGCACACTAACCCCTCTGACAAAACAACGTCAACACAGAATTGTTCTGTGTCATCAAACAAAGGTATGTCCGTACTCACGTACATGCGTTATTGTTTTTGACCCAAGTAGCCTTTGTTAGATGTAAGAAAATTGTAATTAAATTGTAACTAATAAATAACTTTTGAATTTGTATTTGAAATTTTGTTTACGGTGCAGAAGGTCTCGGGTTCAAATCCCGGCAGGTCGGTATACTTATCATATTGGGCCTGGCCATCTACATAAGTATCCGTTTTTTTTCCAGAAATGCAATGGAGTCAGTGGTAACCCTACCGCGTTGACTAAAAAGTGCTGTGAGATAAAAAATATATGTTAAGACACTTGGATAACGTATTACGACATCCTCGCCGATATCATTAGAATAAAAAAAAATGGTAAAATTCCCACTCAGGCGACGAGGTGCACTATAAAAAAGAATCTGTAATGTTGATTCTTCCGCTTTTGAAATCCGCATCCCAATTTTTGATAGTTACGTTGTTCCTTCAATGTATTAGGCTTATCGTTGTGGATTTCTTTAGCGAAGAGTTCTTTCAAAAAGAGATGTACTTTTACACTGATCGATATTCGATTTTACTAAATTACATCTTTACAAGAAAACCACTATCAATGGCACAATAAAAACTAGACCCGTAAATTTTGTGTAGGTATTTAATAAATATGAACTATACTATCCTTAACAACAGTAGTCGTTTTTGAGAACGGCAAGTGGTCTTGACCATCTAATTATCAATACTCGGAATATACATGTGTTATTAGAACATATCTGTCGAATGTACCTCTCATATTATATTAGTTCAGGGATAACATATATACAAAGAGATATTCGTTTCACGCCACTGACTTTACTAGTAGATATGGCAGGGAAAACCACTTAAAAAGGAGTTAAAGGTAACGATAATCATAGAAATTTAGAATTTTAAGATCTTTTTTTCTTTTCGCATAGCCGCAGTAACTAATTATCTGATTTGCTTAAAATAATGCCTTGATATCCAAATTTTTCTTTCATCATGTTGAGATAATGGTCTATTAAGATCAAAATCTGTCTCCACTTAATGCTATATTTGATATTAATAAACATATTATAATCAAAGTCCTGGTAAGTTAACAAACTCTTTAAGGGTTCTAAAATGACAAATAGCTGGATAATAGTTAGAAACAAGTGATATTTGTTTTAATGAATGTTACTACAGATAAGCCAGCACCAAATCCAGCAAATTACGAAAATTATCTGTTACACAAGTTTGCTCTGTTACCAGCTGATGAAGATTATATTTGTTCATAGATTTTTTAACAATTGCATACGTATTTGCATTTTTTATTTCAACATTAAAATTTTTTTAAAAAAATGGGGTAAGAGAACTATCAAAATAGATTCGATATTTTCGAAATCTAAGATGAGATTTGACCTTCCAGATCCATACAAATCGTCCAAACACAAACAAACTCTCCTACTTTAGTATTAATCCACAGAGACCCCAAAGTACATTGAGTACAAGTTATTCTAAAAACCAATGTATTGCCCTCGAGGGCTGATCATAACTTATCAGAATATGTAAATACGATCTTAGTGAAAAATCGTTAGATTTCGAGATGTTGATTTACAATTCAAAAGTTTTAAAACCAATTGTACTAAGACTGTGGGCTTACAATTCAAAAAAAAACAAACATTTTTACAAGTATTATGAGTAAAGACTTTTCAATCCGTGCAGCAGCAGCAAGATCAAAGTACCGAGTAGCAGCAGCAGTGGGAGCAATTGAAAATGCCAAATGAGATTTTGGCGAAACGTCGTGCAAATTCATTGTTAGACGAACGGATTGAAACTCGGAATTTTAATGTATTACATTCCACCATCCGTGAAAACCTGTGTATGTGTGTGTGTGTGTGTGTGTGTGTGTGTGTGTGTGTGTGTGTGTGTGTGTGTGTGTGTGTGTGTATGTATTTGTGTACGTGTAGTTTCCGATGTATCTAGGTGTACATAAGTTGATTAGCGTTGTATTGACTAGTGAGTCGCAGACGTTTCTAAAAAATCTCATTTGATATTATCAGTGCTTACGAGAGCTTACTTCACCTACTGGCAGTACGTGTTTCGTAACATTTCCATTTCAGTACTTGTAATCAAAGATTTTTGTAACAGAGTCACCTTTTTGTCGTTGGACAATTCTCGATTTATTGAAATATCTGAACCTCCCACCAACCTTAGTCGGTATACTGGCCTTTATCTCTCACGAATCTAAAAATAGATCATTCATGCATTTCCACTCTCACCAATAAAGTCCTCCGGTCCACCAATAAAGAAGGCCTGTGCAAATAGAATTAAGTCGCTTTCGTCGTAAATTCCGAGGATCAGATCTCGAAATAAGGTCTTTAGAAGCCTGTAGGATAATTGGTGAAATATCAACATCATCGTTTCAAAAGCCAGAGAAGAAAAACCGAAGAATTATATCTGTCAAAATATTTAACATTAAAAGAGTTTATCTAAACGGCACGTCTGGAAGAAAATATGATGCTATTAATATTTATTTAAAGTGTACATATAACCTACTAGAATAAATTAGCTTCATCTATAATATATATAAAATGCAACGTCTCTCTGTCTGTCTGTCTGTCCGTTAGTGCGCTTATCACTGGAGAACCACTTATCCGATTTACGTACTTTTTTTTAAAAAACATACATATGTTCTCTGGCCAGGTTATAGGCTATATTTTATTACGATAGGTAGCATAAGGAATGAGTAGTAACGTAAAATAGTGAATGATGTCGGAAAAAAGTTTGCCGCTAGCGCGTTGCCTTGCAATACACCGCCTAAACCATTAAATATGGAACAATATTATGTAGCAGAGAATATCTATAATCTATAATCTATAATATATATAAAATGCAATGTCTCTCTGTCTATCTGTCGGTCCATTAGTGCGTTTATCACGCGAAAACCACTTATCCGATTTATGTGTCTTTTTTTTTTAAATTCATACATATATTCTTTGGCCAGGTTACATAATAATAATAATCTATATCTATACTATATATAAAATGCAACGTCTCTCTGTCTGTCTGTCTGTCCATTAGTGCGCTTATCCCTCGAGATCCACTTATCCGATTTACGTGATTTTTTAAATTCATACATATGTTCTCTGACCAGGTTATAGATATATATTTTATTACATCTATAATATATATAAAATGTAACGTATATCTGTCTGTTTGTCCGTTTGTGCGCTTATCACTGGAGAATCACTTATCCGATTTACGTGCTTTTTTTAAACATGCTAAACCATTAAATATGGAACAATATCATGTAGCAAAGAATATCTATAATATATATAAAATGCAACGTCTCTCTGTCTGTCTGTTTGTCTGTCCGTTAGTGCACTTATCACTGGAGAACCACTTATCCGATTTACGTGCTTTTTTGTTAAACATACATATGTTCTCTGGCTAGGTTATAGGATATATTTTATTACGTTAGGTGACATAAGGAATAAGCAGTGACGATAATAGCGAATCAAGCCGCTAGCGCGTTCTCTTGCAATACACTGCCTAAAGCATTAAATATGGAACAATATCATGTAGCAAAGAAATATAATATATATAAAATGCAACGTCTCTCTGTCTGTGTGTCTGTCCGTTAGTGCGCTTATCACTCGAGAACCCCATATCCGATTTACGTTTTTTTTTTAATTCATACATTTGTTCTCTGGCCAGGTTATCTATAATCTTCTATCTAGGTTATATATAAAATGCAACGTCTTTCTGTCTGTCTGTCCGTTAGTGCGCTTATCACTTGAGAACCACTTATCCGATTTACGTGTTTTTATAAATTTAAACATATGTTTTATATAATTCTATATAAGCCTAGATAATAAGGAGAAATAATAGGGGATAAGTCGAGATAAGGCTCGATAATGAGAGATAAGGTGAGATAATGGGAGATAAATATAAATAATGGGAGATAAGGAGAAATAATGGGAGATAAGCAAAGATAAGTCTAGATAATGGGAGTTATGGTGAGATAATGGGAGATAAGGAGAAATAAAGGGAGATAAGGAGAAATATTGAGAGATAAGTCGAGATAAGCCTAGATAATGGGAGATAAGGATAAGGAGATAATGGGGAGATAAGGAGAAATAATGGGAGATAAGGAGAAATAATGGGAGATAAGTGTAGATAATGGGAGTTATGGTGAGATAATGGGAGATAAGGAGAAATAATGGGAGATAAGGAGAAATAATGGGATATAAGGAGAAATAATGGGAGATAAGGAGAAATAATGGGAGATGAGCAGAGTTAAGCCTAGATAATCGAAATTATGTAGAGATAATGGGAGATAAGGAGAAATATTGAGAGATAAGGGGAAATAATGGGAGATATTTTATTACGTTGGGTAAATTAAGGAATAAGCAATGACGATAGTGGTGAATCAAGTCCACGCGAGCGGAGCCGTGGGCCCGGCTAGTTTTATAATAAAGTATGTAACGAAGATGTTGAAAACAAACCTATTGGTTTTGAAGTTTGCACTTCAGATTATTTAGCCCAACAAATTTGGGATTTTTTATTTTTTGTAAACAATTAAATTGCTGTTCGGTTCTAAAACTATTCCAAAACGGATGAATATATTTTCATAAAGTAACTTGAACTAACCTGATCTTATTGAGTGTAGGCGAGAATAAATGAACAACAAACTCTAACTCTAAGTTTATTGGTTTGTAAGTTAAAAAAAATATATTTTACACAGTTCGGAAGTATGATAAAACAGTTAATTATGTGAAAGCTTGCATACAAAAACAATGAATAAATTTTTGATTTAACGCAAGTAACACCACGATAATACGATGTGAGTGAAGGAGAAAGTGGTTATTCAATAAACAACATTTATATTTAAGAGTAGAATTTGATTTTGGTTTAATCCTGTAAGTCTAAGACTGGATTATTTTGGTTTAGATTCTTCTTCTGAATTGACCATTTTCTATTTTTTTTCAGAACCGTTTAAACATTTACCTTTAGTCACTAATTTTTTTAATTTTCTTTTTTGCATAGTCTCTTAGGCGCTGATGAGTTTTTTTTTTTCGGTATACATCGGATTGATAGAAATTGAAGTCTGCAGGAGGAACTAAAGGCTGATCAGTTACAGAGATGAGAGCAGATAAGACAGTCTTTCACAAAAGAAATGTTCAAAATCTGATACCGAGATGAGAACCTTGTCAAAGCTAAGCCAGTGAAAGGAAAATTTCTAACCGGATTTTTAAGATTTCCAAGAGTAATCTAGAAGTTTTGACAGACAACGGTTTAGGCCTGATACCTGTACAGTTTCTCTAGAGGCTATTGCTAGGGAGACGAATTAACACCATGATCGAATATTTTTTGGTTAGCTTCAACGATGTTTTCTTCCTTGTTTCTGATTAAGCTGGAAAAGCTCTTGTCCGTCTTCAAAAATTTTGTTGCAGTTGCCACCGAAAAATGAGCAATTTTTGCTTCCTGTAGCCTTTTCAAGCTCAGTTTTTCGTTTTTTGGTGAAATTTCCGTAAGAAGCTGGGTTAAGTCAACCTTGTAAACCTTTTAGGTTTGTAATCCCTGATTATCCTGTTTTTACGGCTGTGATGCACCGGTGCTAACAGATAACAGATGCCGTTACGCGGACGTTTTGGCAGGAGTTTAGAGTCTTCCCTGAGGAACAGACTGAATTGGAAGGGTAGTCTATGGAGGGTTAACCGTTTTGACCCTTTGGGACCTTTAAGGGGTTTTGGTTACCCAATGGTTATTTACTATTTGAACCCAAAGGAGAGCCTAGCTACGGTAGTCGCCCCTCAGCTCCAATTAGGCCTATTAGTGGTGACAGGCTGTTGGCAGTATGTTGTATATCGGAACACCCTATTGATTAATGTTTTTTGACTTATGGTGGTGTGGTAGACTACCGTTTCAGTTTAGTGGATGCTATATCTAACTCCCTTTTGTTGGTGGACTCCAGGGTCACCATTTCCGTATTTTATTGTCTCCACCTTTCAGTATATCGTAGTGAGGTGTTCGTCTCCTGTTATGTGAGATGGATTGAATGTTTTTTCGTTGTTTGTCTAGGGCGAGACAGTACATGAAGGTTTCTTCATGCTCTGTGGAGGAAGCCGCAATGCTGGTTAAATTTATTGCTCTGTGTAGTAGCCACCCGGAAGAATGATGGTGGGCGGTTTTTTTTTTGGCTCATGTTTCTAGGCAGATTTGTCACTTTGGTGCGATGTGTGCCGAAAGATTGATTAGCTTTTGCTAAGAGCTTTCACCAAGCTCAGTATGGAGTTTCATAACCAAAGGTTTGGGATTTGAAGAACTCTGTATATATGCGTATATATTATTCTGTCTTATTTCTGTAGTTATTTCAGTGTAATGTATGGTTGCCTTCATGACAAGAATTATGCATGAATTTTCCATTACTCTGGGTAACTTTACAGTCATTTAATAATACACACACAGTTGAACAAAGTATGCGTAAATTTCTTCTTCTTCTTCCGACTTATAGCTCGGCACTA
This sequence comes from Pachyrhynchus sulphureomaculatus, assembly GCA_019049505.1. NCBI lineage: Eukaryota > Metazoa > Arthropoda > Insecta > Coleoptera > Curculionidae > Pachyrhynchus > Pachyrhynchus sulphureomaculatus. The sequence goes on from CM032451.1 coordinate 31,923,673, forward strand.
TTGCTGGTTTTCTTTGTTCCCTGCTCTATAGATCGTCGCTCCATCTCTTTCTTGGGCGTCCCATTGCTCTTCTTCCATTCTGTGACTCGTCTCTTGCTATCCGTACTATCTTGTTGTTTGCCATTCTTCCTATGTGTTGATCGCATTCGCCTTTTCTTCCTCTTATCCACTGGTTGATATTTTTTGTATTACATGTGCAAAATGTAACACATGTAGATCCGAAGAAGCTGCATCGACAGCGAAACGCGTCATCACAATTATAAATAAAGCTGTGGAAATTGACTAAAAACAGTCTTTTATTATATATTTATAATAAATTTCCATCAAGTAGAAGCTGCAACCATCCGAAATAATCTTTGTTGTTAATTTTAGTGTACAGTTCAGTAGATTTATGCCTCTATAGTTATTTGGATCTTCTTTTTCTCCCTTCTTGTGCATTAATATAACTGTCGCTGTTCTCCATTCATCTGGGATTCTATTCGATCTTATAATCCTCTGTATAAGTGTCTGGAGTTGCTTAGCCAGAAAGTGTCCCCCATATTTTAGTAGTTTATTAGCTATTTGATCTTTGCTGGAAGATTTACGGTTTCTTAATCTTTCCAGTGCTTCTATTACGTCTGCTTCCGTTGTATATGTTTCTTCGTTTATCTTTATCTCTGGTGTTTGTGGCACTATGATAGTCTGTTCTCTTTTATATAATTGTATAAGATATGTTACCCACGTTCCTTTCTTGGCGTGTGTATACGCTATTACATAGTTCTTTCATCTCAGTTCTCGGCTGTCTTATGCATCTACAAATTTGTTTCTCTTTTATTTCTGCACTGAACCATGGTGTTTTTGTTCTCCATTTTTTATTTTTATCGACAGTTTTAGTCCCTAATGCCTTATATGCAGCTTCTAATACATTTGCTTTTATTTTTAACCAACCATTATTTATGTTATCATGGTCACTTATTTGATTTATTTTCATTTTTTCTTTCAGTCTTTTCTGGTACAGGTCTCTCGTTGATTCTTCTTGTAGATTTTCTATTCTTATCTTTGTTTCCAGTTCCTTATTTCGGCATTGTTTTGTGTTTCTTAAGACATAAATTTCAAAGATTATAAATAAATATTATATTAGTTAGCCATGTTTTTAATAGCCATATCATTTATTTAAGTTTTAACGGGTTATTCACAACAAACACTCGAGATTGTTAAACTTCTTTAGTATAAAGAACAAAAAGTTGGTTGAGATCTCTAAATAAAAACAATATTAAAATAATGAATAATATTAGTTGTTACATATCCTGGAAAAAAGATTATTGAATGAAAAAGCCCTCTTTTCATGTAGCCGAGCTATTTTTTGAAAAAAAAAAAAATGTAAAACCATAAAAACTATTAAATTATTTATTGATCAATTCACAAATAAAAATAGAAAATTGGATCATTTTTAGAGTTACAGACTAAGATCGTTTATTTTTTGCTGATTTAATACCTGAGTGATTTTAAATATTTGACTTTACTGCTTTCTTTTGGTTAACATACTATTTAAAGCAAGACAAGATAACGACTGGAAAACTGCTTTTATAACTGTGCACTCTCTTGCTACAAGATGGCGTTAAATGTTAATCAATATTCTCTCTACTGATTAAATCATGTATGATTCAAATGAAGACTGTAGAATTTTAATAATAATTATTGATATATCGAAATTTATAACTTTGGTCAATAAGAGCTTAGTTATTTTCACTTCACGTGGCAGTAACAATCATCTGAAATATATTTTCGCAGTTCGTTCTTTTCCATTTTATTTTAAAGTAAATGTTGTTCTATAATAATGCCTAGTTAATTTGTCCATTCATCAAAATTGCGATTTATTAAATTTATTTAAAAACTATCATAAATAGTACTGATAATAATCGATGCGAAAAATTTTTTTAAAAATTTTTTACAATTAATTTTAACTAAATTAAAATTTATAAAATTTTTAAAAAAATCACGTGACTACGAAAGTGCCATGATCGGCTGTCATGTTTGTAACGTCATTATGTTATTGTCATAGGAAATGGACGGAGATTAACGTCACAAAATTGACCACTCTGTAGAAAGAGACAAAGTGATTGTGCATCCAATACCTGTCTCTTTTCTGTAGGCCTATAATAACCAAGGCGCAGTACCCCGGAATTCAAGGCAAGAAAAGCCCCGCCCGTAGTTCAAATAGAACTCTTAGAAATATTATTTTCAAGAGCGCCGTAGGTCAGGGAGGAATCTTGCTAACTTGGGTTCAAGTCTCGTTGTTTTTTTTTTTTTATATGATTATTTTTTTTTATTTATAAGTAAAATCTAGGCGATTAGAATTAATAATAATGAAAACAAATATTATTTTTTCGCTCCGGTAAGATTGTGATGTGGGCCAATCAGAATTCTAGAAAGAGTGCTACTAGTCGCACATTCGCTTTGCCTCTCTCATATTTTGCCTCCGTTTTTACTTCACAGGAAATACCGAAAGCTCAGTCCATCCTCTATGTCTATGGATTGCAACCTAAAACACTCGTAGTATCAGCTGTCGTTGATGTTGGGGAAAAATAAACATTGTGACGTCACACGCGCTTGGATTTTTTTCGCCGCGTCATCGATAAGTTTAAAAATTTATTTTCAATTTGATATAACTTTTTAATTATAACGAAAAAAAAAATAGTTTTGTTATAAAACTTATACATGATCTTTCCATTTATGGCAAAAAAAATTTTTTCTCAAAATTCCAATTAGCCCAGCACAATTTATTTTCAAGAAATAACTATTTTGGTACTAAGAGAACAATAATAGAATGTGATTAGTTAAATTAGGTCACACAGTAATATTTTTATATATAACTTGTTTATCCCAGGTGGTTTATAGGACACAGGAATGATTTACAAGCCACTCCACAATGCACTTAAGAGTTTTTGACAATTGACAATAAACAAACGAATAAGAAACCAAAAATCTGCCTGCAAATAATAGTTTTGTTGGTTTTTTTATAATTTTTCTGGATTTCCCACCTGTCGAATAAAAAAAGTGATGCTGGTATTTCGCCGATTATCTCTCTGACTTTTTCAGAGTTTATCTTGAGAATTGATTCTTCGGAATGTACCACAAAACTGATTTAATTGTGCTTTCACATGCCTTTGATATTAGTAGGACCGGGGTGGAGGCGGTGCTTCATAGATAATCTATTCCCAGATTGATGAGACCGACTGAGACTTGATGAACTACCGAATTTTCCTAGGTCTGAAAAAGAAATTTGTTGCAAAGATCTTTCTTTGGCCAAAGAGAATCAGCATTTTGTTTCATGCTGGTATTCTGCAAGTGCTGAAGTGAAAATATTCCGAAGACGTACTGTTTTTTTGTGGACCTAGCACACATGCTGCAGAGAAATCCGTAAAGCGTTACAGTAGCGACACGCGTTCGGAAAAAGCGATTCACGTTGGTCTTGAATCGCTGTAAATTGTACTCAGTCGGAAACGCGGTCCGAGGCAAATTATTTCAAAGGGATGAGGTTCTACATATTCCTTCAGTTCTATTACATATTTTTCTGCTAGTTTTGCCGATATATGCTTTACCACAGGTACATGGGATACTGAAGACTCCGGAATGTTTAAGAGGATGCTGTTATTATTCAGTGTTTTCGGAGAATTTTTAAAATGCAACTTGTGCCATTACTAATTATGGAAGGACCACAATCCCAAGTGACTGATCTATCTTACTTCTAGTCTTAGTGTCTAGGCATTTTATATCTCTGTACTTCTTTTCAATGAAAATAGGTCTATCTATTTAATGAATACATGCCTTATTGATGGTAGTATTAATCGAAATAATTCAATCTAATCACATATTTTTAAATATCTTATTACCAACAAATGTCAAACATATTAGTACTTTTGGTTTACTACTTGAATTGATTCAGCTGATACTTGGTGGAAATCCATAACTAGAAGTTTTGCAAGAAGTAAAACACTACTTAAATTTGCACTAAGTTTTTTAATTTTAACACCATAACTTTGTTTTGCCATACGACAGCTTCTTCAGATGGTTTGTTACAAAATTTTTTGTAACAAACCATCTGACGAAGCTGTCGTACAGCGAAACATGTCATGGTGTTAAAAATAAAAAAATTAGTGGAAATTTAAGTAATGTTTTACTTTTTGCAAAACTTCAAGTTATGGATTTCCATCAAGTATCTGCTGAATCAATTTAAGTGGTAATTAAATTAATTATAACTTATTTAATTTTAACTTATTCTGAATTAACAATTTTTTAAAAAGTTTTGAAGCGTTGAAAGTAACCGTTGATGATTTTGAAGTTCCTTTTCATCGAGTTAAATAAATCAATTACTTAATATTAATGAATTTTATTTTATATAGGGAGTTAACTTAACCGTAGGGTATACTGATATAGTGCATTTCTATGTTCTGTACTGTATTTTAATTTACATTTAAAGTAAAGGAGTTCACTTTTTAAGATTTGAAATAATTTTATATGGAGCGTTATTTAAATAATATAAAGTTCTACTTCCCTATATTATAAACAATATCTAAGTGTACGGTACACACAATTACTTCCGTAATACTGATCCCTATAAAATTTGTATTATGGATTTTGAGATGTGTTTTAACATAGCCTTAATAATGTTTTGAAATCTAAAATCGTACTTATTGGTACTCATTTTTCAAATTATATTTTTCAAAATAATTAAATCTTGTGATATATACTGTGAGATTCTTAGTTTCTATTTTTTTAGAGTTAAATGAAAGGCGGAACTAAGAGATCCTACAAATTTTTAAAATTTATTTCTAATATTATTTTAATTAAGTTAATTAATATTACTAACAAGTATTAAGACTACAAAATGACTAAGAGTAAGAATAAATGGTATGGACGACTATTGCCCCTAAATAAGGGGTTAAAAAATTTAAATTTTCTAGTAATGGTTATCAAGCAGAACGGGATCATCTAAGTCTTTAAGGATAATCCTGACATCCAAGACAACGGGGTAGTCTAGTCTCAGAAATGTACAGTCATGGAGTGTACCCTGCATGTGGGGGCCCCAGTGTGATTCAATCTACAGGATCTAGACTTAGGTCTCGCAAAAAGCCCAATCCAGGGAAACCTTGCTACTAAGTACAAGTATAGCAATCCCGAAGAAATCTAGCCTGCTGTGTCGACGACATGAAATCATTTTAGTAACTCTTAAAAATGGTAATTACCTTTTTATAACTATACGTAAAGAATTCAGAGCTTCATACAAATGTAGCCTTGATTCAAAAACTATGATTCTTCTAAAATTGAATCAGAGGTATGGATGCGGGAAAACGGAAAACTTTATTTCGGTAACTCCTCATGATACCCACTTGCATGCCTTTATCTAAAAAATGAGAAAGATCTCCCAGTTCAAGACTGCATCGCTACAATAGTCCGTGCACCTGGAAACGAAGGTGACGTCTCGAAAGTTGCTAAGCATATTTTCCTTAAAAGAAAATCCACCAGTTTTAGTTGAGAATCTGACAAGGTGCTGACACGAAAAGCTACTAAAACTCCCACTAAGCACTGTGTAGAAATATAAATTTTATTGGATACCAGCCCGTTACGAAAACGAATCTGACATCAAACTCTGATGGAGCTGCCTTTGCTTTGCTTTTATGGAGTCCTAAAATGCTCGCTGTACTTCGAAAAATAAACAAGGAAATAAAACTCATATCTAAAAGACCAATAAATTATTTTTGAGTATGTAGGGTACTTTAAAAAAGTGTGGCAGATATAACATATGTTTTTTTAAATGGAACATCCTATTTTCTAATTTATTTTTAAATTCTGCATAAAATTTCATAACTTTTTTATTAATAATGTTATATACCTAAACTTAGTAGTTTTTCTACTATTTCCCGCCTCGCCCAGTGTATTAACATATCAATTAATCCATTTTTAGGAAAATCCATAACTATTACCTTTATACGTCACTTACTACAACAGATGCCCACTATAGGAAAACCATATCAATTAATTCATTTTTGGGAAAATCCATAAGTGTTACCTTTATATAACTTACTACAACAAATTAAACTATTTTTACTTGCTTAATAGACATGTCAAAATTTGACAATGCCTACATTTTTGTTTTGTCTTGGCAACTATGATTTTATAGCGTAACGTAAGTGTATTAAAAACAAGTGTAAAAATAAAAAATTCAAAATAAATCGAAAACTATTAGAAATAGGTATATGACATACTTAATAAAAGTTGGAGGGTTTTGTAAAATCTATCAGAAAAAATAATAATATACAGCGTGGGCCATTTAAAAAATTTGAGATTTTTCAATTCAAGATAGTCGAAATGTATAAATTTATTTTGGACTCCCTGTAGTATCTAACTTAAATTTCTTTACATATATTTTTTTTTCATCTCTATAGAACGCTCGTACCAATTATGAGTATTTCACCTTCAGAAACAATGGCGCTACTGGCAACTTTTTACAAGACTGAAAACTAGTATTTTTTAAAAAAAAATTGAAATAGTTAGAAAAACTACTAGGTTTAGTTACATAACCTTATTAATAAAAAAGTTATAAAATTTTACATAGAATTCAAAAATAAGTTAGAAAATAGGTTGTTCCATTTAAAAGAACATATGTTATATAAGCCACACTTTTTTGAAGTACCCAGTATACTCAAAAATAATTTTAGACTATGCACCTTAACATTCCCTAAAACTACTGTAATTAACATTTTTTCGTCATTCCCGAAACAAATGAGATAATGAACTTTACTCTATCGTTTACTCACCCTGTACCTTATACTTTTCAAATAGATGATACGTTTTATTAATAAATTGAAATGTGTGGTTATTTTGAAACACCTTTTATATATATATATATATATATATATATATATATATATATATATATATATATATATATATATATATATATATACAGTCGACACTGTTTATATTGAAACTCTATATAGTGAAAAACTCTTTATAGTGCAATTTTTTCAAGACCTACATACATAGCAATATATACGGATTTTCTCTTTATATAGTGAAAAACTTTCTATAGTGAAATTTCAGTCAACATTTTGGCCTTTGACTATATAGAGAGTCAACTGTATATATGTATATATATATATATATATATATATATATATATATTATATATATATATATATATATATATATATAATATATATATATATATGTATATATATATATATATATATATATATATATATATATATATATAATATATAGATGTATATATATATATATATATATATATATATATATATATATATATATATATATATATAATATATAGATATATATATATATATATATATATATATATAATATACATATATATATATATATATATATATATATATATATATATATATATATATATATAATATATATATATATATATATATATATATATATATATATATATATATATATATATATATATATATGTAATCGTTTTTATTTATTTCTGTTTAAATGAGTAGTCATTTAGCTCTCTCTTATTTTATTTTTTCAATATGAAAATTAAAAACAAAAGCGTAAACATTTTTTTGACGTTTCTCACCATAGTAACTAGTTAAAAGTTAATCTATAATTTAAATGTGTAAGTGCAAGGTGCATGTTCATAAATTTCTTTGCCATAAAATATAAATCTGAGACAAGAGCTCTAAAATACTTGAAAAGTGGTTATATTATGGTGTAGGTAAAGAAATTTATGAACTATATTACTTGTGTATAAGTAAACATTATAGTATTTCTACAGAAAAAAAACTTGTAAACATTCAACATGATCCTTGCAGATAGAGTATAGACTCCATATATTTTAACTTGAATTCATTACTGTAGAGATGTAGCAACATCCTGTGCAGTTACCTAAAATCATAAGAACAGAAAAAAATATTAAACAGAATTACTGTAGTACATTTATCGAGTTTTGTGGGGAAAAGAGAACAATTTTTAAAATATAACATAGGATTACATTTTTCTAAAAAATATACCTAGTATAATGCTTTCTTTTTATGTTTTTTTTTTTTGTATGACGTCCTACACTTAATTTTGATCATTTTATATTCACTTCAATACAGAAAAGTACTTAAACTCAAAGATTTCTATATACCATGGACAGGACGTTCTGAACAAAATTGCAGGGACTTCAATCATGTATTTGAAATGTTAAAGTTTATTTCCAATTTAAAACGGAATTAGTAAATTTTTCTTTCTGTAATTTTTATCATTTAAACTCTATATTATGACGTGAAAAATACCAAAAAATTAGGTTGTCAAAGAATTTTTTTAAAATTTTTTTTTTGTTTTAAATAGAACAAAGTTAATATTAATTCATAACATACAAATAAGCAAGGAGATATTCCTAAATAGTTTTTCAACTATTTGCTCATTACAATAATCAACGGAGATATTGAACTAATTTCAAAAAGTGAAATAATTTAATTATATCGCAATATTTTTAAATATTGCCTATTCACCAAAGTATATTACCAAACTGATTAAATTTAGTTATGCAAATGATATCTTTATATAACTAACATTACGACATTCTGGCCGATATCCATACACAAAAGTGGTAATCCCTATTCAGGTGGAGAGGTGAATGATAAAAAAAAGATAAAAAAATCTGCATTCAAATGTACTCGTATCTCATATTCTCGCTCTTTGTCAAATTAAGTAAATTTATTTGCTAGCATAGATAACCTGAACATGACCTTTATTCCTGGTTTAAACATAATTTTTGTTTTTTTTGAGAAGCAATATCTTTTACCAACGCTGAAAGGACCTTGAACTTAGAGAATTTGATGCTACGTGGTTAAAAATAGCAACTTAACAAAACCACGAAATTAATCAGGACAGAGAACGACAATCATGGAGGGAAATCGGCTGGAGAAGTTAGCTTGCTTATATTCCACAGGGACTATAAGTAAAACACCTCACCATAGTTATGGAAATAATTCTAGGACTAATATCATTGGATATATATATAAAAAGTAAAGCTATCAATAGCACCTATCGAATCAGGACAGATGGGAAATCGAAACAACAACCTGTACAGTTACAAAAGTTTGGGAATACAAAAGTTATGAACCTAATTAACGACAAACTATTGAATATACAATCTGAATATATGACAATATCGTATAATTTCGAAAAACTATGCTGGAAAAATAAATAATAAAATACTATTCGACATAGATTTTATACATTTGCCAGGTTGGAGCGAACTCAAAATATAATTTCTTTTTACGTGTTTTAGAAACAAACTTTTTTCAGGGGTATTATACTTCTGTACGTGTGCATATGTACCTAAATATCCAAGTCAAATCTCGTAAAGTATATCTAATTGTTTCAGTGTCATGCTAGAACGGATAGATAGACAGACAGACCAACAGACAGAAAGTATAAAAATTATCGAACAGTGTATATCAATTACATTTTCGAAAAAATATTTCTGACATATAAAATAGTTAATTCCTAAGTGTTAAGTAACCGGTCAAGTGCAAGTTGCGTAATTAGTTTTCTGTACGTTGATTGCTTTTAAAATAAAATTTTTTGTTACGGAGGAATAAAAATGATCAGTGACGTCACAAAAGACACTCTAAATGAGTTTTCATTAAAGTTTGCTTCCGATCTTTACTGAAAACTAATGACAATATATTTTTTTTATATATATCGGATAAATTATTAAAGGTAAAGCACTGGTGATAATTTTCGATCAATCCACACCCGGTGTAGAATATTCCAGAATTTTTTCGAAATTTTTTAATCTGTACTTTTCGAGGTAAAAAATAATACAAAGAAAAGTGTGCGCAAGTATTACGTTTACATATATATATATATATATATATATATATATATATATATATATATATATATATATATATATATATATATATATATATATATATATATATATATATATATATTATATTTGAACTCGGATTTTTACAACCTTTCATTTCACACATTCCACTCGATGACCTAGAAAAAAAAAATTTTTTTTCACTTCAGTCAAAATTTAACTTTCAAACTACATGGCTTTGATGAGGCTATCAATTCCTATATTACCATAGTACCAAATTTCCACTTTCTAATAGTTTCGGAGAAAATCGGGTGTGACAGACAGACAGACGGACGGACAGACACCGAAGTGATCTTATAAGTGTTTCGTATAGAATACTAAAAAAGGAGATGGACGATCTGGGTCCTTATTTTGCACTCTTAATAACGCTTAGAATTAGTGATTTGTTTTTTTAAAAATAAAGATTTTCTATAAAATGAGTTTATTCGTTATTTAGGAACTCGACTACTCAGGTAAACTGACAGATTTGACATAACGTCTTTGTACAGGATATTTAATTCTTTAAAAAAAAACAGTCCAGGCAGTCCCCCTTAGAATGCAAAATGTTTTTTTTTGCTTTATATATATTTTTAAAATTCTTGAAATAATTTTGCCTATTTGTACAATAAAGTTAGAATTTTGCATAGATGACAAGTTTTACCTAAAATTACTTTAAGTAGGGTTTATTAAGGTAGGTAATTTATCGTTATGTTATAAATTCGAGCTGATTTAATCAAAAAGTAAATATATAACCCATAACGAAAAGTTTCAAGGTTTAATATTGTAAAAGACATTGTTCAGGTCTTTTAATATTTTTTGTCAAGAACCCCCAAAAAATATCGCATACTTTTAATTTTATTCCAATATATTTTCGAAAATTCTGTAAACATCAACATACTCATCGTGAGATACATACCTTAGTTGCAACTTGGTGCTAAATTAAATTTGGGAACATGTTGCACGCATTCAACCTAAGAAGTATTCAAATTATGTAAAACAGTATAATAAGATAGTGAAGCTTGAAGAGTCTAAAAAAAATAAAAGAATCACTGATTTATTCAACTTAATAACAGCTAATAATAGTACCTGCAGGAATATTGGTAAAAAAGTTATAATTTCAAAAAAGGTTGGGGTTACACACACCTCGAATTTTCAAAAATTCGTTTTTGTTTTATGGATGTTTATTGTCTATACTTCTAAGAATTATTAAAAAAAAATGTTTAAAGAAAATTCTATTTCATTAAAAAGATATAGCATTAAATGTGAACTGGCGTCGGATTGGGACTACTATCTGTCTCAATGCAATGTCTGCAATATTACTCAGTCAATTTTTAATATTTTTTAACTTTTTTTTAATCTTAATATTTACTTTTTCTATAAAATGTCGAAAGATTTTTTAAATTTTTCTAATAGACAATTTTTTATTAATAATTAAACATAAATTTTTTGGTCGCAAATTGCATACTAAAATTTGAAACACCGTAAGTTTTTTATTTAAAAAAAAAAATCTTCGAAAAGTTTTAACCACTACATTATTTACAAGATTAATTTTTATTTTTGCATATTGGATTATTTTTTGTGAAGTTATCTTACAGATAAGAAGGTGCCATAGTTTTCATCAGTAGTTCATCTAACTCGATGAAAAATAATGTTAATATTTAAAACATGTCAAACAAAAAATTTCTTGTAATTTAAAATACAGTAAAAATGCATAATCGCCATTCTTTTGTATTGTTTACTTAATAACCTTTAAGATATATTTTTTAAATATACATACTTTTTGCAGCACCCAGGTGTATATAACCCCTTAAAATAAAATTTATGACTTTACGTCGTATCATTTCTGCTATATATATATATATATATATATATATATATATATATATATATATATATATATATATATATATATATATATATATATATATATATATATATATATATATATATATATATATATATATATATATATATATATATATATATATATATATATATATATATATATATATATATATATATATATATTGTATATGGAAAATAATTATAGACTGCGTCATTTTTGTAAGGTGTTTAATTGCCCGCTATTTGAGGCGTCATTTTGTACCGTGTGAAAATTGTTTTTCCCACGCTTGGCGCAATTTTCTTGCAGCCCTCTTTTTAATTTCTGATAATGAATTGAGTGAATAATGATTTTAAAAGAACTAAAGAAATTAAACAAACACTAGCTCAGTTTTCCTTGGTAGAGAGATATGGGTAAGAGATAATTTTTGTACGTCTTTTTGGAATTATTTTCTATTTTTAAAAAGCCTCAGCTGTACGAATTTTGGGCACCATTCATTTTAAAATAGAAAGGATCTAACTTCAGCTAAAAAAATGAAAAAATACTGAAGGGTGTACAGTTGTTAAAAAAAAAACAGTTTGGTACAGCCGTCATTATCCTGAAAAGTAAAATAGGTATTCAGTGAGACACTAGCTTTAATCAACAAAAAGAAAATTTATTCATGATTTTAAAATAAAAATTCCAACCTTTGCAGTTTTAAGGATTACAAAAAAAATTCTAGCCTAACAGGTAGTTATTATTATTAGAGTCCCTAAATCAGACATTTTACTTCTAAAACCTGACTACACCCGAAATCGAAGAATCGTGATTTTCACTTCACGTTTTGTCAGTTCAAATTGCTGTTAAAACACTCATTTGCGGGAATAGATCTATTGATGAATGTTCTGGTAACTTACGGTTTTCCTATGGGCTTCTAGGCCTTCGATGGAACACAAAACCGATTTCACACTTTTGAGAAGAGCCTACTTTGGCTACTCCATGTAGAAAACACACAAAGCCCACTACGGCTTTACGTTAAAAAACTCGTGCTTAACTTGGCTCTCGTAAATATTGTCATGAGCCTCTACTGCGGCTCGGTCGAAGTAAGCCTCTCGGCTCGGTGGAAGTCAGCCTTCACGGCGGCTTGGTCGAAATTCTCTTCTCGGCGGCTAGATGGAAATAAGCCGAGATTCCTGTCCTCCGGACCCTTAAATAAGCCGTGGGCACTCTCTCGGTAATATGGCGACGCCGGAACCAAAACTCCGGATACAAAGATTTGACCAATCCCGGCGTATCGATAGATTCGCTCGGAAACCCGCACTGCACACTAATATAACGAGCGGCTAGCAATTTCTGATTAATATACTGCTCGATACAAAAATGAAAAGAAGTACAATTTAAAGCGAAAAATCAGTAACATTACATGGTCTTAAAATCTAGGAAAAAATGAATGTTACATTTACCCCCTTCCAAAAAGAAATAGACTACACTAGTCTATTAAACTAAGGCTACTTATGAAAAGGTACAAAGTGGTACACTATCACTTAATACTAAGGTCAGAACTTAAAACAAAATTACAAACTTCGGACCTTACTACTAGACTTAATTCAATTAAGCACTAATATTAAGTACAATGAAAACCAAATGAAAATCTTTGCATGTACACAAGAATCTTATAACTAGACTTAACTTAATTAAGCACTAAGGTTAAGTACATCAAAAAGTAAATAAAAATCCTTGCATGAACATAAGAAATACCTGTTCAAAGTAACAATCGCGGTCTTCTTATATAAAAGAATCAGCTCTATTATTGTTACCAAAACAAAAAAAAAAATATAACTTTGTCTAGACTCTTGTCTAAATCAAAAAAAGTGAACTGAAACAAAATATGAACACCCCCCTTAAAAATATTTTAAGGATTGTCTGAAAATTTTCTATTTCAGCAAAAGAAATTTATAAAAATTCTTAAATAAAGAAAAATAAAAAACTGATTCTAGTGCAAACACTTACACTAAAAAGAAAAAGTCTTGTCAGACCATTTAGCACAAGGCCAAAAAAAAAAAAAAAATATCTGGATAAATATCCAGACAAACGCTCGGGAAAAATCGCTATCAATGCTCTAGCTCATCGCTAAGAGAACATTCCAAATCTAGTATCACTACTAGTCGCACTCAGAAAATAATCGCACTCTACGTCGCAATGTCGACGTCCTAAGACGTCCAGACATGCTAAAATCGCCAGGGAAAACGCTACATCGCGCAATGTCGACGTCCTGAGACATCCAGACATGCAAAAATCGCCAGGGAAAACGCTCTGGTTAATCGCCAGAAAACACGTCAGCTCCTCGCCAACAAAACACTCTGGTATATCGCCAGAAAAAAAAACTCGGCTCCTCGCCAAGAAAACACTCTGGTATATCGCCAGAAAAAAGCCTCGGCTCCTCGCCAAGAAAACACTCTGTAAATAGTCCTCGACTACACAAAGTCTGCGTTCTAAAAGAACAATCTCGCCATTAACATAGTGAGCAGCTATAAAAGCTAACAATATCACTATAGGCACAGTGAATAGCTATAAAAGCTAAAATTCACCCTAAACACAGTGAATAGCTATAAAAGCTAAAATTCACCAAACTGAATGATCCTGCTTCAAAAAGCAATGTTCACTAAGAACAGAATGATTAGTCTGCGCACAACTAACATTCTAGGAAACATTCCCAATATAACTGTATGAGACAGCAAGTCTCGAAATAGGACCTCCCTAAAATCATAACCCGATATATAGGAGTCCATAAGCAAAACGACTCAAAATCACGCATTTTGAGCACATGCCCTCAGGCAACCAAATACACCGAAATATATACAGAAATATATACAGAAATATATACAGAAATATATACAGAAATACATACAGGAGTTCAAATCCCAAACTCTTGGTTATGATAACTCCATACTGAGCTTGGTGAAAGCTCTTAGCAAAAGCTAATCAAATCTTCGGCACATCGCACCAAAGTGACAAATCTGCCTAGAAACATGAGCCAGAAAAAAACGCCCTCCATCATTCTTCAGGGTGGCTACACAGAGATATAAAATTTAACCAGCATTGCGCTTCTCCAAGTTGCATGAAGAACCCTCGTGTACTGGTCTCGCCCTAGAACAACAACGAAAAGAATTTAATCCATCCCACATAACAGGAGACAAACACCTCGCCACGATATACTGAATGGTGGAGACAATAAAATACGGAAATGGTGACCCTGGTGTCCACCAACAAAAGGGAGTAGATTATAGCATCCACTAAACTGAAACGGTGTCTACCACACCACCATAAGTCAAAAAAATTAATCAATAGGGTGTTCCGAAAACACACTACTGCCAACAGCCTGTCACCACTAATAGGCTAATTGGAGCTGAGGTCGACTACAGTAGCTAGGCTCTCCTTTGGTTCAAATAGAAATAACCATTGGGTAACAAAACCCCTAAAGGTCCCAAAGGTCAAACGTTCACCCCCCATAGACTACCCTTCCAATCAGTCTGTTCCTCAGGAAGACTAACTCCCTGCCAAACGTCGTAACGGCATCTGTTAGCACCCGGTGCATCACAGCCTGTAAAAACAGATAACTCATGGGATACAACCTAAAAGGTTTACAAGGTTGACTTAACCAAGCTTCTAACGGAAATTTCAAAAAAAAACGAAAATGAGCTTAAAAAGCTACATGAAGCAAAAAATTTCTCAATTTTTCGGTGGCAACGCAACAAAACTTTTGAAGACGACAAGAGCTTTTCCAGCTTAATCAGAAACAAGAAGAAAACATCGTTGACAGCTAAAATATTCGATCATGGTGTTAATCGTCTCCCTAGACAATAGCCTCTAGAAGAAACTGCTACAGGTATCAGGCATAACCGTTTTCTGTCAGCCCAAACTTCTAGATTACCTCTTGGAAATCTAAAAATTCGGTTAGGAATCTTCCTTCACTGCGCTTAGCCTCTCTTGACAAGGTTCTCATCTCGGTATCAGATTTTGATCATTTCTTTGTGAAACGACTGTCTTACTCTGCTCTCATCTCTTGTAAATGATCAGCCTTTAGTTCTCCTGCAGGACTTCAATTTCCTATCAATCTGATAGTATACCGAAAAAACTCAACATACGCCTATGAGTCCATGCAAAAAAAAATTTTTAAAAAAATTAGTGACTCAAAGGTAACGTTTAAACGGCTCTGAAAAGAATAAAGTATACCCTCAGTTTGTCAATTCAGAAGAAGATCTAAATCAAAATAATCCAAGTCTTAGACTTACTGGATAAACCAAAATCAATTTACTCTTAATTGCACCCAACATATACCACTAAGGTAATAGAAATACACCCACTCGGGTAACAAACTTTGAAATTGCTCATAAAAATTTTGACTCTACATCACACTACACGAGCTACATCTTGCGCTTGTCCTAACTCAAGATCACCTTGGATTGCCTCTAATCAAAATTTCGCTTCCAAGTGTCAAGAACTGGATATTATTTGGGGTCATAAGCAAATCAAATCCCGCGACCACCGACATACCAGTCTTATGATATATCCTGAGTGTGACTCTTTCGCAAGCTCGCAACAGCTGAGTCGATGCTAAACATCAACTACAATCAACCTAAGTTTGGATATGATCAGTACCCAAAACCTTAGCATTAAACAACAAAAGTAAGCTATTCTCTGCTCAACTTTTATAACAGTCAAAAAAACGAGGTCGTCACCTCTACAGAGCAACATCAAAAAAAATAAAGTAAAGCAATTAAGATAATGTAAATATAAATTATTCTTCTTCTGACAAACTTTCATTAGGGTTAGGTTCATTGAATGGTTTTAAGTCTTTAATATGCCATCGTCCTATTTTAGTCCCATCTAAATTAACCAAACCATAAACTAAATCTGAAATCTTTTCTCTAATCACGCAATGCACATACTTAGGTACCAACTTAGATGTGAATTTATCTGCTGCACTGGAAAGAATTTTATTTTTTCGCCAAACGTGATCACCTATATTAAAGGAAAAATCCCTTTTTCTAAGGTTGTAAGACTTACTGTTCCGTTCATAAGCCTTATGTATCCTACTACGCACGTCGGTGAAAATATCTTTTAAACCCTTCAAATTTTCGGCGTACGCACCCCTGTTACCCGGAATTATTTCGCTGTCAACATTGACATCCAAATCTAAATTTTTATAATACGATCCGGATAGAGGTATATGTCTGCCGTAAACTAAGAAAGACGGTGTGAACCCTGTTACTTCGTGTCTTGCGGTATTTATTGCTTGTTGAATTTTGGAAATATTGCCATCCCAAGTGTCATGTGAATCAACGTAACTTCTTAAAGCGGTCCCGACTGTTCGGTTATTACGTTCAACAAAATTACATTGTGGAGAGTACACGGGATTAAAACGGATGTTAAAACCATAAGTTTCACTTAGGCTCTTAAAACTTTTAGAGGTAAACTGAGTACCGTTATCGCATATTAAGAGCGATGGAACACCGTGGATTAGAAAGACATTATTTTCCAAAATTCTCTCTATATATCCAGCTTTAGAGCTTTTCAAAGGAAATAGCATGGTATACTTTGTAAACCAGCAAGAAACCACGAGAAGCCATTTATTTCCCTTTTTTGAACGTGGGAATGGGCCTACTAGATCAGCTGCTATGACTTGAAAAGGGTAATTAACCGTTTTCTCTCTTTTCCCATCAGTCCCATAGGTAGTGCATTTGGAGATTTCTGCGCTCCACATACTTCACAAGTCCTCACAAACTTTAAGATATCAAAACGCATTTTTGGCCAATAATACTGTTCCTGAACCCTGTGAAGAGTTTTATAAAAACCAAAATGACCAGAAGTAGGAGGAGTGTGACACATGTCTATAATTTCCCTCTCTGCGGTTTAGGAACTAGTATTTTCCACTCGGGTACATTAACTTTTAAAGGCAACTGGTTTGGGATAAATTTGTACACGAAATCATTTTCCACCTTCCACTGCGGAAAATTTTGAGGAAATTCTTTAATTTGCTGCCGCAAATTATCGTACCATGGATCAATGCGATCTACATCAACTGTATCAATTCTTACGCCAATCTGTGCATTAAGACTGTTTTCGTCCACTGTATGATCTGGGATTCTTGACAAAGCGTCAGGAATAACATTGTGGACTCCTTTTCTATGAATTAAATTAAACGTATGTTGTCTCAACCTAATCGCCCAACGCGCTAGTTTGCCACTAGGGTTTTTAATAGAATTAAGCCACAATAAACTATAATGATCTGTTATGACCGTGAAAGGAACACCTTCTATGTAAGGTCGAAACTTTTCGATGTTAAAGAGTACTGCTAAACATTCTTTTTCAACAACCGAATAGTTACGTTCAGCCTTTGATAAAGTTCTACTGGCATACGCTATCACTCTTTCCTCACCATTGATTTTCTGTGTTAGGACGCCCCCTAAACCGGTATTAGAAGCATCACTAGAAATATAAAACTGTTGGGAAAAATCTGGTTGGGATAAAATTGGAGCTGAAACCAATAGCTCTTTAATCTTTATAAAAGATCTTTCTGCTGCGTTTGTCCAATCTATCGATTGTCCTTTTTTTCGTCCTTTCAAAAGATCATTAATAGGCGACAACAAGGTAGAAAAATTCTCAATAAAACGTCTATACCATGAACACATTCCTACGAAGCGCTTAACTTCCGTAGTATTAGTAGGTCTCGCATAATTAACCATGCTTGCTACTTTATCCGGATCGGTACGCAAGGAATTTGAGCCTACAATATAGCCTAAAAACTTTAGAGAAGTTTTGAAAAAATCACATTTGCTCAAATTTATCGTCAGTCCGGCCTCTTTCAATTTATCTTTTTCTTCTTTAAGTAAGCGAATATGCGATTCGAAGTCTTCCGATGTTACTAAAATATCATCGAGATAGGTAAAAATATGTGGCTCATATTTCGGACCAAATATAGCGTCCACTAAACGTTGCTGAGTTTGAGCAGCGTTCTTTAGACCAAACGGCATAGTGACGAACTGAAATAGACCTCGGCCTACTACTGCAAAAGCGGTCTTTTCCTTAGAGGATTTGTCTAAAGGAATTTGCCAGAAAGCCTTTCTAAGATCTATCGAAGATACATACTTAGCATTCCTGAGTGATGTCAAAATTCTGTCGATGTTCGGTAATGGATAGTTATCAAATTTGCTGACCTCGTTGAGCTTTCTTCCGTCAAAGCATAGACGATACTGTCCATCGGCCTTTTTCACCAATAAGATTGGAGAACACCAGGGACTGTTTGATTCTTCAATCACTCCGAGTTTCAACATTTCGTCTAACTTTTTATTTAATACTTTTGACATATAAGGAGACATGGCGAAGGGCCTTGTCTTTACAGGACTGGCATCAGCCGTATCTATAGACATGGTGATTTTATTCGTTCGGCCTAACCTATCTTTACTACTTATTTCATTGAAAGAGCTTATTACTTTTTCTGCTTTTAAGCGTTCCGTCTGCGAGAGATCATCTAGGGTACATAGACGTGAGAAAAGGTTTTCTAAAGAACTTTCTGAATAACAATCTTTAAAACTTGTATGCGAATTGACTTCTAGGGACTGTGGATACCACGAATTATCTTTAAAATTTACTAAAATTCCGAATTTTTGTGCAAAATCACATCCTAAAACCAAAGTATGTGATAGAGAAGGTACTACTAGAGCAGAGATTACTAAACAATGACCATTGCAGACTAGCGGCAACTCAACCGTACCTAAAACTTTTAGACGGCTGCCATCTGCAGTGGTAACACTTCTATTTTTGACATGGCATATTTTTATACTTAAACGACTTAAAATTTTAATACCATTCTGACCTACAACGGAGGCATTTGCACCAGAGTCAAATAAAGCCGAGAAATGGGCACCTAATAGATTTATCTTGATATGCGGTCTGTTATCTGAATATTTATGCACGAATAAAGGAGACATGTGACCATTTGGAGAAGCAGGAGTTTTAACTTGAGAAGGAGAATTTTTATTAGACTTAAAAAAATCAGAAACTTTTTGTAACCATTTAGTCCAATCTGATCTATTGGAATATTTTTGTCCATCCGTGTTTCTAGAACGTTTTGGATTAGGGGCTATACTGCTAACGTGAGCTTGTGACTTAGCCGAATGTTTAGAGGCTTTTTTGTTGGACTTAGTGTATCCGCCTCGGTAATATACCGTCCTTACTCGTTTTTTGTACATTTGGGGCATGATGCTAGTCTCACACCAGTTGTTCCACATTTGAAACAAAATACCCTCTTCGGTGCTGTACAATTTTGGTAAGTGTGATTCGGACCTGTGCAATTCCAACAAGTGAAAATTGCCTTAGGTGAGACCGACTTGTCGTTCACTTTAGCTGCAGTGTCGCTAATTTTAGAATCCTTATCTTTTCTTTTACCCGTTTTCTGGTTACTCCTAGAGTTCCGATTTACATTCCCAACT
>CM032451.1:31948872-31977778 GCA_019049505.1 Pachyrhynchus sulphureomaculatus
AGAGATATAGCATTTTATTATTATATAACCTATAGATACTATCTAAATTTAAAGCCCACTATTTCAGTACCATATGTTAAACGCACCGACAGCTGTACAGACAGATTGACATATTCTGTTTTATATATTGTATTATGGGATATTCTCTGCTACATAATATGTTCCATAATTAATGGTTTCTGTGAATGAGAGAACTAAGCTAACGGCAAACTTTTTTTCGATTTCTCACTATTATCGCCACTGCTCATTCCTTATGTCTATCGTAATAAAATATAGCCTATAACTGGCCGGAGAACATATGTATCTTTTAAAAAAAAAGTACGGAATCGGTTAAGTGGTTCTCCAGTGATAAGCGCACTAACGGACAGACAGACATACAGACAGACAGACAGAGATACGTTGTCCATTTTATATATATTTAGATGTGATAAAATATATATCTATAACCGAGTCCTATTTCTCGAGACTTGTTATTCAACTCCATCAGCATTTCTTATAATTCTTCTTTTGTATTGGCTATCATCTGCGAAGCTTAAGTGATTTAATTGTTCACCGTCCATTAGTATTCCTTTATTTTCCCATTTTATCGATCTGAACACGTCTTCTAGACTCTCCGTGAACAGCTTTGGGGATATCGAGTCGCTTTGTCTAATTCCTGTTTTAATTTTGATATTGTTTTTTCTTCAAGCATTATTTGTTATGTTGCGTTTTTATATATGTATTCAAGAAGAGTTGTGTATCTTTCATCGAATCTGCTGTTAATTAAGGCGTTAAGGATCGTCTATATCTCTACGGAATCAAATGCTTTTTCGTAGTCAGCCATTGCTATCCACAAGGTGACCTTATATTCATTTGCTTTTTCCACTAGTAATCCAATTGTTTGAAGATGATCCAAAGTGCTGTATCCCCATCTAAATCTCGCTTGTTGACGTGGTTGATAACTATTTGTTCGTTAATTTATGCTTTATGATTTTAGTGAGGATTTTGTATATTACCGATAACAGGATGATGGGCCTGTAATTCTCCAATTTAAATTTACTCCCCTTTTTAAAAATAAACACATCAAGTCGTTTACCCAGGGTGTTGGTATTTTACTTTCTATCAGGCACCTGTAAAATAGAGCTTGAAGGATTTTATTATCGATGCCCCTCCATACTTTATCATATCTATAGTTATTTCATCGTCCCTTGGTTCTTTGTTGTTGTGCATAGGTGCATATATATGTTATATATATATATATATATATATATATATATATATATATATATATATATATATATATATATATATATGTATTTATATATATATATATATATATATATATATATATATATATATATATATATATATATATATTAACCAAAAAAAAATAGTAGACCTCTTCAGAATCATATTTAAGACAACGGCCATTATATATGTACTTTACGAAAATTTCAATTTCTGGTAGGTCGATCTAGTGCATTTGTCGAGATATGTCTCTGATACCCATTGTATGAAAGGATACAACTAAAATGTTCATGAAACGAAGATATAAAGGGATTTAAGAACTGAAGTAATAAGTTATATATGTAATTCCAGTAAACCTGTGAATAAGTCTGTTTCTGAAATAAAAGATTTTGGTGAATTATTGGCACTTTAAATTCAGTAAAAAATTAAGCTGAAAAAGCATTTAACATTAAGAAAATTGGAGTTTCTCTCATAATCAAGTAAAATTGCTCAAATTGTTTTATTGGTGCAATATTTATACCAAAATATGCTTTAGGTTTTTTCAACAGTATCCAATGTTAATAACGAAACTGGGACAATCTTCCCAAAACAGTCTTAAATAACCACGAAATTATATGGAAATTTTGATTTTTCTAGACATTACTTAGACTTGTATTTAAGACTTTTCTCATTATTTTATTTATCTGTTTCCCTAATCTCTAATATTAGATCATAAAAAAACATGAAAATCGTTTCAGAAATATAACAATGTTATATTTCTTAAACGGTTTTTACTTTCCGTTATACCAGAATTGGAATAGTCATTCAAATTTTACAAATTTTACTATTAATAAAGTATATATACTACACATAATATATATATATATATATATATATATATATATATATATATATATATATATATATATATATATATATATATATATATATATATATATATATATATATATATATATATATATATAAGTAATAATAATAATAATAAGTCAGTAAATCTCTAATAAATCATACAATAGTGTGCTCATTTTGAAGTTAAATTTATGATCTTTTTGAAAACTAAAATGGTAGAAAACGCTTAAATAAAGAAAGATGTAAATAATTAGATGTTGAGTTAAACTGTATTAAAAACAGAAGTTAAAATAAAAGCAAAGTACAAACCTATGTACTGAAAAATGATTCTAAAAGTGATAGTTACGTCTAAAAATCGAAAGGTAGTCTCTCAGCCTTGATGCTTACATATGTTGATAAGCAGTTAGACATCATGAACTTCACGCCTGCATGCAAAAACCAAGAGAAGTTAAGAAAATATGTTTGTCTATTTTTTATAAATTATGAGTTGTGGAGCTACCGGGATTACATGTATGTAAGTTGTAACAAATTAACAAATAGTATTATAATAATGCCGATATACTTACGGATAAAAAAAGTTTTGTTGATATTTGAAACAGAACAGCTCTCACCTCTAATGGCCGTTGAGCTAGGCATATAAAAAATGTCAAGTCCTTCTTAAAGCTAGTGTTGCCTTCAATCCAGTTTGAACTAAAAGCTGCGGTAGAAATGGATTCACTCTAAAATAATTAATAAATGAAATAGCTATTAATGCCTAGAACAAAATTAATAATTTTATTATGACCGGTTTATATAAAATCATAAAGAAGTCTTGTCTATCCTATAAGCTGCTAATTTTGAAAACTCTCTGATCAAAAAATATTACAGCTTATGGAGGTTTAATATAAAGATGACAGAATTTTAGAACTAAACTAATGATGGCGTAATACCATGTGTATGTTTCATATAATGACTTTTACACTAACCCGTGACATGTTTTCTTATAGAATATAGCAATAGCTGAATTAATGCTCGGATTTGATTAATCCTAGTATTCTTGTTCATAGCTACATATTGGGAATGAACCAAATAGCCAAACCACGTCTCGTTATTGAGTTTAATGCCATGATTGATGAAAATTTTTATTATGCAATGGATATTTTACAAGTAATGAGGTTTAATTTATGTATTTCTACTTACCTTCGATGCCATCCATGTCGCAAACCAGCAGTATACAAATATCAAAATTATTGCACACATTACTGTACCAATACATAAGAAAAATTCGTAACTTCCGGGCTTTACCTAAAATAAACACATATATACTTACATTCTTAAATTTTTACTGGCGAAATAATATAATTGTTATACTCCTAATGCATCCAGAGTATTACTGTAGTAGAAGAGCTTTTCAGTTTTGCTTGCTCATTGTTATTATTTTTTTTTCCTGTTGATTAAATTATATTGATATGAATGGCAAAAAATTTTCTGTCTTGATAAAAAGTAAACAAATTTTGATAAATCCTGTTGAAGTTATAGTGACATGAAATTCTTTATAGATCTCTAGCCACACAACAGTTTAAGGTAGCGCAAGTGTTGAAAATAGCAGTTGTTACTATAATCTTTCTTTTAACATTATTTAAAAAATAAAATCAATTTTAATGCCATTCATATTATCAAAAGATTTTGATAAATAGATGTATTTTGCAAAGATAAAAATATTTCTGCTTCCTTAACTTTCATAGCCAGGTATGAACATTGTACCATAAATATCCACTTTTAATATCTGTTAGTGGTGACAAGCTATATGAAATTATTTTTTTAAGCTTACTAACATATATTGTACTTTTTACAGAGTCATAAGAAGGAATTTGAAATATTTGTAACATATGTAACAAGAAAATATCAAACAAACTACGACGCTTTATGTATACAAGATATTCTTTCAGCTGAGGCTTTATTTTAGTGCCCTATGCAATAAATCACTGTGCCACATACAGCCTAATTTAAAAAATAATGGTTAAGATCTTCCTTCGAAATTACTTAAAATTTTCGCTACGATCCTGCGCAACCTTGCATACCATTCATTCACATTTATATCATCAACTATTTTTCTTATTTATTAATAGAATAGATTTTGATAGGAAATTTCGACAGGTTGCAGTTTATAAGCATATTTCGTCTGGATTTCTCCTGTGTCGATTGAAAAAGTAATGCTGACGTATCGCAGATAATCCAGTCGACTTCTTCAGTGTTTATTCAGAGGACTGAGTTCTTCAAAATCTAGGAAGAGACTGATCAGGGATTACAGTTCTTCCATATATTAAAAATGAAACAATCACATTTCGAAAAGTATATGGAAACTAATATTTTTTGTGAATCAAAATGGTCATTTGGTTTTTTTATGGTATAGGTGTAAGACGTTGTTACATCTGTATATATGTATATATATATATATATATATATATATATATATATATATAATATATATATATATAATATATATATATATATATATATATATTATATATATATATATATATATATATATATATATATATATATATATATATATATTATATATATATATATATATATATATATATATATATATATATATTATATATATATATATATATATATATATATATATATATATATATATATATATATATATATATATATATATATATATATATATATATATATATATATATATATATATATATATATATATATATATATATATATATATATATATATATAGGGTGTCCCATATGTATGGAATAATGAATCCACAGCATTTATTAATCATTGTCAGAATGTTTAATTAAAAGTTATAGGGTTATACGCCTGACGTTGACAATAAAATGTTTTGAACTCAGTCGAAGAAATTACACCATCTTGATTTTTTTTAAGTAGAAAGCCCTGTATGTTATTTTGTTTTTGAGTCCTACTAAAAATTCTAGTTATTATTTGTCTCATATACCACATGTCTAAATTGAACTGTTTTGGAATTATTGTTATTTGAAATTTAAAATAAAAAAGGACAAAAAAACTATTAATAAATATTCTAGAATTATTTTTTAGATAACAATTGCTCAGAATGTCTGCCGTTAACAGCGAGGCAATAACCCAATCTGTCATAAACAGCCCGAACAGAGTTTTGCAGAGAATCCAGGGTAATCTGTGCTACTTCATATTGAATTCTTTTTTGTAAATCTTCTACAGTTTCAGGTCGACTTCGGTAAACTTTGGTTTTCAAATGACCCCATAAAAAAAAAAAAATCGAGTGACGTAGGGTCGGGACTTCTTGCCGGCCATTCTACGGTACCTCTTCTGCCTATCCATCGATTAGGAAAAATCGCATCCAAATATCTACAAACATTGATTTCATGAGCAGGTGTTCCGTCCTGTTGATACCACAGATTCTTCTTAGGGGTATCCAAATTATTTTCATCGGGAAAAAGACCTGCACAAATTGGAACAACTTGCTCTTGGAGTAACTGTAAATACCGCTGTCCTGTAAGATTTCCATCGTTAAGAAAGCGACCAATGATATGACGACCACAAATCCCTGCCCACACGTTTTTCTTTCGTGGTCTTTGAGAATGATTGTCGATTATCCAGTGGGGATTCTCAGTAGACCAGAACCGGTAGTTATGCCTGTTAACTCTTTCGTTAAGACAAAATGTGGCCTCTTCAGAAAAAACAATATTATGAATTAGGTTAAGATCATTATTGAGTCATTCCATCATGACCTCGCAAAATTCAACGAGTCTATCTTAGTCATCTTCAAATAATTGTTGCAATAGAATGAGTTTGTATGGATGCAATTTTTCTTCATTCAGTATACGACTTAAGGTACTTTTA
Source organism: Pachyrhynchus sulphureomaculatus (assembly GCA_019049505.1). NCBI lineage: Eukaryota > Metazoa > Arthropoda > Insecta > Coleoptera > Curculionidae > Pachyrhynchus > Pachyrhynchus sulphureomaculatus. The sequence goes on from CM032451.1 coordinate 31,954,801, forward strand.
CTTACGTTGTGGTCTAGGCAAAGCTGACGAGTGGCCGTATGGGGATTTTCTGTAATTTCCAATAAAACATCTAACTTTTATCATTGCTTGTTTTAACTTTTGGAGGTCCAGATTTAGAGCGATCCTTAACATGACCTGATTGTCTAAATGATTTTAATGTTTTGCTAACTATGGATTGAAGGTTCTCAGCTCGGATATTCTGCTTTAAAAAGGTCACACACGTCCTGTTGTGTTCTCCTACGGTCTCCGTAACCAACCATCATTAACAAAGTGATTCTTTCAGTTTCTCTTAAGTGTACCATTATGATATTACGCCTAAATTGCAGTTTCACAAAATACAGCAATAACCGTTTTCGTCAATAAATCATTTTTTGACGCGTTAAGGCGTTACCTGACAGTAAATGTTTGACACACGCTAGCTTAAATTTTTTTTTTAATTTGATCTCCTTAATTTCGAATATCAATAATTCCAAAACAGTTCAGTTTAGACATATAGTATGTTAGACAAATAGTTCTAAAAATTTTAGGACTCAAAAATAAAGTAATATACTGGGCCTTCCATTTAAAAAAATTTTAAATCACGTAATTTCTTCGACCTGGCAGTTCAAAACATTTTATTTTCAACGTCAGCATGTGCTCCGTATAACATCCTATAACTTTTATTTAAACATTTTTTTCGTATACTGATTAATAAATGCTGTGGAATAACTATTCCATACATATGGGGCACCCTGTATATTGTTTGTGTGTATGTTTTGTTTTAGGGCTGTACTGATTTTGTTCAGTTATTCTGTTTTATTGGCGTCGTGAGACTAATGTATTTGCCACGGATTATAATTGTGACAGATGGTGGTGTGATTCGGCATTTAAGTATCTGTTTGTGTGGATTGGTTTGCTATATACCGTGTGTTGCAAGAGTCCGGCTTGGGTTTTGGTGACGAGTACGTCTAGGTTACTTTCTTCTATTTCTAATGTGAATTGGATTATGTTATAAATAGAATTAAGGAGGTCGAAAAAGTTGGAGAGTTGGTCTTTGCCGAAAAGCCATACGACAAATATGTCATCTACGTATCGAAACTTTGGTTTTTTAGTCGCAGTCTCTAATGTTTTCTTCTCAAAGTAGATGACTGGCTTTTGGCTACTACTGATGATAGTGACGATCCCATAGCTGCTCCTTTTATTCGTCGGTATATTTGTTGATCATATATGAAGTATGCGTTGTTCAAGCAATGTCGTAATAAATGAATTATATGTGGTAGAATATCTTCGTTTTGTTCTATTTGTTGTAAGGCCTCGTCTGTTGGTATACTGGGATAGAGGGATTTTACGTAGAAGCTGGCAATAATGTCGTTTAGGTTTATGGTCTAGAATAAGCGTGAAGTGTTCAGAATTTCTTACGTATGACTCGGCTTTCTTGGACGTAAGTGTAGGAGTATGCTTGCTAGGTACTTTTCAAGCTTTCGTAGTGGAGAAGTCAAAGCTGTGGCTATTGGCTGTAGTGGGGCGCCTTCTTTGTGAGTTTTGGGGAGCTCGTAGAATTTTGGACATCTACTCGATTTTTTTCTGGGGCTATCTTCTTGTTGGTTTCTTTGTTAATGGGTAATTTCTTGAATTTACATTTTGTCATTTTTTTTCTAGATATGTTGTAGGGACTCTTGGTAACTGGGTTCTTCGAGGATGATTTTGATTTTATTTTTATATTCCTCGGTGTCCATGATGACTGTGGAGTTTCCTTTGTTAGCGAGAACTATGATAATTTCTTCCCTAATTGTTAGGTTCTCGAGGGCTTGAGATTCTTCGGGTGTTAGGTTAGGTTCGGGGGGTTTGGAGGATTTCAGTATTATGTCTGTTAATGCGACCGTTCCCGTCTCTCAAAATGAGGCGGAACCTACCTCAACCACCCCGTACCAACACTACAACCTATGATCAATATATATCTAATCCGTGTATTAATATTGTAGTTACTCCTGAAGAAGTTATCAAACGATAACGAAATATTGAGTACTAAAGAAGAAAAGAGTTTTATTTACAGTCCATATCTATTCCCGATAATTAAATAGCCATATAATTGACGTACGGTCTATAACAGATTACCAAATTTTATGTATGCGTATATATATATATATATATATATATATATATATATATATATATATATATATATATATATATATATATATATATATATAATTTTGCCAAAATCTCATTTGGCATTTTCAAGTGCTCTCGATGCTGCTGCTACTCGATACTGTGATCTTGCTGCTGTGACCGCTCGAATTATTTTATCAACAATTATATGATACCTTACACGACAGAAGAACAGAAATCAACATACCAAAAATCAGGGGTCGAAAGAGATCCCATACTACACGTATCAAAAATAAATTGGTTTTTTCTTTCAAAAGAGCAGGCAGGCTTCCTCACAGAGTAAGGCACAAACGACCATCTGCTCACAGTTAAAGTCCTCATCGAAAAATGTATAGAATATAACATGCCTCTGATGCTCATATTTGTGGACTTCGAAAATGCTTTTGATTCTGTAAACCAGCAGAGAATCTTGGAAGCGCTTGCTAAATGTCTTTTAATTATATGCATCCTTATGTTTGTTTCTAAATTTGATTGTGAACAAATTAAGAGTAGTTTTGTATAAATAGATACAAATTAAGGACCAGAGATAAATTGAGAGTTTATTATAAGATATCACCATAATACTGACAGCGATGAAACGAAGCAAAATATTTTCAGAATAAAAAATTTTATAACGATAAAAAGAATTTCTACTTTCCCTTCTTCCTTCAGCCGCTCTCTACCCACTGTCGGGTATAGGCCTCTCTCAAATCTTTCCATTTTTCTCTATGTTGTGCTTGTTGATACCAGTTAAGCCCTCCGATTCTCTTCAGATCGTCGCTCCATCTCTGTTGAGGTCTTCCTATGCTTCGCTTTTCAGCCCTTGGTCTCCACCTAGTGATCTTGCCACTCCACTTATACGTCGCTCTCCCTACATGGCCGGCCAACTCCATTTCAGGGATGTTGTCCGTTTGGTGATATCATCCACCTTTGTTTGTTGTCTAATCCATTTATTAGTTTTCTTGTCCTTCAAAGTAACACTCAACATCTTCCTTTCCATTGCTCGTTGGTGAACTTGTAGTTTTTCTATTGTTCTTTTAGTTAAAACCCATGTCTCGGCTCCATACGTTGTAGCTGGTAAGATACATTGATTAAAAATTTGGGTTTTTGATCTTTGAGGAATGTTCATATTCAGTACATATTTCAATTTTCCATATGCTGCCCATCCCATACGTATCCTTCTTTCTATTTCAAGCTGCTGGTTTTCCTTTCCCATCGTTATTATTTGGCCCAGATAGATGTACGTGTTTACTTTTTCTATTGTTGAATGTTCAGTCACTATATTTTCATCATTGGTGTCTTCGTTACTCATGTACTTTGTCTTGGAGAAATTTATGTCAAGTCCCACTTTTCTTGCTTGGTGGTGGAGATCTGTGATCATCTGGATCATTTCATTCTTATTGTTTGCTATAATTACAATGTCATCTGCGAATCTCAGGTTGTTTAGCCGATCGCCAGCTATCAGAAGGCCATTTTCGTCCCAATTCAGTTCTTTGAATACATCTTCTAAGATCATTGTAAATAACTTAGGCGATATTACATCGCCCTGCCTTACTCCTCTGTTCACTGGGACCTTGTTTGTCAGTTCTTGGTTTACCATAACTTTGAGTGTTGCTCGTTCATATATTCTGGCTATCAGTGCGCTGTATCTGTGGTTTATACGAGCATTTCTAAGAGCTCTTATAAGCGCCCATTTTTCCACTGTGTCGAAAGCCTTACGAAAATCTACAAATGTGAGCCACATTTGTATATTATATTCGGTAGCCTTCTCGATTAGTATTCTCAATATATGTAAGTGCTCAATCGTACTGAAGCCTGATCTGAATCCAGCCTGTTCTATCGGTTGGTATAATTCCATTTTGTGTTCCAGTCTGTTTCTTATGATTCGTGAGAACAGCTTGTAAACTTGGGAAAGTAAACTAATTGGCCGGTAGTTTTCTAGGTCCAGTATTCTGGTATATTCTGGTATTTCCACATTTGAGGCATTCATTGAAAAGATCTTTTAATTCATTCGTTAGGGCTTCACCTCCGCATTTTAGCATTTCAGGTATAATATCATCCTCTCCAGCCGCTCTTCCACTTTTCATCTATTGTAAGGCTTTTTTAACTTCATCCATTTCTATGTCAGGAATTTCTTCGGAGTTGACATTAATTACTCTTTTGTCTGTTGATGAATTGTCCTTTTCAACTACGACATTTTGGACTTTTGAACTATAGAGGTCTTGATAGAAAGTTATAATTCTGTTCTGGATATTTTTCTTGTCATTGATTATGTTTCCTTCTTGGTCCTTCAATTTAATTATCTCACTTTTACAGGCATTTGCTCTTCGAAAAACTTTTAATCCTTTGTTTTTCTCTATAAGATCTTTAACCGTGTTTTCTTTGTATTTGTTTATGTCTTCTTTAGCTGCTTTTCGTACTGTCTTATTCAATTCGACAGTTAATCTCTTTCCTTGGTGTATAAGTTGTCTTCGTTGTTCCAACATTCTTTTTGTTTATTCACTGAGCTTATTACTCTTTCTGCGGTGGTCTTGAGTGTTTCAATTATTTTTCTGTTTCTTTCGTCTATACTTGCTCCTGTAGTTAATGTGTTGTTATTAAGGTTGGCTGTAATCTGTTTTTGGTATTGTTCTACGTTTTCTTTTAGTGTTTGTCTGTCTGTTTTATTTGTTTTCTTGTTGCGTAAACGTTTTCGTTCGAGTCGTCGACCTTTGCTCTGACCAGCCTATGATCACTACCCGTTGTAAATCTATTTAGGACCTTCACGTATGTTACTATGTTCTTATGTGTTGTTAGTGCATAATCAATTTCATTTTTTGTTTATTTTTTATTTTTTTTTATTTCGAATAATACGAACAAATGAAGAAGGCACTTGCATTGTAGTTTTTCATGCTCCAATAAGAAGCCTAGTCTCACATACATCATTATTTGTTTAAATTTTTTGTCGTTTTATAGTATTTTTTACAAATTTTTTGTAATCTAAGTCTAACTATGTACCAATATGCACACAATGGTTGTGAGTAGTGACGAAAAGTATCTACATAAACCAAATTAATGAAAGAATCAGTAAGACACACTTCTGGCTGATGTAAGCCTAGTGTTGAAGGAGTACTTGTCCCCTACCGGGGATAGTCCAAGGCCACAAAAAGGGGAATTCTTCAGCAAGTGCTAAAAATTACCGCTTGGCAGCGCCTTATACGACTCTACCTCAAGTAAATATTGCAAGTTATTTATATCTTACTTATTCTCTACGCTAGTACTGTGATAATTATTTTAAGTTTTGTTCTATTTTTCTTTCTAAATGAAAGTAGTTGAAATCTGGAATTGATAATTTATCACTATTATCGCTCGTAAAAATACTACTACTACGTACTACATGGAATGCAACAATCTTACCAAAGTAAGTGTAAATATAGTCATACACAGAGTAGTTGTAGACGCAAACATTTGCCAAAAATATATATATCCAAAGGTATTGTTGACATTCTTATGAAATCTTAAAAAGTAAAAAGTGTTAGTTAATTGATTATCTTATGATTCCAGTAAATTTTTTGTATCTGCTCGTCGTACGTAATCTTTACAGCTTCAAAAAACGGAACGTACTTTAGTATAGACAGTTATTAAATATAAAATCTAGGAAATGATTCCTGGTTAAAATAATTATTAACATTCCAGGATTTAATGAGGCGCTTTGACCAGGCTAGTATTTCAAATTAAAATTACCTTTCTGCAATTCACCGATGATTGATTGATTAGTACACCTTTCCTCCTCGAGCCGCTTAGAGATGCAGGTAATAACTCGTATCTCTTCCAATATTACCAAGATGTTTATAAAGTTCAATTGGTTTCAGGAACTTTTTTATAGATATAGAATACCGGCACCAGAACTAATTTTCTTAAATTAACAGTGCATTCGATAGGCCGCTAGTGTTTATATACGAGGAATGTAGAATTAGCTTTTTGCTAAATACGACTTTTATATTCGCTGATTCTATAAACGTTCAGTTTCTCCGACATAAACACTACCATAAAAATACGCTTTAGATTTCTAGTCTGTTATTAGATTTGTTGAGACCTGTGCGAATGTTGGTTTAGATGGACTATATTTGAAGTAATTTAGCTACTTTATGTATGGGTTGATATATGCTGGGTTCTTTCCACTGGTGTATCCCAGTTCTATTTAGAAGTTGGCCTTTTGCAAGTATATCATTGTCATTTACTGGTTTTAAAGCCGTTTAGCAAATATCTATAAAGCATTGAGTCGATGGCATATTTTGCGAGGATCATTGATTATAAATGGACTACCCTTCCTCGAGAATTTGAAGAATTTGACAAAAATGTTAAATACAGAAATCCGTCCCTCTATTCCACATAAGACAACCGAAAGAGAAGTTTTGAGACAACTCAACGACAGTGAATGAATTTAAATTATTCCTAACAAATACAAGAATATAAAACAATGATTATGGATAAGAACAAGTATGGGAGAAGAATCAACCCAACAAGTAGAATCGAGAAAAAAATTTCGAATTCAATCAATGCGTGTGGTCAGAAATGTGCAAAGATAAGTATAGGGTAAACTAAACACTTGTTTCTTAAATTCCACTTTAATGAACTAATAGAACACAATTTTCACATATTTCGCTATCACCGTAGCTTTCTCGAAAAAGACCTTATTTTGGAAAAAAGTTGCAGATTAGTTAAAGTATAATTTAATAAACAAGTATTTAATTTTCCGTGCACTTACTATCTATGGAGTTCCATCAAGTAACAGCAGAGTTATATAAAGAAAAAATTGGCATCAAACACAACATTTTGTGAAAAAATCAGTTTTTGTATTTGTGGTATAGAAATATTTCAATTAACCAGAGTTTCCATATTTAAACATCATAATATGGACACAACATGTTAAAAAAGTGTTCGAGTACTACGACATCCTCGCCGACAACTTTAAGATATAAAAAGGGGCAGGAAGGTGAACCATAAAAAAAAACACTTTTCATATTTTGCAAAAGGTAATTTCTACTTCAAATAGTAATATGAATTCCGGTAGAAATATGTCCGATTAATCATACCCATTAATATATGCTTGTAATATTCAGTCTTTGTAAATCTGCCTACAGAGTAGAAAAATCTAAAATGATGTTCTCATAAATTGCTTATTTAGAAAAGAAGAGTGGACAAAAACTACCCAGTAATACCCGATTATATTATATTTTCTGCAGGGGTTGTGTATAGGATTTGTTTCCACTAGTTGATAACACAGGGCAACAAAAAAAATAGTTTTTGTTTTGGTGCCTGGGATTTTTAGAGCTGATTTTAACTATATTTTGGGACGCTAAATCTATACATGCAATCCGTTTTTCTCTATCAGCTCTACTTTTTTAGATACATCAACTTATCTACCAATGTGGTTTTTATTCAGTATATTCATTTATGAGAGTTCTAAAAATTATTATATATTCATTAATGAAGGTACAATGGTTTTATGTCAGTCTGTAATTGAAGTAAATTCCAGGTAAATCTATAAATAGTGGAACCATTCCTACTAAGGTACCTGAACTGACCCTTTTAATCACCTAACTCGGGTAAGTCTCGTCAGTTTGTGCGTTTTTACTAATGAGAGTAGATCCCCCCCGAAATTCGGCGTGTTATTTTATTGTTAAGAAAAGAGTGTTTTTTGTGTTATTGAACAGAATTAAAATGAGTTCAGGTTCCAGTTCAAGAAGAAGTTGTGTAAATCAATCTGATGTGTTTTGCTATATATGCGAGAATACATGTTTTCAACAAAACAGACAAACTATTACTGACTTTGTAAAGCGAGCGTATCTTGGATACTTTGGAGTTAAGCTTGGTGATCAGGACAAAACGTGGGCCCCGCATCTCGTATGTAAAACTTGTTATAGAGCATTTACGGCAGTGGACTACCGGGAAAAGAAAATGTCTAAAATTCGGCGTACCAAAGGTTTGAAGAGAACCAAAAAACCACTTCAATGATTGTTATTTCTGTTTTAGTAAATACTAATGGAATCAATCGAAATAACCGCAGTAAGTGGAACTTATCCCAATTTAGACTCGGCAATACGCCCTATCCCGCACTCAGAAGAAATACCGATTCCAACATTTCATCAGCTACCACAGTATCTCTGATGACGAATATTTTCCCTCTGATCGCTCTGCTGAATGCTAATAAAAGTTCTGATGCTAATGAAACTAACAGTGACTATGAGGGACGTCATCAGTTCCTCAACGCTTCAATCAAATGAATTAAATGATCTCACCAGGGATCTCAATTTATCGAAAAAAATGCTTCTGAAGTACTGGCTTCTAGGTTGAACGACAAAAATTTACTGGAACAAGGAACCAAAATTACCTTTTACCGTACAAGAGAAAAAGATCTGCTACCATTCTTTTCTCAAGAACACAATCTTGTATTTTGTCACGAAATTAGGGGACTCATGAAAGAAATGGGACTTTCTGAATATATTCCAGATGATTGGCGCCTATATTTATTGACAGTTCAAAGCGAAGTTTAAAATGTGTCCTTCTACATTATGGGAATAAATATGGTTCAATACCACTAGCTCACTCAACGAAACTGAAAGAAGAATATAATACCATAGCTTTGGTCTTGCAGAAGATAAAGTATTACGAACATCAATGGATGATTTGTGTAGACTTAAAAATGGTAGCTAAACTTTCTTCTTGGGCAGCAAAGTGGTTACACGAAATATCCGTGTTTCTTGTGCCTCTGGGAATAGTAGGGACAAAACACACCACTGGGTTAGAAAAGATTGACCTCAGAGAGAAAACATGGACGTTGGGGAAAAGAATGTTCATTAACGACGCTTTGGTTGAAAGAGAAAAAATCATACTTCCTCCGTTACATATAAAGTTAGGCTTAATGAAGCAATTTGTAAAGGCTCTTGATAAAAATGGGTCTTGTTTTGCATATATAGGGGTAAAAAATGCATCAGTTGAGCACAGAAAAACTCAAAGCAGGGATATTTGACGGCCCACAAATAAGACAATTAATTAAGGATCCTGCCTTCATAAATTCACTGAATCAAGTTGAACGAGAAGCTTGGACATCATTTGTTGCAGTTGTAGAAAATTTTTTCTAGGCAAACATAAAGCTCAAAACTATGTTGAAATGGTTAACAAGATGCTTAATAGTTTTCCAAATCCTTAGGGTGCACTATGAGTATTAAAATACACTATTTACACAGCCACTTAGACCGTTTTCTTCCCAGAAAATTTAGGAGACATGAGTGAGGAACAAGGTGAAAGATTTCACCAAGATATTAAAGTTATGGAGGACCGCTACCAAGGAAGATGGGACATGCAGATGATGGCAGATTACTGGTGGGAGTTTAAAAAGGGACTGTTTAAAAAAACATTCAAGAATGTCGCGGAAAAGAAGCTTTCCAAGTGTTTGAGTGACTATTTCATTAATAAACTAAATATTATAATTTTTTTCTATAAATATTTATACGATAGTTAAATCATTTATCCGGACATAAAATAAATTATATACACAATTGGATGTTTACATTAAGTAAAACTACGGTTACGAATGGCAGTACTAGAAATACTTAAACTAAAATCAATATCAAAATAGAGAGTTATCTAATATAGTCCTCTAGATGGTACCACTTAATAATTCGTGTTTGGCGCTTCTTTGTCTGCTTCAATTTCCACATCTGGTTAGTTAAAAGTTTGGGAAAATTAATCATGGAACAATATATACAAGATCAAAGCACTAGAGTTATTCAAACTTACTATGAAAATGGACGTTCTATAAAAAAACATTGCAAAAATTTTTGGGTCAATATTATCGACCAAATGAATCGATAGTTCAAACATTGGTGAAAAAATTTAAAACCACTGGTTCTGTTCATATTATGCCAAAGATAGCTAGAGCAAAAATAGCTCGTTCCAATAAAATCCCTGCTGCTGTTCCTGAAGTGTTGCTACTAAACCTTTAACATTGAATCAACGCCGTTTTCAACAGTTAGTCAATTTTATGGCAGTATGTGGCGAATTTTAAATCAATATTCTCATTTACATTCATACAGACTTCGATTGATACAAAGATTAAAAGAAAAAGATCAATTGCAACGCAGAAATTTCATTCATCTTTAGCGGCGAAATAAATTTCACATTGGATAGACTTGTTGACATACAAAACTGTCGATTTCAGGTTGATAATAATTCAAGAAAAAATATAATATTTTGTTTTAGAGGAATAATTTTTCCTAATTTCTGAGATAATAATGATGTCAATGCTGTTACCGCTGCTGCTCTTTGGGAGATGTTCAATAAATGTTTCTTTCTTGAAGTTAACGCAAACTTATATCTAATGTTTATTTTCAACATGATCTTGGAACCGTATTCACAACAAACGACAATATTGCTCGAATGTTTTTGATTTTGATTGACGCGTTATTTCGAGAAAAAGTTATATCAATTAGCCACATATATTTTTTTTATAGGCCTCGCACACGTACTGCAGGAAAATCCCTGAGGCGCTACAGGAGCGACACCTGTGTAAAAAAAAAGCGATTCACGTTGGTCTTGAATCGCTGTAAATTCTACTCTCTCGGATACACATTCCTGATCAAATTATTCCAAAGAGATGAGGTTCTCAAGAAAAAATACTGCTTGAAAAGGGTTTTACGAGGAATAATAAACTGGACCTTATACGGGAGTAGAGTAGTAGCACGACCTGTATTTCTAGCATTCTCCCCTCTAGGAGGAACTAAGCGGGCTACATCCATCGAACACTTTTCATGAAAATACTTGTAGAATAGACTCAAGTCGCCAACCGTTTTTCGATGTTCCAATGAATCAAGTTGCTGGCCAGTTCTGGGTCTCTTATCAGGCGAACAGCTCTTTTCTGAATAAAATCCAACAAATGCAGTGTATGTTTGAGAGCAGAGCCCCAAACATGGTAGCAGTAGTCTATCGTTGGTCGCTTTGTACAAAATTAACAGTTGTTGTGAAGTGTAAAGCTTTCCCAGCTTTTGAGAAGCTCTCTTTGCCATGCTTGCATCATGAGTAAATATGTCAAGACATATTTACTCCCAAATTAATGCGCAGCAAAGTGGTTGACGTTGCTAGAGAAATATATTGTCGATATAACTATGTCAGGTTTAGCAATGTTAACTTTTGTAGAAAAAACTGCCACTTGGGTTTTGTAGAGTTAAATTCTGCTTGGTTATTATCACCCCAAGATAGAATTTCTTCCAGGTCTTTGTTAGGTTTAACGACTTCCTGCTGTCTGCGTATATTTGCAAGAGTAGCCGATCTTAGAGCTTTCAAAGTGAGTGAAGAGATAAGCGTACTGTCATCTGCAAAATTGTAGATTGGATTCCTGGTCTTTTCCAACAGATTATTAATGTAAATGAGAGTAGGAAACAGTAAGGAACCCTGGGGCACACCGGCGTTGATAGTGAAGGTGTTAGAAAGAAATTCATCGACTGCCACTCGTAAAGAACGCTCTTTGAGAAAACATGAAGGTTATAAACAGCACTTTTCCGACATAACAGAAGAGCGCAGCTTACCCAATAATCCATCGTGACAAACACGGTCGATTGCCATGGATATATCAAGAGCAACCGCTCGAGATTTTCCAAATAGTTCAATTGCGTTGTTCCAAACGTGTTATATAAGTTAGAAGATCTGTAGTGCGTCTGGTCCGGTAGTTGTTTGGCAAGGTCTTTTTACCTGTTTTGGGAACTGGAGAGTATTTCCAGCAGGAAGGAAATATTCTCTCTGTAGGAAAGTCTACAGATATTCGTTCTCTCGTGAAGTCCTTGAGTATTATGGCAGGTATTTCGTCAGCGCCAGAAGCTTTTTTGGTGTCTAGCTTCATTAAAATACATTTTATGATACGCTGTCTGAAAACAATAACGGGCATTCTTAACTGTACTATGGGAATAGTAGGTGGTGTTTTTCTTGGAAATCAACAGTAGAATCTGAAGCAAACAGATTTTGTTGCAATAGAATTATCAGGCCATGTGAGTGGACTTGGTGAAATTTTAAGTAGTGCTTTAACGACTGACCAAAAGGATATGGAATTGTTGGGGCAAGCAAGAATTTTCTTTCTAATTCGTTGATTGTGTTCTTCCTTGGTTTCGAAAAAATGTGTTACGATTTATGACGTTAGGATTTTCACGCCATTATCGCGTATAGGCAAGGTGTTTAGAAGCAGCAGCTTCTTTGTATTTTCAGTCAAACCAAGGCTTGCCGTGGGAAGGACATTTCTTCGAAAAAGGGCTGTAACTGTCCATACTAGCCAACATAACATCGGAAACCTCCTTGGTGCAGTCGGAGGGATCGTCGGATCGAAAACATACGTCTAGCCAAGGGAAAGTTCGAAAAAATTCCTTGAGTTCCTCCCAGTTAGCAGATTTGTAGTGCCAAATCTTTCGAGGTTTAGGAACCTCTCTGTTACTGATTGGTAGGATACTCGATATCGAGAGCAGTTTATGGTCGGAAGAATTTAACGGTGGATTTACGGTGACAATGTAAATCTGTGAATGGGTGAATAAAAACAGATCAAGAAGGCTGGCGAAATCACCGTCTCGATTAAATCTATTTGAAGGATATGATTTATGCATGTTGACTCCCCTGAATCAGCTCCCACCCAAATATCCGAACAGGGAGGCTCTTTTACCTACGAAGTCTCATCATGCTACGAGGATGGATTGAAAAGTTCCTCACCAAAAAATAATTATAATATTTTTATTATAGTACCCTTAACTTTCTTTGGTTGTCACAGTGTAAAATTTTGTTGCTGTAGAATTTGTGGTTTTTTGGTTAGGACGAGTTTAGTGAGACCAAGTGCAGCGTTTTTGCAAAAATAGAAAAAATTTAACAACGTGCGGTCATCAAGTACCTGACTAAAAAAGATTAACACCAAAGGATATCCACGACGATATAAAAATAACACTAGGGGAATCTGCTCCGTCATACACCACTGTGAAAAAATAGGTTGCAGAATTTAAACGTCCACGTTTTAATTCTACAAAGCGCATCGAAGATGATATTCGCTCCGGCCGGCACACGACGTCTACGACTGAAAAAAACATCGGCAAAGTGTGTGATCTCATACTGAAAGACTGTAGATTAACTCCCAGGGAGATCGCAGACACCATATGCATCTCGTATGAACAAACACAAAACATCACTGCCAACGAACTCGGATTTTCTGAGGTTTCCATTAGGTGGATTTCTTTCAGTTGTACAAAAACGAATTTGACTCACTATTTCTCGTAACTGTTTGGAGATGTTTGAGGCTGATTCGCAAGACTTTCTTAACAGGTTTATGACAACAGACGAAACCTAGGTTCACCACTACACTCCAGAGTCAAAACAACAATAAAAGCAGTGAAAAAAATCTGGTGAACCGGCCCCAAAGAAAGCGAAGGCAATTCTGTCGGCTGGAAAAGTGATGGCGTCAGTTTTTTGGGATGCCAAAGGTATTATTATGGTGGACTACCTTCCGAAAGGCGAAACAATAAACTCGACTTACTATTGCACCCTTTTGCGTCGTTTACGTCAAAAAATTAAAGAGAAACGCCCAGTATTACTAAGAAACAAAGTTTTGTTCCATCAGGACAACGATCGTATTCACACGTCTATTGAGTCTATGGCTCAAATTCGTGATTGTGGTTTCGAATTGCTGCCCACCCGGCTTATTCTCCTGATTTGGCACCTTCGGACTTTCATTTGTTTCCAAACCTAAAAAAACACCTCGGTGACCAGAAATTTTCATCAAATAAAGAAGTCGAAACTGCGGTTAACCAGTATTTTGAAGACCTTGAGGAATCTTTTTTCAAACAGGTGTGGAAGCTTTGGAAAGCAGGCGGAAGAAGTGCATAGAGTAGGTGAAGACTACGTCGAAAAACAAAAATATTTTTGTACGTATTTTATTTTGTTTCCTTGACTAGGCCGCGAACTTTTCAATCCACCCTCGTATTTGGTGATTTGACATTGTTAAATTTTTTCTCTGATGCTGTCTTAAAAGTCAGGTTTAAGTTAACAAGTCAAAAATACTTGAATTAAAGAACAACATATATATTAGACTCGATGCATGTTAACGTGGTTGTGATGATCATTTGAGCGATATTTTATTTCATGTATTGAACATATTTATTAAAAAAATTGAAAATTTAGAAATTATTTTGTGTTTTGTTTGAAAAAAATACATCGAGATAGTAGATAACCGTTTATGTATATATATATATATATATATATATATATATATATATATATATATATATATATATATATATATATATATAATATTTTCTATTGCCCTTGACCTAAAAAGGAATATACTAAAGAAATTAATTCTCTTTATTCCATTCAAAGTTAACACGTTATACTAACAGTTAAATACTAACCTTAAAATACTTTGATGGTGTTTAACACAGCCGATCAATAATGTCATTCTTTCAGCCTCATCTCTACCAATTTTTTTAAGTCTCATGGACAGCAAAGTACACTGCAAGCCAATTAAAATGCACTTAGCTCCAATAAGCAGGTCAGCATTCAAAGAAATATTAGATGCAACGGCCATACCAACCATTTGGCTACAGTATGCAATTTGGTACCCCGGTGATGAAGATATGTTAAAAGGGTACAAACCTGGAAACACCAGTGTGTGATTTGCTTTGAAAATAAAAGGAGTAATACCATATAAGGAAAGCAGTGTAACTACCGATACAAGTATGATTTTTCGTACAACTTCGATCAAGTAAAACTTCTCTTCTACCAGTCGCATTTCTTCTGAATCAGTGACTTGAAAATATTTATCATCAAGTTGTTCAATTAAAGCAACAAGGTATTTTTTATTCCTAAGGAGAAGATATCCTTTTCCCATAACGCAAAATGTTTGTACAGTAACATATGCGGTAGAAGCGAGATCTTCTAAACTTATACTTTTCAATAACCCCGCAAATAGGCTTAAATTAAGACATAGTTGTAAGAACCATGTACAAAGAAAATAAAATTTGTACCAACTTGGTTCGCTCTTACTTTCATCACTAATCCAAATTCCAGAAAATTTTAACAACATATATTCAAATTTAAAATATAATTTAAAATTTATCCGCGGCATTATCACTTTCTACGTGTTTTTAATACAACATTAAATAAGCTTTATTTCAGCCATTTATAGTTTTATAGATAAAAGTTTTACATAAAAGTCAGGTCTGGTATAGCTTAAAGTATCAGATAAATTTTTATTTAGTAAATAGCTCAATAGGAAAATACCAGTAAAAGCAATCCATATTTCTTCCTATTTGTTATATTATTTTAGTAAAAAAGTTATTTTACTAGCTCCGTGGCATAGTTCCAGTATACGGTAAATTACATAACCTATTTACAGCTACCTTTTTGACATTCCACGACGCAAAAACTCGCTTTTTTGGCTGATGACATTCTAACTTAGGTATGTTCATTAACAACGCACAAATGCAGCTAAGGCTAAAATAAATTGTAACCTAAACAAAATTATTCCCTGGATGGGTCAATGAAAGAACGAAGTGAGTAAGAACAAGTGTGAAAGCATAATCCTGCCCAAAAAGATAAAATACAGTCATATTAATATATCAATAGAACTCAATAGTAAAAGAACAATTCCCAAGAATAAACTAAAGTACTCAGGAATCATTCTGGACACAAAATTGCTCTTCACACATCACATCTTGCAAAAAACCGTTGCAGCAATGCAAATATTATATTTATCTTCACTTTTATTAAACAGATCCCACTACTATTGCCCGCCGCAACTTATGATAATGTGGATTCCCAAGTTAGTTTGAGAGCTTGGGCAATTGAAATAACCGGAAACTAAAATTGTCGTATATTTCCAACTCTTCACACAAGAAACGCCCACTGGACACTTTCCAGGCAACTCTTGAAATCACGTGTTGCGGCAGAATACAATTGATATTATAAGTTGTTAAATTCCTTCTAGGAAACTGGTTTTTTCGATTTCGTTTTCGAGTGCAAATTTATTTAGAAACAATAAAGCCAGTTTACAATGTCTCCAACGAGAACAGGACTTTTTTTACTGAAGTTATCGAAATAAGATCTAAAAATATAAAAGACAAGCTCTACATGCCACTCCTGGGACAACCTCTACCGACACGGAGTAGCGGCTCGTACTGTAACAAAAAATATATAGGGTACAAAGGTCCTCATCAAGGTCCAATCCCATCAGGTCAGTGAATTTTTTTATCGATTTATTTAAGTATATTTGGCTTTACCACATACATAGGTAGTAGTTATTGCAGAAATGCAATAACGCCCGGCTGAGACTACCACATTGTCTAAAAGGTACTGTAAAAGATACATGTATGTTTTAACACTTAAACAAAGCTGACGGATATTACTAAATCATCGCAGATATCTCTATATAATTTAGGAAAAAGGTAAATTCCTATTTACGTGATGGGCTAAATGATAAAAAAATGACCAAACTAAAATTACCTTTACCGACTTTATTTATTAGATATAGAAATTTAAAATACTCAAATTTGAAACTAAAATAATATCCGGTAAATCATTTAAATGATATGGTTTCTCTTCTACGTTAACTAATATGGGAATAGAAGCGACATCGATAAACAAACCAGAGGAATTGATATAAATATCGCATAAAACTTAAAGAAATGCAAAATTGGAAGAGTGATTTGGTCACGAATACAATACTTCCAACTTCCAAGAAAATATTTATATTAATAAATAATAAAATCCTTAGCGTAGTTATACTGCAGCTTATCAGATTTTACCATATTTTATCTCCACATAAAAAAATACAATCGCTAGTAGCATTATTGACGTGCACATACATGTGGCTCGAAAAATATAGATTAAACGAAAAAATTCTTTGAGCGATAACTTTGTTTTTTATTTTATTTTATTATATATTATAAATACCACGTCTCTGTTCATAACATGAGCCACATAGTAGATTTTCTCATGATTGCCAGTGAACCGTTAACTCATCCAGTCTTAGATTATATCAATTATTATAAGAAACTGTATGCCGTAAGAGAGATTTAGATGCGCAGTTCTACATTCAAAAAATATATTGTTGGATCATGCGATACTTTTGCAAGTTACCCGGTATTACTGACATATAAAACAAAATGTATTGGTTGTTACACTATTTCATTAAATAAAGCATTAAGAAAATTTGTGTTGTTTCCAAAATTCTCAACCTCAAAGGATGAATAAATTCTTAAAAGAACACTGCCGGTCCTGATTTTAGTATTCTGCTAAATATCAATTTTTGTAAAAGAAGCTTCAATTATAATGAATTATAAACATATTTATTTTTCCATAAAAACTTAAACAAATAAATGAGTTCTTACTAATTATATATTACGACGACCTTTTACTATGATTACAGATATTTTGGCTATAGTAACTACGAATGAGAAATTTTATGGTTGAAATAAATACATAATTCAACGTAGGCGGAAACATTATTAAAAATAATTAAAATATACTATTCTCTGAACAGTTAAGAGAATAAATTCTGAAAGTACCTAGTAACAATAACTGCCAACTGGATAACATACTATTTTACAGCTGTACAACATTAATTATAAAATGATAAATAAATATGTTTTTGTATCAAATGGCACAACTGTCTCAAAGTTCGACGGCTTCCTAATTTTTATGTCACAAACTGTGGTCTAAAAATTTTAGATCAACAAATTTTACAATCTTAGATACTTTAAACCGCCCAAAATTTCTTTTTCATTGAAGGTAATTCGACTAAATAATCAAAGGAGTGATCACCACTATACGATATAAATGAGAGAAGATTTATATTGAATTTGCCATAAAATAAAAAAACATGTGAAGTGCAAGTTTGACTTGCGCAATTAGTGTACCGAACTGTGATTTTCTTTAAATAACACAAAAAGTTACTAACATGTATATATCTTAAGATCAAATATGTATTTTCACGCTTTTGCTTAATCAATAATGTGTAATAGTTATAGCGTCTTAGTTACCTAGTAGCCAATAAATCAATCTAGAATCTAGTAATAAAAGTGTAAAAGAAATATTTACTATCTAAATATTTATTTAATTAAAAAAATAAAGATGAAAATATTTTGTCTCGGTATCTATCCATTGCTCACTAGTACGTGTACTAAAAAGTGTATTAAAAAAACCTCCACCATATTGTCAAGCCAAATAGTTTTTTTTAATACTAGATAAATTATCAGACGTAATGTTCTCTTGATAATTTCGCTCAATCTACACTATTCCAGAATTTTTTCAAAATTTTTTTGATCAGTACTCTTCGAGAGGGGGTAAGCGATTTCTGGATATTTTTTAAAAATAACTGACAAAAAGTTTGTGCCAGTATTTGACATTCCATTTGATGACACTCGATGACCTTAGATTTTTTTTCACTTCCAATTTCGCCCCATTTCAATTAGTATATTTGCACCAAATTTCAATTTTCTATGTCAAATAGTTTCGGAGAATATCGGACAAATATCGAAGTGATCTCATAAGTGTTCCGTACGGAACACTAAAAACTATAAGATACAAGTTCTGATCATAAAATAGCAAACAGACATATACCATTTTACTTCGACAGACATCGAAGTGATCCCATAAGTGTTCCGTACCGAACACTAAAAACTATAAGATACAAGTTCTGATCATAAAATAGCAAACAGAGATATACCATTTTACTTCTGAATTATTATTGCGTCATTGCTTTGGAAATAATATTTTGCTATTTTTAATGAACAAAACTAAGCTTTTGTGCTTACTGGAAGATTACAAAATAATTTCAGATAAAAAAGTAGATAGCCCACGACGTCATATGGATATTTTTAACATAAATTTATCTAGAGTTATGTAAGAATTCAATCTAATAATAATACTTTTATATAAATGACACTATGCATTTTTTTAATTATTCGAAGTAACTCTTGATTATTTTATGTACAGTCCCACAGTTTATCTTAAAGCTACCAACATTGCTAGATATTTAATGAAGCTAATCCTGATGACAGTATGCTTATTTTTTCACGTACATTCGACACTTGAACAGAAGTTGCTGATCCACAGATCGTAAAACCTTTTACAGCTTGAAAAATACTTAATATGTCGGTAATCAAATAGAATTTGATACTACAAAAAAAACCACACAATGGTTTTTTTTAACAAAATTAACTTTTTGTAAAGTTTTGCGTAAAAATCTTTGGTTCGTACGAAGATGTGAAAAAATGGCTCGATGAATGGTTCGCAGGAAAAGTGGATGATTTTTATTGGCGTGGTGTTCACAAATTGCCCAAAAGATGGGAAACATGTATAACAAGCAATGGAGCATATTTTGAATAAAACACTTTTTATCATTCTTCCGAATTGAACATGTTTTTTTAGAAAAAAAATTCGCATTTCACACTTGTACACCTGTTATACATACATACATATATATAGATATATATATATATATATATATATATATATATATATATATATATATATATATATATATATATATATATATATATATATATATATATATATATATATATATATATATATATATATATATATATATATATATATATACAGCCGACACTGTTTATAGTGAAACTCTATACTCGTATAGTGAAAAACTCTTTATAGTGCAATTTTTTCAAGACCTAGAATATTTTAATGAAATTTCATGTAAAAAACCCTGCATATAGTGAATCTGTAAAATAGTAACACTCTATATAATAAAATTTTTACCGGAATTTTATGTATAAGTTTTTATGCATTTGGCCATTTCGGGTTTCCCATTTTTATCTAACATTAGCAGGAATTCCATTTTTATGACGCATTCTTTTGAAAAGGTTCTTAACGCGTTTTATAACGCCTAATGGTTGGCAATAAATCAGGTAGATTTTTGCGAGAAACCCGGGGAATAACCCATTTTATAGAAACCTGGGGGGAAAAAAACCCATTTTATAGTCAAGGCCTAGTAATTCGCAAATTCAGGTTCGGTTTCTTTAAAGCAAAAGGCTCTACAATTTGCTAAAGAATTTAACTGCGTTAATTTTCAAGCTAGTGAAGGGTGGTTGAGTGCCTGGAAGACTCGCAAGCGTTAGTCAGGAGGACTGTGACATTTGGACTGAAACTGTTTTAAAAAGTGCATTGAAAAAGTACGAGCCAAAAAACGTTTTCAATTGTGATGAAACCGGTTTGTTTTTTAAATGTTTGCCAAATAAAACATTTGCTTTTAAAAGTGATAAATGTTTTGGTGTTAAAACAAGTAAAGTCAAAACGATGGAAACCGGGCAAAAGAAAATGGACCTGCCAAAAGTGTTGTGCCAGCGAGTAAGCTCACACCTACCAACGCGGAAACATCAAAGCAACGCATGAGTTGCACCACAGAAATCAACGAACACGTCATGCGTTGCTATAACAAAATCACAAAAACCTGACAAAGAAAGCACTAAGAAAAAAATTACTCACCGCCAGGACCCATCGAAATCAATTCCAAACACAACCGACACAGATGCGGGACAAACACAACCACCAGAGCTAAACCATGCCACGTAAAAAAGGCTATGGAAATAAGAAAGAGTCATCATTGTCCTCCTCGTCACATTAGCTACAGTTAGGACTCAACACAAACATACACAAAAATGTTCAGAAGTAAGTGATTTTGAAAACATGTAACATTCTTTAATACACAATGGTAATAGCGTTTGTGCTGACTTGGCTTAGGCCCGTCAGTTAAACATGGAACCACATAGACCAAATGTGAGAAAGAAGAACATATTAGATTTATTTAGTATCTTACAATCAGTTAAATGTTTATTCAGGTTTGATCCGCTTATAAAGTGATTAAAACATCTCTCACAAAACCATTTTTTGTGGTGAATATTTCCGACTTGTTTGTTTACTAAATGACTTAAATTCTTAATATATGCAAAATGGAATTTATTATTAGGGTTGGAATAGTCAATTTCAAAGGAATCATCATCATCATCATCATCATCAGAATCTTCATTATTAAGAGTTAAAATAAGTAAATTGATTTTAGTTGAAGAATTTGTATTAGTCAACATTAATGGTAAAATTTCCTGGTTTTTTACACAGAAAATATTTATAGCCAATTTATTAAGTGCTTCAAATCGAGGAATATCTTTTAATACTATAGGAAATAAAATTCCTTCGTATTTTAATACTCGACTAAAAAGATGAAGTACGATAAGGGTTTTTATAAGTGGGTGCTGGATTTAAAGCACATACAACAGACCATAGAAAGCAATAAGGATCATTATTTTTAATATTCACAACACTTTTAGTAGACACTTATGGTTGGAGTAAACATGGATGGCTCAGAAAAACTGAAATTACTGCTCATGGGTAAAAGCAAAAGTCCCCGTTGTTTAAAAGGAGTTAAATCTCTGGAGTTAGATTACGCCAATAATAAAAAGGCATGGATGACTTCTGAGATTTTCGAAAGATGGATCAAAGAACTGGACACGAAAATGAAAAGCCAAAAGCGAAAGATTGTGATGTTTATAGACAATTGTCCTGCACATCCAGTTACTGTAAGTAAAAAATTAAAGAATATTGAATTGATCTTTTTTCCACTAAACATGACCTCCAAATTGCAACTTATGGACCAGGGTATTATAAAAAACATAAAACATCATTACCGAAACAGAATTGTTCACAAAATTGTTAATGCGATTGATAACAACCTTCCAGTCCAAAAATTGATTACCCTTAAAGAGTGTATAACCGAAGTCGCTAAAGTATGGAGTGAAAATGTTTCTCAGAAAACTATCAAAAACTGCTTTTCTAAAGCAGGTTTTACTGAAAAAATTGACGAATGGGAAGAAGAAGACGAAATGGATCTCGCTACCTTAAAAAGGCAATGGGGTATTCTACAAAAAACTGCTACCGTCGACGCAGATTTTTTACTTGAAGATTTCTTAGAAATCGACAATGATGTTGGCACGACAGATCTCCCAACTGACCAAGACATAATTGACGATATAAAAAGTATAGAAGATCATGAAGAAGAAACTGAAACCGGGGAATGTCCTGCTAAATTTAGTGAAAATGAAATAAGAAATGTATTTGACATTGAGCTAACTACTCTCAGGGGCCAAGAAAGTGTACCTGATCAAATCTTTATGCATTTGAATAAATGCGAGAATTTTGTTGAGCAACAATTATTTTTCAAAAGTAATGTTCAAAAGAAAATAACTGATTATTTTTCCTAGTACATAATATGTATGTTATTTAGCAATTTCTCAAGACTACACAAATTTTAAATGTAGTATGTACATATGTATTAACAGATTTTATATTATTCTTTTTATTTCGTATTTAGTACATACATACATAAAGTCCGTACGTTATATCTTTACACGTGCGTCATAGTTTTCAGGCAATATCCCAGACGACTATTATATTTTTTGTCTCTTTTTACCAACATCTACGATTTATTGGTGAAAAGAGACAAATAATATAATAGTCGTCTGTTATATGGCCTGAAAACTATGACGCACTGGTAAAGATATAACGTACGGACTTTATGTATGTATTTAGCCCTGTACATGCTATGTACTATTTAAACTTTCAAATGTTTAATAAAATCTTTTCTAGTAATTCAATTTTGCGATTTTTTTTATTGCTTGTACCTTATAAAATACAAGTAAATGATTACCAGTATAAAACACATACATAGCAATATATACGGATTTTTTCTTTATATAGTGAAAAACTTTCTATAGTGAAATTTCGGTCAACATTTTGATCGATATTTATATATACAGTCGACACTCCATAG
>CM032451.1:31977878-31980378 GCA_019049505.1 Pachyrhynchus sulphureomaculatus
TATATATATATATATATATATATATATATATATATATATACAGTCGACACTGTTTATAGTGAAACTCTATACTCGTATAGTGAAAAAACTCTTTATAGTGCAATTTTTTCAAGACCTAGAATATTTTAATGAAATTTCATGTAAAAAGCCCTGCATATAGTGAATCTGTAAAAATATTAACACTCTATATAATAAAATTTTTACCGGAATTTTATGTATAAGTTTTTATGCATTTGGCCATTTCGGGTTTCCCATTTTTATCTAACATTAGCAGGAATTCCATTTTTATGACGCATTCTTTTGAAAAGGTTCTTAACGCGTTTATAATGCCTAATGGTTGGCAATAAATCAGGTAGATTTTTGCGAGAAACCCGGGGAATAACCCATTTTATAGAAACCTGGGGAAAAACCCATTTTTATAGTCAAGGCCTAGTAATTCGCAAATTCAGGTTCGGTTTCTTTTAAAGCAAAAGGCTCTACAATTTGCTAAAGAATTTAACTGCATTAATTTTCAAGCTAGTGAAGGGTGGTTGAGTGCCTGGAAGACTCGCAAGCGTTAGTCAGGAGGACTGTGACATTTGGACTGAAACTGTTTTCAAAAAAGTGCATTGAAAAAGTACGAGCCAAAAAAAACGTTTTCAATTGTGATGAAACCGGTTTGTTTTTTAAATGTTTGCCAAATAAAACATTTGCTTTTAAAAGTGATAAATGTTTTGGTGTTTAAAACAAGTAAAGTCAAAACGATGGAGACCGGGCAAAAGAAAATGGACCTGCCAAAAGTGTTGTGCCAGCGAGTAAGCTCACACCTACCAACGCGGAAACATCAAAGCAAAACGCATGAGTTGCACCACAGAAATCAACGAACACGTCATGCGTTGCTATAACAAAATCACAAAAACCTGACAAAGAAAGCACTAAGAAAAAAATTACTCACCGCCTGGACCCATCGAAATCAATTCCAAACACAACCGACACAGATGCGGGACAAACACAACCACCAGAGCTAAACCATGCCACGTAAAAAAGGCTATGGAAATAAGAAAGAGTCATCATTGTCCTCCTCGTCATATTAGCTACAGTTAGGACTCAACACAAACATACACAAAAATGTTCAGAAGTAAGTGATTTTGAAAACATGTAACATTCTTTAATACACAATGGTAATAGCGTTTGTGCTGACTTGGCTTAGGTCCGTCAGTTAAACATGGAACCACATAGACCAAATGTGAGAAAGAAGAACATATTAGATTTATTTAGTATCTTACAATCAGTTAAATGTTTATTCAGGTTTGATCCGCTTATAAAGTGATTAAAACATCTCTCACAAAACCATTTTTTTGTGGTGAATATTTCCGATTTGTTTGTTTACTAAATGACTTAAATTCTTAATATATGCAAATGGAATTTATTATTAGGGTTGGAATAGTCAATTTCAAAGGAATCATCATCATCATCATCATCAGAATCTTCATTATTAAGAGTTAAAATAAGTAAATTGATTTTAGTTGAAAAATTTGTATTAGTCAACATTAATGGTAAAATTTCCTGGTTTTTACACAGAAAATATTTATAGCCAATTTATTAAGTGCTTCAAATCGAGGAATATCTTTTAATACTATAGGAAATAAAATTCCTTCGTATTTTAATACTCGACTAAAAAGATGAAGTACGATAAGGGTTTTTATAAGTGGGTGCTGGATTTAAAGCACATACAACAGACCATAGAAAGCAATAAGGATCATTATTTTTAATATTCACAACACTTTTAGTAGACACTTATGGTTGGAGTAAACATGGATGGCTCAGAAAAACTGAAATTACTGCTCATGGGTAAAAGCAAAAGTCCCCGTTGTTTAAAAGGAGTTAAATCTCTGGAGTTAGATTACGCCAATAATAAAAAGGCATGGATGACTTCTGAGATTTTCGAAAGATGGATCAAAGAACTGGACACGAAAATGAAAAGCCAAAAGCGAAAGATTGTGATGTTTATAGACAATTGTCCTGCACATCCAGTTACTGTAAGTAAAAAATTAAAGAATATTGAATTGATCTTTTTTCCACCAAACATGACCTCCAAATTGCAACCTATGGACCAGGGTATTATAAAAAACATAAAACATCATTACCGAAACAGAATTGTTCACAAAATTGTTAATGCGATTGATAACAACCTTCCAGTCCAAAAATTGATTACCCTTAAAGAGTGTATAACCGAAGTCGCTAAAGTATGGAGTGAAAATGTTTCTCAGAAAACTATCAAAAACTGCTTTTCTAAAGCAGGTTTTACTGAAAAAATTGACGAATGGGAAGAAGAAGACGAAATGGATCTCGCTACCTTAAAAAGGCAATGGGGTATTCTACAAAAAACTGCTACCGTCGACGCAGATTTTTTACTTGAAGATTTCTTAGAAATCGACAATGATGTTGGCACGACAGATCTCCCAACTGACCAAGACATAATTGACGATATAAAAAGTATAGAAGATCATGAAGAAGAAAC
>CM032451.1:31985378-32002878 GCA_019049505.1 Pachyrhynchus sulphureomaculatus
AATAGGAGATTGTTGAACACATACGGAAGTATGGAAATTCTAAAAAGTAGTTTAAATAAAGACAGAAGACCTATTCCTTATAGTCCCCTCTACTGGTTACTTGACCGGAACTAATGGCCTCGCGTATGCCATTAGTTCCGCTAGAGTAATTCGAGGGTTTGGCTAAGTAAAATAGGGTAGATTTGTAGTTTAGCTTTAGTCAATCATCGCTCCTGATGAAGCTAACATGGTTAGCGAAACGCGCGTCGAGTGCAAAAATAAAATGTTTGGTGTATTGGTGATATATACTGAGTAGTACTTACAGCTGAATTATGGCTAATATTAAAAATATCTTCATCTAATAACAAATTTAGATATAAATTATCAATTTCCTTTAAGTTACAATTTTGGGATGTAACGCGATCAATTTCCAAAGTTTTTATGGGGGTGGGTTGTACGATTGACTTAACGTCAAAAACTTCATCAGAATTATTCCAGATCTCTGTTACATTTTTTCATTTGGATAGAGGTCGTTGTTGTCGTTTGAAGATGTATTATCACTAATTTTAAAATTTTGCAATTTAAAGAAATTTGTAATTTGAAGCAATAGATTCAGAAATTTCCAATAAACCATTTCTTACAATTTGGTCAAGATTGTAATAAGAAACTGAAATTTTATTTCTCTGTTTCAAATTATATAAGCTAGGTTATAAGGTGCTAACTTGGACATCTTATTCTCTTTTTCTATCAAATTGGACAAGAAGAGAGAGAAAAAGAGAAGAGATGGAGGAGAGAAAGAGGGGAGAAAGAGGAGAAAAAGAAAAGAGAAGGGGAAGGGAACAGAAGGCCGAATCACTTTTTTTGCGTTTTTTTTTCTTTTTTTAATAATTTTTTTAACCTCCAATTTCTGACCTGCCTATCTCATCGGTAATGGTGAATTAGTCTACACTAGAGTTTTACTTTAATTAATAACTTGAATCGTGATACTGTCGGTGACGATGAAGTTTTACAAATTAATTAAATTAATCTGAAGAAGGCGATAACTTTTTCATCAACGCTGAGTGCTTATAGAACATTGGTGTGATGACGAATTTATAGGAGCCATTCTGGTCACCTTCAATCTCTGGCTACACCTTCTTATCCGCCGATGAATCATTGCTGAACGTGGATGAAGAATAACCCCTTCTACTGGCCCTTAGATTTTTTAGATTTGGAGCCTCCTTCGATGAAAACACCCACGGAACTTTTTAATTTGGAACCTTCGATAATAAAGTCGTCCATATCGGATCGGAATCTATGATGGAATCAGAAGAAGGGGCTCCAGGAAAAGAGTTAAATTTATCATTAAATAATTTTGAAGTTTTAACTCTGTGATAGGGAGGAATAATTAAACGAATAGTTACTGATTTATATTTTAATTTCCAATAATTACCACAATTACATAACAATTTTACTTTGGCTACAGCGCAATACTCCGGGTTAATGTTCTTATAAAAACGAAATTCTGAAATCTTCTGAAATTGAGTTAATTTGGGTTATAGTTTAACTTGGTATTTATGTACTCCTCATCCGAAAATTTGTTAAAATTCATCTTTTTGCTCCTTTCGGCTTGAACTCGGTATGATGATTGGTAAACCTATAATACACCTTTTAAAATGGTATATGTTTTACTAATTTTATCAACTCCAGTCTCCTAGTCTAAACTATGGTATAGTTCGCATCCATTAACCAATTTCTTATCTTCATCATATATCATGTTTCTTGTAAATGAGGGTTTAAATAAATTATTTTGCATGACGAATACCATCATAAATTGATAGTTCTTTGGGAATATAGCTAAAAGAGCAATTATATCCCTGAATGTCGATAAAAACGTCTAATTCGAGCAAATCCATGCTTGATCCTGAAACCGAATTGACAATATGAAGACCTTTTCGGTTCCATTCGGGTTTTTTTTTTTTTTTTTTTTTTTTTTTTTTTTTTTTTTTTTTTTTTTTTTTTTTTGTTTTTCCCCTAATTTTTCTTTTACCTTTCACCTCTTTACACATATATACATCATAATTTAGGAGGAGTCGTATATTAATATTTAAAATTTATTAATATTATTCTTGGGAGAAAAATGTGGGAAGAAGTACGTAATTTGTGGGAGTAACTTCTCCTCCTCTTCATCCCACAAACAGAGTGCCTTTTCCTCCCAAAAATAATATTAATAAATTTTAAATATTAACATCTGCCTCCTTCTTCCAAATTATGATGTATATATGTGCTGAAGAGAAAGAAAGAAGAAAAATTAATGGAATAAACGAAAAAAAAAACCAGAACTAAATCGAAATAATCTTTTATATATTTATATATATATATATATATATATATATATATATATATATATATATATATACAAATACAAAATAGAAGAGGAAGGTCAGTAAAAGGGCTTACTGGTCACAACCAAGAGTGTATTTTCATTTAGAAATAGCCCTTAGGATTACAGAGTTACAATTCGTACATAATCCTCACCAAGCAAAGAGCCAATTGAAAGAATATATCATATTTCAGCAAGAAAAACTGAACAGGCCCTATCATAATTTATTATATTTATTACTTACTGAATAATCACAGTTCACCCTCTGTCAAAGGAGAAAAAGGATCTATGCAGTCGAGGGAAATGACACATGATTTTTAAAAACAATAATTGCCGACGAACTTATTTTTCTACACCTAAATTAAAACTACTTTTAAATTAGATAAAACTCATACTTGGGGAATTAAGAGAATTTTTAATTTTTTTTTTAATATTTAAAAGTTACATCACTCTTTGACCCAGCTGACACGTGCTCGGCAAATCTAGTAATTTTCATTTGTAAAGTCGTCAGTGCTGCCGGAAACTAAAACTTGCGTGTTTATAAAAATTATTAACAAAAGGTCAAATTAAGATCGTTCAAACGAATAAAAAATAATGGAAAACAAGAAAAATAGAAAATTTATGCATTATCAAAATTTAAAGAAACTCTGGTGTAGAAATCATGAGTTTTTATTTTTTTACTATGTTCTTGGGACAACCAATATATGTAAATGGAACTTAAACCTTCGACATCTTTTTTATGGTTTAGACTATTCTGGCAGTTTTTTAAATAGCACATTTCCAGAAAATCCCGTCTGGACATGTTTCTTTCAGTGTCGAAAATGAAGGTTTCGTTATAATGGAGTTTATGATCATATTTATTGACATGTTAATTGAGACTGGTAGAATCTGGTTTGTGCTTACAATCGCTTTTATGTACAGCGACACTCTTTGAAAATTTTTGTGAAGTCTGGCCTATGTAAAGGGACTCACACTTTAATCCCATAAACTACACCTGACGTTTGCCAAAGATCAGTTTTATCTTTTTTGTAAGAGTAAGAACACCCAAACTTCTTTAAATTATACTGAGCTATTTTATAATTGGTGCCTCTGAAAAGTGCAATAATTGCAATGTGCTGTAACTTTGCAAATTTTATCTCACTTGATATTGAGTTGTTTAAAAAATTTCTTTGTCTAGGTCTATTAGTAGGTTGAAAGATTTTTTTAATAATAGTTTTAAGATATTTGTTAGCCATTAGTATTGTTTTCTAATAATGTGAAATTTTTTCTTTAAATGTAGGATGACAAATTCTGTCAATTCTGTTCCTTAGTGCTGTTATGATGTTTAATTTTTGTTTCAAGAGATGGTAGGAGTGATAAGGTATATATCGTCCAGAGATTGTTTTTTTCTATACCAGTCTAATTTTATTGTGTTATTGTCAGATCGAACTACCCTTGTGTCAAGAAAAGGAATCGAGTTGTCAGATTCAGTCTGCACTGTGAATTGTAGTTTTTCGTTAAAAGAGTTAAAAATGTCGTGAGTACCCTGAACTTCATTCTCAGGTAAAGCTACCAAGAGATCATCTACATATTGGAAAGGAAAAGAGAATTCGAAGTTTACCTTTTCTCGATGACATACTAGAGTAACTTGTTCATGATAATCTCGGCAAGCACTGGTGAGGCTGATCCATCCATAGGAACACCAATCTTTTGTCTATAGAAATTATTGTTAAATGAGAAAAAAGTGTTATTATATAAATAAGTGATAATCTTTAGAAATTGTTCTTTTGGTATCTTACAATTGGGCTCAATGAGAGTAAAGTGTTTAGTAAGGATGACGCGACTATTTTTAAAATAAAATATACATTAATACATCTTTAGAGAGATTTAAGAGGACGATTTGTAAAGGTCTGATAATTTTACTGCTTTTGGCACCAACATGATTGAGGAGTTATTTGAAATTACTATAAATCCACCGCCCATTTAAAATATTTTATATGATAGTATAAACAATTGACCGCCTTGCACTGTTACTCTATCAAATGCTAATAGCTTTAAAACCGAATCCAGAAAGTAAATTATTAAATATCTGATTTTCCTATTTTACAGCTTTATATCAAGTTTGAATGTTTAGAAAACAGCGTCGAGGTTATTTCTCAGTGTAATTTTTTCCAATGCAATGTAGTTTATAAAATAATTTTATACCTATAAAAGCATTAATGTTTAATGTCTCTGAGAATTCAAGATGCGCTAAAAATATATATCTTGTTGTGTCAAGATTTGCACGATTAATTGGGATTGACGGCATTAGTTGAGTAATATTAAGAATAATAAGAAATTCAAAGTCTACCTGACATCTGTTCAATTTTTTTTATTATTGTTAAGGTAGAATGTTAAATATTAGTGGAGATGTTGTCAAAGTTAGTAATCGAAATATTATCAGATTTTCTGTCTAAGCTCAAGAAGACAGCGGTTGCTTTAGTGATGAATTGAACTTGGGAATCAGCATGTAAAAAGACTTGGTATATGCTTTGAATGTTTCACAGGTGTGTAAATTAATACAGGACTCCGGCAATGAAGCAGTAAATTCATTTTCTTGGCATTCTGAGTTAGAATTATAACCCTTCATAGAAATGTAAAAGGATAAAAGGTACATGTACGACAGTTTCCGGAATTAAACTGTGTGACCTAGTGATTGTTTCGTAAGTAATTAGTGCACAATGCAACCTTTTTTTGCCTCATATCGTTGAAATGGTAATAAAATTCCGAATTTTCTACTATAAAGCAACTCCTCTAAACCCCCTCCCCTACCTCATTAAACCCTTATATGGTTGACAAACTGAAAATTATGAAAAAATAATTAGTAAAAGGTGTTACATACCCAGTTCTTTCCGTTTTTTATGGGTATAGCCCACATACTGCAGGGAAATCCTTAAAGTTCTACAAATCTTAAATCGCTGTAAACTGTGATGTGGTGTATTCGCGCGACATGTCCTAGCATGCACCACTCTGGGAGGAGTTAAAGGGGCTACCTCCATCGAAATCTTTCCATAAAAGTACTTGTAGAATAGACTCAAGCCGTCAACTGTTCTTCGATGTGCCAAGGAATCAAGGTTACTAAGGAGATCTGGATCTTCAGTCATACAAACTTTTCTGAATAGACTTTAACAAATGAAGCGTTTTATTGGAAATAGAGTCCCAATCATGGAAGCAGTACTCCATTATTTGTCGAATTTGAGCTTTGCACATAATTAAAATTTGTTGTAGAGTATAACATGTTTATGCCAAGATATGTTTGCTCAAAAGCGAACGTCCAGCAAATTGACTAACGATCCTAGAGAAATGGTGTCCTGACATAACCATGTTACCTTTTTTACAAACTGCTCCCTAGGTTTTCATGGCGTTAAATTCTGCTTGGTTACTGTCAACCCGAGAAAGAATTGCTTCCAGGTCTTTGTTACGTTGGAGAACTTTCTGCTGTCTGCTGATATTTGCATGAGTAGCTCATGTTTGAGCATTCAAACTAAATTAAGAAATAAGAGTACCGTCGTCTATAAAGCTGTTAATTGAATTTATAGTACTTTCCAGCAGATGGCTAATACAAAGGTGAGAGTAGGAGACAGTGTGGAGACTTGGGTCACACCGGCATTAATAGAGAGTGTATTAGAAAGAAACTAGTCCATTACCACTCGCAAAGAATGCTGTCTGAGGAAATACGAGAGCCACAAATAAAATCTTTCAAACATACCATAAGAGCTAATAATTCATCATGGCAAACACTGTCGATTGCCTTAAATATATCAAGTAAAACTGCTCGAAATACTATAAAATGTTCAATTGCATTGTTCAAAATATGTGTGATATAAAACTAAGATATCTCACGTTGATCTTTACCTACAAAAGCCATACTGATGGCCACTAATACTATTGAAATAAATGATTGATAACCTCTCTGATAAGTTTCGATAGTATTGAAAGCAGTCGGTAGTTGTGTGGCAAGGGCTTCTTGTCTTTTTTTGATATTGACTAAATTGCTGTATTTGTAGAATAGGTTAAGAAGTCTACAGAAAACTGGTATTAGTTCGCTCGTACACGCAGTACTATGGCAGGTATTCCATCAGCGCCAGAAGCCTACTTGGTGTCTAGCTTCATTAAAATACGTTTTATAGTACGTTGTCTAAAGGCAATATCGTTCATTCTCATATTGGTATTAATGGGCTGTGTCCATTCCGTAGAAATCGACAGCCGAATGTCCAGCAGACTTCAGGAAACAAGTTGTATTTCTCAACAGGTGTAATTCCAGTGGTATTACCTGGCCGTGTAAGTGGTGATGCTGCAACTGGTGGATTGAAATCACGAAGTTTAATATAGACACTTAATTCGACCTTCTCATACTAATGTCTATTTCGTGTTATTTGTCCTCTACGGGGAATTGGAGTAGAGGAATCTAAAAATGGTGTTATTTCTTATTATTTTCAATTGATTAGATATGTAAGACCTTAGCGAGATAGGTAATAAAATATTTTCTGATTACCTTCAAAGCTCAAAATACTACCAAATAATGTCTCAAAATACTACCAAATAATGTCTTTGAATTAAATATCTACTTATACTAATAATACTTAATATTTTCTAAATTTAAACTGTTAAAAAGTTATTTTTAATGTGGCCATAATTTTAACATAATAGCATTCACTGATAAAACAAAGTGTTAATACATACCGATATCAAATATTTTATGAACACTGACAG
The DNA here is from genome assembly GCA_019049505.1 of Pachyrhynchus sulphureomaculatus. Classification (NCBI taxonomy): domain Eukaryota; kingdom Metazoa; phylum Arthropoda; class Insecta; order Coleoptera; family Curculionidae; genus Pachyrhynchus; species Pachyrhynchus sulphureomaculatus. Next base: position 31,992,451 of record CM032451.1, read on the forward strand.
TCTAGGACTTTATCTCTCCAAAAATTTAACTTGGATTTAGAATATAAAAAAGCAGAATTTACACATATCAGATACATACTCCCTTTAGAAATCATGATTTCTAAAGTAAAGAATCTTGAAAATATCAATTTTGCTTCAAAATATGTCGTTTTTTTTTTACTTTTGTATTTTATCAATAGTTACGAAAAGTTAACCACGTATTTTATTTACTTTTTGGACAACACATTTACGGAGTTGAAAGTGTAATAAAGGAGCTTTTCTTGGCATGTCATAGCCACTCATTATATCTTGTTCTTACGTAATTCAGGCACAAAATACTTACTATTTGTTAAGTGCCAATCTGAGATCTGTCAATGGTAAAATTTGTAAGAAAGTCACATGAATGGAAATCAATTTATTATTATTTCCTCCTGGCCTCATTGAAATATATTGCTGCTGACGTATTTTAACTATACGGTATATTTTCATGCAATTTAACATTTAAGTCAAAGTCTCGCCCACACTTTTCTTTGTTTTACCGGTTCCCCGCTTGGAATATACTTTCAATAGAACTTGAACTGGTGTTAATGTTCTTTCATAATTTATTCTTATTATTTTAATAAAAATATTGTTCAATTTTCTGAAATTATTATATATAATGAAATATTACAATTTTTATATATTTTAGTGAAACTTATGGGTACAAGAATATAACAATAAAATATTTTGTAAGATTTGGTAGACTGACGAAGTCAAATAGCAAGAAATAGAATAAAATAAGTAAACTTTCTCTACGGGTTATCTACGATTACGTCATAAAAATAATTTACATTTATGTGGGATCACAAGAAAAAATAGGTCTATATACATATATACTAGGTGGCGCTAAAGTTACTATTCATTGTTGGAGCCCATTTCGAGTAGAAATATAATTCATAATCGCTTCCGGTTTTCTGAGAAACTGGACATACTTTCTCATTTAAGTGAAATAACCTGCGCATTTTGAATTTTTCCAATTCTAATGGGAATTCTAGACCTTTTCATATCATTCGCTGTCACATATCAGTAGTTCCTCAGATAACAGCCTCTAAAAATGCACGATTTTTTACTTTCACTAAATTTTTGGTGAAAAATGAAAAAATTACTATTTATTAGTATAATTCTAATAAGCTATCTAAGGAGGTATTCTAAATAATTTTAAAAGCTCTTCCAAAATTTTAATTCCAAAGTTTTAGTTTTCATAGATAGTCCTTTTCATTTAAATAAATTTTAAAGAAAATTGTGTTAATTTCATAGTTTCTTTTTCGTTTAAGTAACAGCATCGTTAAATTTCCTGAACTTATTCACTTTTTGGAAAATTTTAAATTATATTGTTAATAATGAAAGGTAACAATTTTTATATATTTTATTGAAACTTATTATAATAATAAACATTATTTCTACGATTTAGTAAGCCCATTGAAGAAAATAGCAAGAAATAGAATAAGTCACAAACATATTTTAATAGCAAGAAATAGAATAAGTCACAAGTATATTTTAAACTTTCTCCAAGAGTTATCCACGATTACGTCTAAAAAGTAATTTACGTTCATGGAGGAATATATATATATATATATATATATATATATATATATATATATATATATATATATATATATATATATATATACTACTGGGTGGTGTTAAAGTTACTATTTACGCCACCATAATTAAAAAGTTTTGGATAACATGTTGAACTTCGACATCCTTGTATCGATAAAGTAGATGCTCATTTTGTGTAGAAAAATAATTGAGAATCGCTTCAGATTTTGCGAGAAAATGGACATACTTTTCGTATTTTCAATGAAATAACCTGCACAATTTATAATTTTTCAAATTTTAATGAGAATTCTAGACTTTCATATCATTCGTTATTTTAAATATCAATAGTTTCTCAGATAACAGCCTCTGAAAATTCGAGCAATTTTTTTACTTTCAGTATATTTTCAGTCACCATAAAAGAATTACTAATTCTTACTGACTATAGTATTACTATTTCTTACTATCTAAGGAGTTATTCAAAATAATTTTAATAGCTGTTTCAAAACTTAAAGTCGAAAATGTTGGTTGCCAGAGATATTTATTTTCATCTAACAAATATTAACTCTGACCAAAAATAAAACAATTGAAAACAGCAGAAAAAAAATTTAAAGTTCTTAAGTAATATTCCTGGGGTCCAATGTCCAATTAACAGAGTTTAGAGGAGATTAGAAAATGATTATGAATGACTTTAAAAAATCAATTTTTAGGTGTTTTTGGTTAGAAAAAAATTAAATGTTAATATTTTCAGTATCATATGTAAGCGATATTACGGATTTGGGTAGTGGGTATAAATACTATTATTTTATATTATGCCAGTTATCATGTCCTTCTTTAAAATGTTAAGTACTAATACATACATTATTATTTAGTGTGAGAAAGTCAAATTTAGAACTTAGAACGTGTATATGTAAAGAAAGTACAGGGTAAAAAAGTTCACCAATTTTTTAAGAAAATTTGATATCATAATCGATAGTTAAGGCCTTGGAATATGTAGGAAATAAACCAGATTTTAGAAATTTTTTTTTATCGGTTTAATCAACAATAGAAAACTAATTTCCTGGTCTTATAACTTTAGTTGGCTTAATGGTAGTCTTCCTAATTTAAACTCCTAATTACAAAATTTATTGTAAGCCCCCTTTAGTGAATTTGTCAACTAGTGTCTAACTAACTCTTAGGAACTAACTGGTGTGGCTATTTGCAAGCATTATATTCCACTTACTTGTGTAGCAATGTCCGAGCAACTTCAACCTGTCAAGTACAAGTCGGATTTGCGTAATTAGTGTTCCTTACGTTGACTGCTTTTAAAATAAAGATTTCTGTTACGGAGACATAAAATGATGAATAACTTCAAAAAAACTCTCCCCAAATGAATTTTCAAAAAATTTTTTTTCCGGTCTTTGTTGAAAAGTGAGGAACTTTAAACTTTGTTTCTTTTTTATATATCAAATAAATTATTAAATGTAAAGCAATATAGGAAGTGATAGCCACGTACTTTTAAGAGTTCACTTTTGACTTAAGAGTTTAGTTTTGGGGGGTGAAATCCAAAATGAAAAAAAATTTCAAGTTCATGGAGTAATATTCGAGCAAACTTTTTTATACATTTATTATTTTTTAATAACTGACTAAGTGTAAATCGGACTTGCGCAATTAGTGTTCCGTACGTTAATTGATTTTAAGGGGAATTTTCAAAAATTCGATTTTTTTTTTTACGGATTCTTATTCTCTATACTTATAAAACTTATAAGTTATTATTAAGAAAATTTCATTCCATTACAAAGTTATAGCAGTAAATGTGACCTGGCGTCGGATTGGGACCGCTATCTGCCTCAGTGTACTATCTGCAATATAACTCAGTTAATTTTTAATATTTCTTAACTTTTTCTACGCGAGATTTTTTTTCATTTTTCCAGTGGATAATTTTTTATTATAAATTTTTTGGTCGAAAATTGCATACTAAAGTTTGAAACACAGTAAATTTTTTGAAAAAAAAACCCTTCTACAATTTTTAGCTACTACGTTATTTTACAAGATTAATTTTTATGTTTGCAGATTGGATTGTTTTTTGTGAAGTTATCCTGCAGACAAGGAGGTGTTATGGTTTTCATCACCCAACAAAAGATAATGTTAACATTTAAAAACATATTTAAAAAAAATTCTCATGACTTAAACTCAAATGAAAATAAATAATCGCCATTCTTTTGTGTCACTTAATAACCTTTAAAAATTTTTTTTAAATAAACATACCTTTTGCAGTGCCTAGGTATATGTAACCCCTTAAAATAATTTTTTTTTTGCTACGGAGGTATAAAATGATCAATGACTTCACAAAACACAGGTCAAATGAGTTTTCCGATCTTTACTGAAAACTCATAACCTTGAATTTTTTTATATCCCAGATAAATTATTAAAGGTAAATATGACAATTTTCGTTCAATCTACACCCGGTGGAGAATATTCCAGAATTTTCCAGAATTTTTTCAAACTTGTTTAAACAGTATTTTTCGAGATAAGGGGGGGAGGCAGCAATTTTTCGTAATTTTTTAAAATAATACAAAGAAAAGTGTGGGCAAGTATTACATTTATACTCGATTATCTGGCAATTTTTTTTTACTTTCGATTTTACCCCCCCAAAAACTAACCCCCTAAGTCAAACTTTAACATTCGAAACTGCACAGCTCTAATGAGGCTATCAATTAGTGCCAAACTTCAACTTTCTAGGTCAAATAGTTTCGGAGAAAATCAGGTGTGACAGACGGGCAGATGGACAGACAGATACCGAAGTGATCATATAAGTGTTCCATACGGAACACTAAATATGCAAAAAAGCTCTGTCCCCCTCTAAGTATACTAATTAAAAAAATTCAAAAAAAATTCTGGAATATTCTCTATAAGCTTGAATAAGAATAATAGAAATAGATAGAAAAATAACTTATCTGGGATATAAAACCAAAAATCGGAAAAAAAAAATTATAAAGCAATCAAAGTACGGAACCATAATTGCGCAAGTCCGATTTGGACTTTCTCAGTTTTTTCTTTTATAAATGAGCTACTGTTCGTAAAATCATTTATTATTTATATTATCAATTATTCAAACATTTTTAGCTATTTGCAATTATAGTTGCGAGCTTGCTTGTTAAGAAGATTTCTAAAAATATTTTCTGGAAGCCTTAACCATACCTGAATTTAGGAAAATAACAAAATGAAGAATTTTAATCTATTGAGGTGGAGACATAATTATCATGAAAGTTCAATACTAACCTTAAAATACCTTGATAATCTTTAACACAGTTGATCAATGATTTCATTTTTTCAGTTTCATCTGTACCAATGTTTTTGACTCTCATAGATAATAAAGTACACTACGTTCCCACAAATATACATTTAGCTCCAACAAGGAGGTCAGCATTCACAGAAATATTGGACGAAACGGCGATGAAGATACGTTATAAGGAAATCAACCTGGAAACACTAGTTCTTGGTTTGATTTAAAGAGAAAAGGGGACGCACCATATAAAACATACATTATAAATATTGAGGTAATTATAAATTTTTGTACAACTCTAAATAAATATTCCTTTTTCTCTATAAGAAACAATTCTTTCGAAATTTTGACTTGAAAATATTCATCATCAAGTTGTTGAAATAATGAAAAAAAAAAAAAACGTGTTTTTAGTGTTCCGTACGGAACACTTATAAGATCACTTCGGTGTCTGTCTGTCTGTCTGTCTGTCTGTCTGTCTGTCACACCCGATTTTCTCCGAAACTATTTGACATAGAAAGGTGAACTTTGGTAATAATAAAGAAATTGATGGCCTCATCAGAGCCATGTAGTTCTGAGAATTAAATTTTGACTTAAGGAGTTAGTTTTGGGGGGTGAAGTCGGAAGTGAAAAAAAAATTTTTTTTACTAGGTCATCGAGTGTGGTGTCAAATGAAAGCTTGTGAAAACACAAGTAAAAAATATATATATAATATTATACTTGCGCGCACTTTTCTTTGTATTATTTTTAAAAATTCGCGAAAAATCGCTGTCCCGGGCCTTATCTCGAAAAGTACTTATCAAAAAATTTCGAAAAAATTCTGGAATATTCTCCACAGGGTGTAGATTGAATGAAAATTATCACGAGTGCATTATCTTTAATAATTTATATGGTATATAAAAAAACAAAAATTTCAAGGTCATCAGATTTCAGTAAAGATTAGAAACAAACTTTGTCGGAAACACATTTGGGGTGTGTTTTGTGAAGTCACTGATCATTTTATACCACCGTAACATAAATTTTGACTTAAGGGGTTCGTTTTGAGGGGTGAAATCGGAAGTGAAAAAAATTTTTTTTTACTAGGTCATCGAGTGTGGTGTCAAATGAAAGCGTGTGAAAACACGAGTAAAATATATATATGTATATATATATATAAAATATACATATATATATATATATATATATATATATATATTATATATATATATATATATATATACATACATACATACATACATACATATATATATATATATATATATATATATATATATATATATATATATATATATATATATATATATATATATATATATATATATATATATATATATATATATATATATATATATATATATATATATAATGTAATACTTGCGCACACTTTTCTTCGTATTACTTTTAAAAAATCGCTGTCCCCTACCTTATCTCAAAAAGTACTGATCAAAAAATTTTGAAAAAATTCTGGAATATTCTCCACGGTGTATAGATTGAACGAAAATTATCACGAGCACATTACCTTTAATAATTTATCTGGTATATAAAAAAAAACAAAATTTCAAGGTCACCAGTTTTTCAGTAAAGATTGGAGACAAACTTTGTTGAAAACTCATTTGGGGTGTGTTTTGTGAAGTCACTGATCATTTTATACCACCCTAACAAAAATTTTTATTTCAAAAACAATCAACGTACGGAACACTAATAGTGCAAGTTCAACTTGCACTTGACCGGTTTTTTTTTTTATTCTTAAGTAGCAACAATCTCCAACTGTTTGGGCAGTAACATATGCGGTAGAGGCGATATCCTTGAAGCTTACAATGTGCACTAAAACCGTAACAAGGTTTAAATTAAAAGCTATTTGTAATAACCAAGTACAAAGAAAATAAAATTTGTACCAATTTGGCCTTTTTTTATCAATAATCCAAATCCCAGAAAATTTTACTAACATATGTATATTCAGATATGAAAGGTGATTTAAAATTTACCCGTGACATTAAGGCTTTTAATGTTTTTTAACTCAACACTAAATAATTTTTGTTTGGACTATTTATAGTTGTTCAGGTAAAATTCGTCCACTAGAACCAGGTCTGGCTTTAAATACTGAATATTGTATGGCTGTCGGCTAAGCTACGCTCTTGTGGTGTGTCTGAAAAGTTCTGTTTGTGGTTCTCATATTTCCTCAGAGAGCGTTCTTTACGAGTGGCGGTCGACGGATTTCTTTCTAAAACCTTCACTATCAACGCCGGTGTGCCCCAAGGCTCCATACTGTTTCCGACTCTTTTTCTCATTTACAATAACGATCTGCTGGAAAAGACCGGGAATCCAATCTACAGCTTTGCAGATGACAGTACGCTTTTTTTTTCATTTACTTTAAACACTCGGACATCGGCTGCTCAGGCGAATATCCGCAGACAGCGGGAGGTTGTTCAACTTAACAAAGACCTGGAAGAAATTCTATCTTGGGTAACCGTAACCAAGTGGAATTTAACGCTACCAAAACCCAGGCGGCAGTTTTTTCTAAAAAAGTTAACGTTGCTGAATCCGATATAGTTATGTCGGGGCACTCCATTCCCCTAGCATCGTCGGTTAATTTGTTGAGCGCTAATTTGGGAGCAAATATGTCCTGGCATGAATATGTTGCAGGCATAGCAAAGAGAGCTTCTCAAAAGTTGGGAATATTATTTCGAACCAGAAAGCTTTACACTCCACAACAACTTTACTTCTTTACAAAGCTCAAATTCGACCAACTATGGAATACCGCTCCCATGTTTGGGGCTTTACTCCCAAACATACACTGCATTTGTTGGATTCTGTTCAGAGAAGAGCTGTTCGTCTGATTGGAGACCCGGAACTGGATGGCGGCCTTGATTCGCTGGAACATCGAAGATCGGTTGGCGACTTGAGGCTGTTCTACAAGTATTTTCATGGAAAGTGTTCAAAGGATGTAGACCGCTTAATTCCTCCCAAAGCGGTGCATGTTAGAAACACACGTGGCGCTGGTGCTTCACATCCGTATGAGGTTCAGCTTGTTACTCCGCATACAACGCTTTTTAAGCAGTCTTTTATATGGAGAACATCATCCTTTTGGAATACTTTGCCCAGTGCTATGTTTCCCACCGAGTACAATTTACAGCGATTCAAGAACAACGTGAATCGCTTTTTCCGCACATATGCCGCTCCTAGAGCGCTTTAGGAACTTCCCTGCAACACGTGTGCTAGACCCATAAAAATATATATATATATATATATATATATATATATATATATATATATATATATATATACATATATATTTGTATCTAAAAAATAGAAAAAGATCCACATTTTTATAGCCGGTGGGTAATGTTATATAGAAGAAAAGTGTAGTTCTTTTAGTAAAATACTCGTATTTAGCTACCTCCATCCCCTTCCTCACCCTTCATTAGATTCAATGATCGATTGTGCCAAGTCAAGATTGTTTCACCTGAAACTATAGAAAAAGTTAATACCAGTAAAATCATACAAAATATGTTGACCGCCACCTCTTTGGTCCTCCTTAAGTGGTCTAAAAATTATTGGTATCTTTTTTATTTTAATTAGTACCGAGCAGACGCCAGATAGACGAAGAAAAACCAATGGAAATGAAAAGAAAGATATTTTTTGTCTAAGAAACTAAAGCTAATCCACAAATCTCGGAAGGCGACTTTTTCATTTTCAATTATCAAAATGTTTTTTGCCTTATTTAATTTTATCTCCAAATAAAAAAAAAGATTGTTAACTTATTACAGCCTGTCAAGTAAAGACCGACCGCTCGTATTCTTGAAAAAACGTGTTTCGAGAACTTTTGTAATCAATGTATTCTTTGGTGTATTAACAATGGAGCAATTACTTTAGTAAGTTATCCAATCGCCTCCTGCATCAATAATCGCCTGACTTGTTCGAGACATGCTGTCGACGACATTTTCTGCATACTACATCAATGATTTCCAAATTTTTCGAATCTCGCGAGACAACTGAATCAAGTTTTCCTCTGAACTTTTTCTTTACGAGGAACCAAACATTTTCAATAAAGTTGGCGTCCGGCGATTGTGAGGGCCACTCTAATATCTCATCATGGGCTAAAGCGAGTTGCTTCGCCACGTGATTTTCGCCCACCAAAAGATTTCTTCAACGTGCTTCGGAATTTGACATCATGAGCAGTATAATGTAAAGTCTACTGGTTGAAATATCAACCACTCTTTTCGAACTAAATAAAGACAATATTGTAAACTTAATGTATAGGTAGGATAGTTCCGATAAATTTTGTTTGCTATATATACATACATATATATATATATATATATATATATACATATATATATATATATATATATATATATATATATATATATATATGTATATATATACATATATATACATATATATATATATACATATATATATATATATATATATATATATACATATATATATATATATATATATATATATATATATATATATATATATATATATATATATATATATATATATATATATATATATATATATATATATATATATACATATATATATATATATATATATATATATATATATATATATATATATATATATACATATATATATATATATATATATATATATATATATATATATATATATATATATATACATATATACATATATATATATATATATATATATATATATATATATATATATATATATATATATATACATATATATATATATATATATATATATATATATATATATATATATATACATATATATATATATATATATATATATATATATATATATATATATATATATATATATATATATATATATATATATATATATATATATATATATATATATATATATATATATATATATATATATATATATATATATATATATATATATACATATATATATACTCCTGGACAAAATTAACGCAACAATATATTAAATCATACAAATCTCTATAATGAATTAATTTTAATAATTTTTTTAATGAACATTGGTTACACTAAAAGTTAGAAAAAACTTTTTCGGATACTTTAATAGTTAATTAGCTACCAAATTTCTCTATAAGATTCGAATTAAAATTATTCTTACGACCTAATAACAAAATCGTTTAAATTATGTAATAATGAAAAAAATAAACTGGGACACTAGTAGCAAAATTAATGGTGTAACTGGGACACTAGTAGCGTGTGTTGCCTCCTCTATTTCGGATGACAGCATTTATGCGCCTAGGCATGTTTCTAATTAAATTTTGGATAAAATCTTGAGGAATTTGCTCCCATTCTGTGATAACTGCATTTTCAAGTTCCCTTAGATTTCTAGGTGTAGGTATATGACGTTTTACATTTTTCTTAAGGTGATCCCATACATGTTCTATCGGATTTAGATCCGGGCTTTTTGGTGGCCATTGCATAATCGGTATATCAACTTGATTAAGATAATCGACTACCTCCCTAGCCACGCGAGGTCGAGCGTTGTCTTGCATAAACAGGAAATTGGGCCCCACAAAATGACCGAAAGGCATCACATGTTCTATTACAATATTCTCAAGATAGTAGTCAGCATTCATGGATCTCGTACGGACAGGAACT
>CM032451.1:32005378-32078723 GCA_019049505.1 Pachyrhynchus sulphureomaculatus
TTTTTCTTCTATAGAACATATATTCCAAATAGCTGCTCTCATTTTAAGGTTAATGCAGCATATTTAAATGTATTAACAAAGTTGTCGGTTTCTCCTTTATAAGAATGATCTTCAATTTGAAAGGAGTATATGCATTTTATGTTGTTTGTTATGTGATCAGGAAAAATATTTTCCGTCCTACATTGTAACAGGAACATTCGACGGTTCCGTAGAGATATGCAGAGAAATTAGAAGACATCACATCACACATTAATAAAAAATATAAATATGAAAAAATCTGGGAAACCAAAAAGCTCAAGACATAACACGTAACTACAATACACAATTTATATTTAATTGTTCTGATATTAATATTCCTAGTAATATAAATACAGTACTAAGTTAGGGACCATAGTTACCCGTTCCTTGGCAAAAATAGATATTCCATTTGACAACATAATTAAACACAATGAATTTTGTATATCTGATATGACCATTAGTGATAATCAAAGAAATTAGCTCCGACTAACGTCTATTTATATCTTGGCAATTCTTAATAATGACACTGAACAAAGAATTACTTTTTTGCAACAATATAATAAAAAAATCACTAATAACCCATAAATCATTGTAGGTAAATGAGATAAGGATAATAGCACAGACATTATGGATAAGCCAGAAAACCTTCAGACGATGCAGCATATATTGCGAGACAAGACGATGACGTATATTCTGATCTGTAATGTCCCAACAAAATACAAAAGAAAGGTAAAGTTAATTACTTATGATTCACAAAATAATAATCGAATTACTAAAGAGCAGACAAGATACTTCAAAAAACATATTTTTCTGTTTCGACCAGTAGTAGGGTGTTTGAATTTTTCCTCATATAACGTAGCTAAAATTGTGTCCTAAGCCTTGTGATAACTATATCTGCCTATAATGTTAAAAACTTTATCTAATTTGTTGAATTTACTAAAACTATGCCTTACGTGCTAACTACATTTTAACATAATTGATGTAGTTCCATTATTCACTATTATTCGTAAAGCCCAAGTAATTAACATTATATAGAAGAAATGGAATTTTATTCCAGCTTACACTGAAACTGGCAAACATCCCATCATTCAACTAGTGGAATTTCACTTCGAAAGTAGTTAGTTCTCTTTTAAACTCTTTACTCAAAACCTTTAATAGTGACCACCCGAGATTACAATTTACCACTGAGGTGGACTCGGAAAATAAACTAGCTTTTTTGGACACGACGGTTTATAGAAACCTATTTGGATCACCTAGAACTAACTATTATCGAAAACCATTGAATTCGGTAACATTACTAAACAACCTCCCAATTCATCCTATCCAATGTAACGTTAGCACAGTCAATAGCTTGTTACATCGGACTATTAGTCTGAGTCACGAATCATCTTACCCAAATAATTTTAAAGTGATATAACCGGCACTTAAATCTAATAACTAAGCCACAAACTTGGTCAATACTTATATTAACAACTTTATGACAAGATAATCTAATCATCTTAAATCTAATGAAGATATACAACTTGTAAAAAAAATATCTAAAATTTTCATATATGCCTGGATTGACTTATAAATTTAAACAATTATTTAACACTGGTGGATATCGTAGCATACTACAACCTAAAGACCGTTAGTGACGAATATACTAAACTTAAAAAAAAAACTGACATTATTACATATACACTATATTGGTAATTTTATCTCTTACTCTTGTAACAAATTCTAAATTGATCCGACTAAACAATTATTATCCAACAGGATTAAACAACACATATGATTGCCTAGAAAAAAATAAAGATAGAATAGAAAATACATAATTCATTCAACATCTTTTCCATACAAGTCGTTCGTTTAAATTTGAATAAGTGAGGATATTGAAGAAAGTATAATTATCGAAACGATATCTGAGTGATATGATTCATCGCTAGACTACTTATTCTTCTTAGTGTGCCTTATCTTCTAAGGACGTTGGCGATCACATTTGCAGATCTCATCTTATTTATTGCCGCTCTAAATAGTTCATTAGATGTTATATTTGTCCACTGCCGTAAGTTTTTTAACCAGGAGTTGAGGCACCTACCTGGTCCTCCTTTACCGATTATTTTTTCTTTAATTATGTGCTTTTTTCTCTTTAGCATATGTAATCATTTCTTTTTCTTTTTCCATTTGGTTAAGAATTTCCACGTTTGTGTTGTGCTGTCCAGGCAACGAGCAACATTCGACGGTAGCACCACTTCTCGAATGACTCTATTCGATGTTGTGTTGTTTCTGTTATTGTTGCCGCTTCTATACCATATAAGATGACCGAGAATACGTAGCATTTTAGCACTCTTGTTCTGGTTTTTAAGTTTAGTTTGCAGTTACAGAGAAATGCTGCGCTTTTTTTGTTAAAGACGCTTCGTGCTTTTTTAATTTTTAAGCGTATTTAAATAGAGTGATCACAATCTTCAATAATTGCACTGCCTAAGTAAGTTATTTTGTTACTCTGTCAAGTGTTTTTTGATGTATTTCAATTTTATGTTTGTATTTGGATTTTTACTGATCATCATTGTTTTTATTTTGCTCGTTTTCAGTTTCATAGCATATTCCTCACATATATTAACAATTTCGCTCATGGGTCTTTGAAGGCCCTCTTCACTGCCCGCCAGAATGAGGATATGATCAGCGTAAGGGAGCTTATTTATACGCACACCATTGATTGTTATTCCATCTGTTTTATAAGGAACTACTTTATTACAGATTTCCTCCGCCATTAAATAATAGGGGAGACAAGACATCCCTAGCGTACGCCTTTCTGTATTTTTATTTTCTTGGACATGCGATTTTCAACTTTTATTTTGACAGTCTGGATCCAGTATAAACATGATATTATTTGTAGATCTTTGCCATCAATGTTACAAGATTGTTGTACTCCCATCATCTTTTTATGATGTGCCATATTAAATGCTTTTTGGAAATCTATGAAGCATAGACAAACATCAGAGTTGATATCCTTACATTTTTCAATCAGAACGCGGATGGAGAATAATGCGTCTCTCGTTCCGAGTCCGTTGCTCAAGCCAAACTATGTTTGTCTAGTACGTTCTAGCTAGACTGCAAACAGCGTTAATTTAAGGACAGACCTCTAAAATTTAAGCAATAATTATTACAATTTGCTTAACACAACCACAAGGAATAGGCATTAAAACCAATAGAAATCTCTAATTTTGAAACATAAGAGGGATCCTTTTGAGGCAATTTAATCATATGGAGTAACTCCAAGTACTCTATATTAAAAACAATTTATTTACTATTAATTTTACTTACTACGAAAAGTTGTACCAAAGAATATATAGATAGTTCTGAATGTTGTTGTGTGTGGTAATAAAATAAGTCATTCAGTGTATCCGTTTTTAGTTTAAAATCTAATGATAATAGTTTTTTATATGAAGAATAAATATGTCGTTATGTCAGCCATATAGGCAAATGATTCAATAATTGAAACGTTTGCAGATTACTCTATCTTGTTCTCCTTCTTCTTTCTTATATAGTGTGTCATATAAGTAGGCATATTGCATGTTTTATCCCTATTAGGTCTCTTATGATATGAACGTCCAGCATTCCTTCCACCTCTCCGGAGCTCTGCCCCTAGTTCTTCTGCCACAAGGTTTATTGAGTTTGACCCTTTCTACCAATCTGTTGTCGTTCATCCGATCTACGAGTTTATTTCTTTGTTTTCTTCTAGTTCTGGTCCATTTGGATATTTCTTGAATCTCACTTAGTTCTTGTAGATCTTTGTTGCTGATTTTTTCGTGGATAATTTTTCCATTATCCCTTAATTATTTTTAATTTTTACCATGATGATTAGCCTAAGTATATAACCCCAACAAATAGCAGTTTATAGTGTTCTATAACATATTTCTCTAAGTTTATTTTTTCAACCAACTTTCTTAACATTATATCATTACATCGGTCGCTGTGTAATAAAGTTACACTATTACAGATTTATTCATTCATTTAAAGTACCATTATTTTACACTGTAATGTCTGAGTAGTCATATAAAACAAGACTTTATATTTTAGCTTGATAAAGATTCGAATAGATATTCTAAACGTATCAAAACAAATAGAGTATCTTTCATTGCCGTCCCCATTCCTCCTACCATCTGCCAACTATATCTGTGTTAGGGACGCCCTGTACCATTCAATGTCACTAAACAATGTAACTATTAAATTTTAAAAATACACAATAAAAAATGTTGGGCTTGGCCACCGGGTAACAAGAAGAATCCCTATCGTCCCTGGACCGTTCGATCCAATTGTAATCTAGAGTAAACAATTACGCAACCATGCAAAAAAAGTTCGTTACCATGAACTAAAATACATGGATTTAGCGTATTTTTCGACACTGAATTTAAATCCGTAATTAAAAAAAAAGATTTATCCTGTCATTTTTTTTGGCCAAAAACATCTCTTGAAATGGGAAAGTGTGAAAAATGGTAGATATTCTATAGTCTAGAAAAAAGAATATACATTCAAACCACAGCAAGCTATTTTTATTAATTAAACCAAAATGTACCCTTATAGGGGGCGAAAAGCACCCCTAAAACTCAAATAACATATGTGAGTTTAAATAACATGTACAACGGACAAATTCTTGGAACCCTTAGGACAAAATATCTGAATCTGGCGTGACAATCAGACATTATACTTAAAGGGCTAAGACACTATAGGGTGTAAAAACCACCTCCACCTACGGAGATATCTCCTAAGTTTCAATAACGACGAAAAAAGGTCAGGCTTTTGTAGTTTTAGACAGGATGAACAAATATGAAGTAGATTCGATTGAACAACTGATACACGACAATATACTACCTTTTAAAGGGTGGTAGGAACTACCCCTATGCTCCAATGATGCACATGGATGTTATTGAAATTCGGAAAGGATCAAGTACTTTTATCTCATTGTGCCAAACATTCAAGACAATTAGATCATCTTCGTAATACGGGTTTCACATGCACTGTATTTACAAGACCTTTTTTTTTAAACATGGAACATGTTCACATGTTCAATAGGAGGGGTACTTTTAAAATATTATTAATAGTCATTTGGGGGAGAGGTAAAATTAAGAAAGGGTAAAATGGACAAGGGGATAAAATAGACGGGGGGAGGGTTAAAATAGGTAATGCCTAATGTAGGTAATTCTCAGAAAACTGAAAAATAAAGAGAAACCAAGGATCAGGAGAATAAGTTAAATGGATAGTTGAAAGTATAGATTAAAGGAGTAGAATCTGTTGATACTTACTTAGCTTTAATAAAAAAATGATATCTTTCCTAGTTTTAATAGCATGTACATCATTTGAGCGTAATGGTAGTTTTTACAAACCTTCTAGGGGTGCTCTCTAGTTTCATCTCAGTGACTGGAATCTTATCCCTCTTTATCTTCCCCCCCCCTCCCCGAAGCTACAAAAGCTTGAAGATTGTTCCCAGTTGTTAGATCTTATGAGATCCCTCTCTCAAGGGGGGTAGGTTTTACTCTGCATAGGGATGAGTTTTAACGTGATTAAGAAGATTGGCTGCTTATCGCGTCGTATCAGAGATATATTTGGCACAATGATCTTCAAAAATGTGTTTTTTTTTCTGAATTCAAAGAGCACAATCATTTGAGCGTAGAGGTAGTTTTTACGACCCTCTAGTGGTAGACTTTAGTCTTGTGTCGGCGGTTGGAATAAATTAACTCTCTATTTGTCCGTCCTGCCTGTACGAAAGCCTGTATTTTTTTCTCAGATGCTAGAACTTCTAAAATCCATTAAGCCCAGGGGGTAGTTCCCCCTTCCTAGGGATGATTTTCGACCTTATTAGGAATATGATCTAGTTGTCTTGATTGTTTGGCACAATGAGATAAAAGTACTGGATCCTTTCCGAATTTCGATAACCATGTGCATTTTATAGTCGTGTATAGATGGTTCAAGCGAATCTACTTCATATTTGTTCACCCTGCCTAAAACTACAAAAGCCTGAACTTTTTTCGTTGTTATTGAAACTTATGAGATACCTCCGTAGGTGGGGGTGGTTTTTACACCCTATAGGGCTGAGTTTCAGCCCTTTAAGAGTAATGCCTGTTTGTCACACCAGATTCAAATATTTTGTCTTAAGAGCTACAAGAATTTGTATTTTGTACATGTTATTTAAACTCACGTGCGTTATTTGAGTTTTAGGAGTACTCTTTATCCCCTATACGGGTGGATTTTGGTTTAATTAATAGAAATAGCTTGGTGTGGTTTGAGTGCATATTCTCTTCTCTAGACTAGAAAATATCTACCATTTTTCACACTTGATTAAGAGTCATTACATTATTACTATAGTTTTATCCCATTTCAAAAAATGTATTTGGCCAAAAAAAATGACACCATAAATCATTTTTTTACTACGGATTCGAATTCAGCGTCGAATAATACACTAGATCCATGTATTTTGATCCATGGTATTGAACTTTTTATGTGGCTGTATTACCTTTATTTATAAGTGCAGACTATGTTAACAATTTTATTATTAAATCATTCTTTAAACTTCAACTTTATTCAAATATGGTTAACTTCTATAGATTTTTTATATCTAGAGATAAAAAAATTAAATAGAAGAACGTATATAAGATAATAATAGATATTTATTTGCCATATTATGAATAAAAGAGTTATTTTCTAATTATAATGTTTATTGTAAAATTGTTCTGGAAAATGCATTTTATATTTGCCATTTCTCGATTTTAAATCATTAGTCAAACGACGAAACTTGCTTCCAAAACCGTATTTGAAAATAAAATAATAAATGCAATCTTGACAGCTTCCCATAAAAAATTGTTAATTATTTAAGTACCCAGAATCTTTGCACTAGCATTCAAAATTATTGGCGTGTCGAGTGGGCAGGTTGAAATGCAAATGCACTATTTTTTTTTTTCATTTACAATTAGCTTATTTCTCTTACACCAACTAATTATCCTATTTAATGATAGGCTCAGTTTTTCATTATCTTCCTCTGGTGTAAGAGTAGAAAGCATTATGGATGTGTCAAGCCCATATATCTTAACGCTACTATCCCCAATATAATCTGGTATATCATTTGATGTACACGAGGAATAAAACTGGCCTCAAAATAGAGAACAGAAGAACTCACAAACCTAGATTAAATTTTTTAGACTCTTTTCCATTGCAATTTACACAGTTAGTAATAAAAAATTCTAAACAAATTCTTACCTTTCCTATAATCTCATCCTTTTCAGTTATCCATTAGGATCTTAATTTCTAAGTAGGAAGCCTTAGAAAGGTCACACAGCATGGCTACTATATATCTTCCTTTGACATTCTCTTCAGAGAAGTATTTATAAAAACTAGTAGATGCAGTCTGCACAGAACGCCCTGAACAGAAATCATGCTATACATTAGAAATTATTTTTTCGAAAATTATAGGAAAACGCTGCCAAGTTGAGTATAAATAGTCTAGTTTATATTCTTAGCTTTTAGTCATATATATCTTCTGATGATGCTAACACGGTTAGCGAAACGCGCATCGAGAGCAATAACAAAGTGCTTGGTGCTGTTAATATAGTATCTCTGGTTTAGGTTTAGCCAGTGTTGTGAGTTCTAGGAGTACGCGCAGTTATGTCCCTGTATTTCTTTCTAACTCGACAAAAAAAAATTATACAAAAAGTAGTGAAACCCTACGTAGGTTTTGGGAGATGAGTTTTCGTCCACGGCATCAAAACTAAATTTAATCATAGTGTTTGAGGCGATAAAAAAGACAGATGAACAAAAATTACAAACGTTTTTTTACATGGTCAATTTCTGACAATGAACAATTAAGATTCAAATGGTTGCAAGTTGAAACAAATATATTTAAGAATGCATTTAATCAGAATAAAAATTGTTTTAATGAAAAAATGATTTTAGTGTTTTTCTTATAGGTATTTTGGAATTTACACGTTAATAGGTTACATACACTTGGGCGCTGCAAAAAGTAACACGTAGGCTGAAAAATTCGATTTTACTTATCAACATAGTCTTTCAAGAGCGATACAATCAGTCTTTTCTAACATTTCTATATCTTGTAGACACTTTCAAAATAGGCCTCAGTTTCGGCGATAACTTCTTCATTGGAGCCAAATTTGTTTCCCGAGAGCATTTTTTTGAGGTCTGTGAATAGATAATAGTCGCTGGGGAACAAATCTGGAGAATATGGTGGACAAGAAAGCAATTTATGCAATTTTGCCATCGTAACCATTGACTTGTGACAAAGTGCATTGTCTTGTTGAAAGAATACTTTTTTTTATTCATTTGAGGCCGTTTCTTTGCGATGTCTGCCTTCAAACGCACCGATAACTTTATGTAATAAAATGAAAATTATTCCATGCCCATCCCAAAATACAGAGGCCAAAATCTTCCCAGCCGACCGTCGTGTCTTTGGTCGTTTTGGGCGGCTTTCACCGAGTGCTATCCACTCAACTAACTGCCGATTTGATTCCTGTGTATAGTGGTATATCCATGTTTCATTCATTGTCACCTATCGTTTAAAAAAAAATCCTTTTTATTGCGCTTAAACAGGTCCAAACAGCGGTCAGAATCATCAACACGTTGTTGTTCTTGGTCATGAGCTTTCTCATGCCCAAATGTTCATTCAAAATATGACCAACAGCTCTTTTGATATCTTTAGGTTGTTAGCAATCTCAAGCATTTTCACTTTACGGTAATCCAAAATAATTTTGTGGATTTTTTTTTATATTTTCCGGTGTAGCCACCTCATTTGTGCGTCCAGAGCGTTCAGCATCATTTGTATCTGTACGACCGCGTTTAAATTCAACATACCAGTAAAGGATGAGTGATTTTCCAGGGGCGAAGTCCCCGTAACACTTATCAAGCCATTGCTTTGCTCGAACGGTATTTTTTCACATCAAAAAACAGTGTTTAATCAAAACATCAAATTGGATTTTTTCCATTGTTTTGAAAATATCAAAATAAGCGTCACTAAAACCACTGTAACTTGTGAACTAATTGTCGAAATGTCTTGAAATTTTGACACGTATCGTTTGAAGGTTGGCACTTAATAAAAATCGTATGATTTTTTGAAAAGGCGACATCTCTGTGTCAGAGGAAAAACTTTTCAGTCTACGTGTTATGTATATTAAAAAAAAATATTTTAAAGGTTGTAAAGTGAATAATACAAAAGATTATATATTTTTATTGTACTTTAAATTTTTTCGAAATATGTTTTAAATGTTAACATTATTTTTTTATCGGGTTAAATGGACCACTGATGAAAACTATCTTGTCTGCAGGATAACTTTACAAAAAATAATCCAGTGTGCAAAAATAAAAATTAATTTTGTAAAATAATGTGTAGTTAAAAATTTTCGAAGGGATTTTTTTTTTCAAAAATAAAAAAATTACTGTGTTTTTAAACTTTAGTATGCGATTTTCAATCAAAAAATTTATGTTTAATTATTTATAAAAAATTGTCTATCAGAAAAATTTAAAAAACCTCTCGACATTTTATAGAAAAAGTAATTATTATAATTTAAAAAGAAAGATAAAAAGTATTAATAATTGACTGAGTAATATTACAGACAGGGTCTGAAAACAGGTAGCGGTCACAATCTGGCGCCAGGTTACATTTAATGCTATAACTTTGTAGCGGAATGGAATTTTCTTAATTTTTTTTTAATAATTCTTAGAAGTTAGAAAATAAAAATCCGTAAGAAAATCGAATTTTTGAAAATTCGAGGTGTATGTAACCGCTAGTATCAAAATATTCCCATATCTAAAGAGAATAACACTTGTCTAAACATCTCGTGGCAAAAATAGAAATTACAATTGCAAGATTATTTCATATAGCCTGTTGTAGAAATCAATTACAAATGTAAAATTGTTAAGTCCATTTTAAAGGTCATGTCTTTTATTGAGATTTATTAGTGAAAATTCGCACAATATCGCGGAAAACAAATCACGAATCACATTATTCTTCTTTTGACTGTGTCGGAAAAGTGTGTAATTAATAGTGAACATTAGATGCTACCGTAAATGATTGTTTCACCATTGTTCTGTGTTTCCACTTTACTATTTATCCTCACTTATTATAAGACAGATTCTTAGATTTATGAGGTTTATGCAAAACTAGCACAATATAACTTTGTAGAACAGCATTTACAAAAAGCACTAAAATTATGTGTTGTATAAAACAGCAACAAGATTTTCTTTATTAGTATGTAGATAGGATATATTTATAATTTAGTCAGCATTTTTGAATTTTAGGCCAAAGTAACTACAGAAAATGCTGAATAATCAAAGCGATGTATCAATTTACTGCGAAACGACAATATAACAGTCTATCCTCTCAAAAAAAAATACTATACGGTCCCTCATTGGATCCTAACAAACAGGGACCTCAAGGGACTGCAGCAATATGTCCGACGAGCCGCGTCGGCATAGAGTAGGCTCAAAAGTAAATAAAATAACCAGGTATTGTTACCAGTTATCAATAACAGCTCAACAGTTGGATAATTGAGTAAGAGGGAGGGAGCAGAAGACAAAGCAAAATACAGATTAGTGCCACTAATTTGTCCTGAAGTATTATGTTAATAATATAAGTATAATCATGAAAACAGTGGAACCACGCGAACAGGCTGGCTTTAGAAGAGTATACGGTGCTAACGATCTTTTATAGACCATCGAAATCGTTACAGAGAATAGAATACAATAAACCACTCGTGTTAGTATATGTGGATTTTACAAAAGCTTTTGACACCGTGGAGTTGCCGTAGATACTGTCTGCCCTGCAGCAAATAACTACAGATATACTCAGTGAATTAAATTCATTTATAATAACGCAGCAGCAGGTGTAAAACTCCGTGAATCCACAAGTAAATACCGAGTGGAATGTGGAATTAGACAAGGTGATACGATCTCTGCTAAACTGTTTACGGCGATTTTAGAATATGCTTTTAATGAACTTAATTGGGATGGAAAAGGCATAAACATCGATGGCGAATACCTAAATTACCTGCGCCTTGCTGATGATATTGTTATAATAGCCGATAATCTAGGTGATGCCCAACAAATGCTTACCGAATTGCAAATAACATCATTAAATATTGGTCTAAATGTTAACTTTCAGAAAACCAAATTTATGGCTAATCTAGTTGCGAACAGTAATATGAAATTTAACAGAAGCGAGGTGGAGCACGTCCAAAATTACAAATATTTGGGTCATGAACCACAAATTGGCAAAGCAAATCCATGATATACACCGTCGCGTCGTGTGTGTTTGGGATGGACGGATTTTGGGAAGCTGAGAGATACGCTGCAAGGTAATTTACCAATGTGCTTAAAAAAGAGAGTTTATGAACAATGCCGGTAATCACATATGGCATCGAGACACTTGCATTAACGAAACAGTCAGCAAACAAACTGAGGGTATCGCAACTGGTAATGGAGAGAGATATGCTGGATATTACAAGGAAGGATAGAATAACAAACATAACTATCAGACAACGAAGAAAAGTAATATATATTATCCAAAAAATTACGCAGTCTAAATGGAGATGGGCAGGCCATATAGCCGAAAAAGATGATAACCGATGATGTAGAAGGCTAATAGAATGGAGACCCAGACAAAACAAAAGCAACGGAGGTAGACTACCAACAAGATGGAGCATTGATATCAAAAAAGTGGCAGGAAATTGGATTAACACCGCTCAAGACAGAGATCAGTGGGAGTTCTTAGAGGACGCCTATATCCAACAGTGGATGAGGACGGCTCTTGGATGAACTCTAGATAAATATGGCGGGGCAATTAATAAATATGATAAGCACAGTCATTAATTTTTTCTATTTTTCTATCAGTTTTAGTAGATATAAACAATGAGAAAAAGTGTTTCGGTGTGTATAAACTTTAATTCACAACAGAATTTTTTCCGAAATTTAAAATAAATTATTTTCCCAAAAGACTAATTGGTTATGTTTATAGTACTGTTATGGAGGCTTATTGTCGGGTAAAAAAAGTATTTGTCAACCGCATTTACTCTCATTGCGTCAGATCTATAGTTTAAAGTGAGACGCAAACTACATGATCGACAGCTGGTACTCTCAGTTCGCTGTTTTGCGATCTTGTTCTACACTTCACTCATACCACGAACCTCTACGGAGAGCCAGCCTACTATCGATAAACGTCTTGGGACTATTTTTTAACTCTAGACAGGTGGGTCATTATGTATATGGTCTGTCTTCTGTGATTCGGGCAGCCTTCCACGAAAAACGTTCCGTTACAACAATCTCGACTTGAGGATTTATCGTGGTATGTGGCCAAGCCAGATACATTTAAATAAACAAGTTATACACCACCGGGGGGGTTGTGTATGGAGACTTTTTGGATTGACTGTATATCTAAAGTCCAAAGCGGTGTCTCTAAAAATCCTAATCTTTCACACTGGTAGCGTGTATATCTCTAGAATTAATGACACATTTTTAAATTCGCTAATCTATGAGAATTAAATAACATGTTATTACAGACAGAATCACTCTAAGTTGAAGATCACCTGAAAATGGGTTAGTAGATTCTAATCTACAGCTTCTTCTTACCATACCGGACTTAATTAAAAATATTGGATATTTGCTGGCTGTCCGAACCTCTTTGTGGAAACGGCTGAAAACGTGGCGGGGTATAAGCGCGACATTCTCATAAAAAGAGTTTTGACAATGACAGATAAATAAAAAAACTAACTGTCTATTACAAAATTAACAAAAAAAAATTGATTGAACAAATTAGGAACAAAAGAAAGAAATTACCTAATCTTTGCATTCTACTTTTTAAACTAATGATCAAATTATATATTTTAATTTAGGAGACGTTTTGAGATAGCAAAATATTCAAAAAGAAATTTAAAATGAAAAAAGAAATTAAAATCAAAATCTCTTAAAATTTAGATAAGAAGTAATTAATTAGTTTAGGATAATCAACTGATCCCAGATAAAATTTTGTCCAATAGCACTAAGAATAGAAAATATTTAAATCAGCAAAAGACTTTATAAATATTTTAAAAACTCTAGGAGAGCATCAACCGAACTGAATTAAATCTGAACTCTTAAGATTTTCAAATAGCTAAAGTTTCCCAGCTAGTCCTTACGGTACCAACCATTTCTCGCTTGTTAATGGTACCGTATATAATAATAATAATAAACAGTATCCAAAATAATATTTTAAAGTAGATGATTCAGTTACAGAGAAAATTATTTTTTTTCTATTAAATATCATTTTAATATAAAAATGTCATCCTTAGATCTCAAATCATATGATAATATTAGATATTTTTCAATATCCAATAATTTTATTTTTGGGTATTTCAAAAAATATTTTTTTCCTAGAATCAAAAGTTGAATGTATGTATAATAAAAATTATTATAATACAGTTTTTCTTTTTGTCCAGTAATCTTACAGAGCCCATTCCAGCCCGATCTAATAGATAAATTACGTAAAAATTGCATTTTTTTTTACGAATGAAATTGAAATTTTTCACAAAGAAATGTGTGCCCATATATTTTTGAACTCGTGTTTTTACAAGCTTTCATTTGACATTTTACCTCTTAAGTCAAAATTTAACTTTCCAAACTATACGGTTCTGTTGAGGCCACCAAATTTCAACATTTTACATCAGTGTCGGAAAAAATCCGGTGTGACAAACAGACAGATACCGAAGTGATCTCATAAGTATTCCGTATGGAACACTAAAAACGTTATTAAAGTTCACCAAATATACTGAACTCTGATACTTGGATTAATTTCTCTTTTAGTATATACTATACTTTCATTTCGTATTTGCGTTGGTGGTATTGGGTAAAGGACTGTACCAGTTTCTTAAAGTTTAAGTGAAGGGAAAAATGAAACGTTTAAGATTTAAGTCTCGTAAAAAAGGATAAAAGCCAATTTCGGTTTTGCGTTTATTCAATACACAATGGAATTGAAAAAAAGAGATCTTTGGAATATTGTCAGAAATCTTTAAAAAAGTAATATAAAGAAATTTTAAGCCAGAGTAAATTTAAAAAACATGTAGGAATGTTTGGAAGGATGTGGAATACTAATGATTTTTTACAATATCATGCCTTAAGGAAATGTAAGTAGGTTTTTGGAAGGCTTGGGGGTTATAGAAATAACAAAGCTCTACGTGCCTGCGCCATTGTATGGACTCGTTCATTTAATCTAATGGCATATTACATGGCACAGTTATAATTAAAACGTGAGCTAAGCAGTGTTAAAAATCAAATGACCGCAGGGATAGTTATAAATGTTTACACATTTAATCCGTCATCATCAAAGAAAGCAAGCAGAAAACAAAAGAACAAAAGAAGTCAGCTTATGTTACATAGTACATATGCAGCAGGGCAACCCCTAAAGTGGTACAGGGTCGGTGATGTGCGAAAAAAGCGGTTCACGTTGGTCTTGAATTACTATAAATTGTACTCGGCGGAAACACTGTCTTGGTCAAATTACTCTCAAGGGATATGATATTGCACATAAAAGACTGCTTGAAAAAGGGCTGTACTAGGAGTGACGTGTATTTATAACATGCATCACTTCGCAAAGCATTAAGTGGGCTACATCCATTAAACACTTTTGATGAAAGTATTTGTAGAATAGACTCAAGTTGCTAACCGTTCGTCAATGTTCTAAGGAATTATAGTTGCTGGATAGTTCTGGGTATCCAATCGGGCGAACAGCTCTCTTCTGAATAGAATCTAACAAATCCAGGGTATGTATAGGAGCATAACCTCAAGCATGAGAGCAGTATTTCATCGTTGGTCGAATTTGAGCTTTGTACAGAACTAACAATTTTTGTGAAGTGTAAAGCTTCCTAGCTCAATAATATTCCCAGCTTTTGAGAAGCTTTCTTTACTGTACCTGCGGCATTTTCATGTCAAGATCTATTTACTATAAAACTTACGCCTAGCAAATTGACTTGACTGATTTGAACGACTTCCTTCTCTCCGCGGATATTTGTATTAGTAGCCGATATTTGAGCATTCAAAATAAATTAAAAATAAGCGTACTCTCAACGGCAAAGTTGTGGATTGGATCTCTGATCTTTTCAAGTAGGAACACACTGGTGAAAGTATTAGAAAGAAGTCCGTTGACTGCCACTTGTAAATAACCATAATTGGAACTATTCAGACATATCATAAGAGCATAGCTTAGCCATCAATCGATCGTGCCAAACACTATCGAATGCCTTGGATATATCAAGTGCAACCACTTAATAGTCCCCAGAGTGTTCAATTGCATTGTTCCAAACATGTGTTACATAAGTTAGAAGATCTCCTAATGATCTTGGCTTACGAAAGCCATATTGATGGTCGCCAGTAATATTTAATCCTTCAAGATATTTTAAAAGATCCTGATTGATAGCCTTTTCCATGATTTTCTACATCACTGAAAGCAGTGCAACTGGTCGGTATTTGTCAGGTCTTCTTGCATTTTTGGGTATCGGCTGAACTGTAGCTCATTTCCAGCAGAAAAGAAACTGGTGTTAGTTCTCGCGTGTTTTTTTTTGAGTACTATAGTAGGTATTCCGTCAGCGCCAGAGGTGTCTAGCTTCACTAAAATACATTTTATAATACGTAGTCTGTGCGGAATGTCGGACATCCTTGACTACACTATGGGAATAGTTGGTGGTGTTTTTTTTCCTTGGAAATCGACAGTAGAATGATGAAATTTTGACTGATGACCTTAGTGTTTGACCAGAATAACCTGAAATTGTTGGGGCAGGCAAGAAGTTTGTTTTTAATTCTTTGATTGTGTGACTCTTTAATAAAGAAAAAACCTAACGATTCATTAAGTAACATAATATATATACATATATATATATATATATATATATATATATATATATATATATAAAATATATATAAATATATATATATATATATATATATATATATATATATATATATATATATATATATATATATATATATATATATATGACCGTTAATGAATAAATTTAGGACTGTTTTTTGTTCTTGGTCTTGCGGTCAATTTTTAATGAAACAAGTTTATTTTTGGTTAACGTTTCGGTTTATTTTATTTAAACCATCTTCAGAACTACAGTAAAGAAAAATTTTTTTTTAGTGTTAATGTTTAAGATGTAAAATCGATGATTAGTGTTGTTTCATACAGAAATATATATGAAGAATAAATATTAGTGTTTAATTATAGTTTTCCTACCTTATATCTGGTTGGATCTTTTGTTTAAATAATTTACATGTTAACAGTTTCACAGTTTTCGTAATACTAAATTTAAAAGGTTCACATATTTTATTTCAATTTTGTACAGGTAAAATGGGTAAATCCAGAATTTATTTATTGCTTTCATATTGTTGTTACTTTAATTGTTATTAGTTTAGTAATTAGGTTTTATTAGGTTGTTAGATCATTGTATACAATACTCAGGCTTTCCGTGTCATTTCGATAATTTAAGGTGTTATTTGTTCTTCGTATATGTTATATTCATATTTCCTTTATGTTTCGTTTTTTATGATTATTTTCAAAGTCTAGGATTTGGACATTATTAAAATTGAAATTATGCAATTCGTCTATGGCATGTTTTGATAGGGCAGTATGGTTTTGGTTTGTGTTTCTTATGCTATTTTTATGTTCTGTTATTCGTCTCCTTAAATATTGTCTTGATTGTCCAATGTATGTTTTTGAACAGTTCATGCAGTCTATTTTGTAGATTAAATTTGTTTATTTTGCTTATTACTTAATTGGTATTGTTGGTTTAAGTTTGGTAAAGATATTTTTTGAGTTGTTAGCCGGTTTTTCTGCTATGTTGATGTTATGTGGTTTAAGGACTTTTTTGATCTTATTACTTAATTCAGGAATGTATGGTATGGAGATATAATTTTTCTTAATTTCATTGTTACTTTGTTTAGATTTTTTATGATTATTGTATACTTTATTTATTCGGTTTTTTTTAATTGGTTCTGTAAATTTTTTGGGTAGTTATTGCTTAGTATAACGTTTGTTACTTTATCCAAGTTTCTTGGGGTCTGTCTTTCGGATCAGTTAGTAATACTGCCCTATCAACTAGCGAATTGACAACACTTTTTTTTTATATTTTTCTGATGTGAATGAATTATAATTTAAATATCTGCCTGACCATACAGGTTTGGTATACCAATTTGTTTTTATGTTTCCTTTATCATCATATCTAATATTTATGTCTAAAAAGTTTATTGATTTGTTTATTTCTTTTTCGTATGTAAACTTAAGTCTTTCATGGAATGAGTTGAATTTGTTTAGCGTGTATTGAAGTTTCGTTTCTGGGATACAAAGAATACAATCATCTACAAATCTTTTGAAAAAATAAGGTTCGTAGTCGAGAGTTTTTATAATATTTTCCTCTACATGTTCCATTACGAGATTCGCTATAGTAGCTGAAATTGGTGATTCCATAGCTACACCATAAATTTGTGAGTAGAATTGGTTATTATATTGGAAAAAGGTAGAGTTTAATCAAAGTTTTGTTGCCTCGATAAATTCTTTTTCAGGGGTGTTAGTGAAGTTTTTTGTTATATTCCATTTATCTTTTATACTTTTTATGGCAAGTTCTATTGGTATATTTGTGTATAAAGAGACGACATGTGCCTGTTTGGAATTTTTTTGTTATCTCTTATTGTTTTATGGAAATCCTATAAATCTTTAATATGATATTCGTTTTTGCCAAGAACATTGCATAGTGTATTAGAAAGGTATTTAGACAAATTATAAGTGGCTGAACCAATTTTATTAACAATTGGTCGAAGTGGTATGTTGTTTTTATGCAGTTTAGGTAGTCCATATATATATATATATATATATATATATATATATATATATATATATATATATATATATATATATATGGTGGATGTTCATTATGGCTGATTAGTTTGTTATTTAATGTTTTGTCTATGTACTTTTTCTTAAGCCAGTTATTTAGCATGTTATTTAGTATTAATTGTATTTTATTTGTCAGATTATGGGATTATTTTTTGTAGGTTGATGAATCGGTTAGAAGTTCTAGCATTTTTTTATTATATTCTTCTTTATCTATAATTACTGTTGTATTACTTTTCTCTGTTGATATAATGTTAAATGATGGATGTTGTGATATAAATAATTTGGCTTGTTTTAAGAAATGGTTTATTCTGCTTTTAACTTTTTTATTTGAATTTATTAGTTTGTTTTTGTAATTTGTTAATATGTTGGTATTTCGTGTTCTAATAAGTTATTTTTCCTGCGTATTTGTTTTTTCTATGCTTGCTTCAATATTTGCTATTATGTTATGAAATTGGTTTGGTTTTATAGTTTGTTTTGTAGACAACTTTGGGCCTAATGAGAGGATGTATTTTATGTGGTCAGGTATATCTATTTTTGTTTGATTTGTTATCCAATTTTGATTTATTTTATTATTTTCTTTTGGTAGGTGTTGTTTTCTCATTAGTTGATTGATTTTATTAATTTGTTTATTTTTAATTTTATTGAAAAGGAATTCATATTTTTCTTTTTGTTTAGTATAAAAGTTTGTTAAAAAAGTGTTGTCAAATTGTTGTGGAAGTGTAATTTTTATTTGGTCTAGTGAGTTTGTTAAGTTATTAATTTTTGAAAAACTGTCATTGATACTTAGATTTAAAATTTGATAATAAAAAATATTCAAAATTTTATTATATTGTTTCGTTTTTATTAAAGTTGAAATTTTTGTTTTTGTTTTGAACAAATTTTGGAATTACTTGTAAATTTTTACATCTTAATAAAAAATGTTTTCGATTTATTTCTTTTGCAATAGTTTTGTTAGTTTGTTCAAATTTCTTTAAGAAGTTCGGTAGGTTTTGATTTCTTCTTGTAGATGTAGTAGTGGCGTTTTCAACCATGCCTATTGTTATATTTTTTTCTTTTTTCTGACCGTTAATGAATAAATTTAGGACTGTTTTTTGTTCTTGGTCTTGCGGTCCTCTCATTATACACAAATACACCAATAGAACTTGCCATAAAAAGTATAAAAGATAAATGGAATATAATAAAAAGCTTCACTAACATCCCTGAAAAAGAATTTATCGCGGCAACAAAACTTTGTTTAAACTCTACATTTTTCCAAGATAATAACCAATTCTACTCACAAATTTATGGTGTAGCTATGGGATAACCAATTTCAGCTACTATAGAAAATCTCGTAATGGAACATGTAGAGGAAAATATTATAAAAACTCTCGACTACAAACCCTATTTTTTCAAAAGGTTTGCAGATGATTGTATTCTTTGTATCCCAGAAACGAAACTTCAATACACGCTAAACAAATTCAACTCATTCCACGAAAGACTTAAGTTTACATACGAAAAAGAAATAAACAAATCAATAAACTTTTTAGACATAAATATTAGATATGATGATAAAGGAAACATAAAAACAAATTGGTATACCAAACCTGTATGGTCAGGCAGATATTTAAATTATAATTCATTCACACCAGAAAAATATAAAAAAGTGTTGCTACTTCGCTAGTTGACAGGGCATTATTACTAACTGATCCGAAAGACAGACCCCCAAACTAGGATAAAGTAAGAAACGTTCTACTAAGCAATAACTATCCAAAAAAATTACCAATTAATAAAGAATACAATAATCATAAAAAATCTAAACAAAGTAACAATGAAATTAAGAAAAATTATATCTCCCTACCATACATTCCTGAATTAAGAAATAAGCAGAACCAACAAACTTAATCTATAAAATAGACTGCATGAACTATCCAAAAACATACATTGGACAATCAAAACAATATTTAAGGAGACGAATAACAGAACATAAAAATAGCATAAGAAACACAAACCAAAACCATACTGCCCTATCAAAACATGCCCTAGATGAATTGCATAATTTCAATTTTAATAATGTCTAAATCCTAGACTTTGAAAGTAATCATAAATAACCGGTCAAGTGCAAGTTGAACTTGCGCAATTAGGATTCCGTAAATTGATTGCTTTTAAAATAAAAAATTTTGTTACAGATATATAAAATGATCAGTGACTTCACAAAACACACCCCAAATGAGTTTTCAACAAAGCTTGTTTCCAATCTCTACTGAAATCTGATGACCTTGAAATTTTTTTTTTCTTATATACCAGATAAATTATTAAAGGTAATTCACTCGTGCTAATTTTCGTTCAATCTACTCCTCGTGGAGAATATTCCAGAATTTTTTCAAAATTTTTTGAGAAGTATTTTTCGAGATAAGGCGGGGGACAGCGATTTTTCGCGATTTTTTTGAAAAATAATACATAGAAAAGTGCGCGCAAGTAATACATTATATATATATATATATTTTTTACTCGTGTTTTCACAAGCTTTCATTTGACACCACACTCGATGACCTAGTAAAATTTTTTTTTTCACTTCCGCTTTCACCCCGCAAAACTAACCCTTAAGTCAAAATTTAACACTTAAAACTACACGGCTCTGATGAGGCCGTCATTTCCTATATTATTACCAAATTTCAACTTTCTATGTCAAATAGTTTGGGAGAAAATCGGGTGTGACAGACAGACAGATAGACAGACACCTAAGTGATCTTATAAGTGTTCCGTACAGAACACTAAAATAGAAACATAAAGAAAATGATACATATACGAAGAACAAATAACACCTTAAATTATCGAAATGACACGGAAAGCCTGAGTATTGTATACAATGATCTAATAACCTAATAAAACCTAATTACTAAACTAATAACAATTAAAGTAACAACAATATGAAAGCAATAAATAAATTTTGGATTTACCCATTTTACCTGTACAAAATTGAAATAAAATATGTGAACCTTTTGAATTTAGTATTACAAAACTGTGAAACTATTAACATGTAAATCATTTAAACCAAAAGATCCAACTAGAAATAAGGTAGGAAAACTATAATTAAACACTAATATTTATTCTTTATATATATTTCTGTATAAAACAACACTAATCATCAATTTTACATCTTAAACATTAACACTAAAAAATTTTTTTATTGTAGTTCTGAAGATGGTTTAAATAAAATAAACCGAAACGTTAACCAAAAGTAAACTTGTTTCATGAAAAATTGACCGCAAGACCAAGAACAAAAAACAGTCCTAAATTTATATATATATATATATATATATATATATATATATATATATATATATATATATATATATATATATATATATATATGAGGCCATTTCAAGATATTGCTCATCTTGAGAGAGTCATTACGGAAGCTATAACTCCTGACGTAATTAGAGATGTAATAAAATATTTTTCTCGAAGAACAATCACCTGTTTGGAAAGGGATGGTAGATATATTGAAGCACTTGCGCAACAAAGTTAGAACTAATCCATATGTTGTAGTTGTTATGTTATGTACGTAGTAATTAGATAATGTTGCAATTTCAAAATTAAATGATATTAGCACAAATTTATTGTATTATTATTAGGGATATAATTGTTGCAAAGCAGATAAAAAGATTATAAAATTTTTAACAAAAATATGATACCATTAAAATCAGTGCACTAGTTATTAATTAATTTCGTTCTCCTTTATTCAATCAATAATCCAACAATAACTATGTGTTTATTGGAGTTTTTTTTGAATTTATAACTAGAAAGGCCACAAATCTGAACGTGAGCATAATTTTTTAGTTCCTATTAACATTTTCAATTAATATTACACTTTACTCTTCAATATAAATTATTATTTTTTATTTTCCCTGTCAAATCAAATATTTTAAACTTCTGATGCTTGATTATGGATTTCCATGTGATGCAGAACTGTTCATCAAGAACTAATTTTTTTGTAATATGTAAGATAAACTTTTTCTCCATCTGTATAAAACTTTTTGGGAAACACACACACACATATATATATATATATATATATATATATATATATATATATATATATATATATATATATATATATATATATATATATATTTATATACATATATATATATATATATATATATATATGGTTTGAAAAGTCCGTGCAAAGTCCGAGAGATGGCACCACCGGCGCGTATCGAGGTCATGTTTAGTTAGTAGGATCTCTTGAATGAACGCACACCAAGTTTCAGCCATATTGGTCTATTTCTTTGTGTTTGGCATTCGTGTGAATGAAGGAAGTCGAGTGATTTTCAAGAAATGGACGAAAAAGAATTTCGTGTGGTGATTAAACATTAAATGCCTCAGGAGAATAAAGAGAAGCTTGATAAACATTATGGTGACTCTGCGCCTTCGATTAGAACAGTTTATAAGTGGTTTCAAAATTTTCGGACTGGCCATATGGGCACAAGTGACGCTGAACGTTCTGGACGGCCTGTGGAGGTTACGACTCCAGAAATCATTGATCAAATCCATGATATGGTGATGGATGACAGAAGAGTTAAGGTGCGTGACATTGCTAGTGCTGTGGGCATCTCGACTGAACGGGTACATAATATTTTGCATAAACATTTGGACATGAGAAAGCTATCCGCAAGATGGGTGCCGCGATTGCTCACGCTTGACCAAAAACGGAATCGTGTGAAGTGTTGCAAGGATGGTTTGCAGCTGTTCCAGAAGAATCCGGAGGACTTTAAGCGTCGTTTCGTCACTGTGGATGAAACATGGATACATTACTATACTCCTGAGACCAAACAACAATCTAAACAATGGGTTACCAAGGGGGAATCTGCACCAAAAAAGGCGAAGACCGTTCCTTCGGCCGGAAAGGTTATGGCGACTGTCTTTTGGGATTCGCAAGGGATAATCCTCATCGACTATCTGGAAAAGGGTAAAACTATTACAGGTGAATATTATTCATCGTTATTGGACCGTTTGAAAACCGAGCTGCAAGAAAAACGCCCGCGATTGGCCCACAAGAAAGTCCTTTTCCATCACGACAACGCACCAGCACACACCTCAGCAGTTGTGGTCGCAAAATTAATGGAAATAGGATTCCAACTCGTTTCACACATCCCCTATTCTCCAGACTTGGCTCCCTCGGACTACTATTTGTTCCCTAATTTGAAGAAATGGCTGGCGGGACAAAGATTTTATTCAAACGAGGAGGTGATTGCAGACACTAATGGATATTTTGCAGACTTGGACAAATCCTATTATTCGGAAGGGATCAACAAACTAGAACATCGTTGGACGAAGTGTATAAGCCTAAAAGGAGACTATGTCGAAAAATAAAAAAGGTTTAGCCCAAACACATAAGTAGTTTTTATTTTTGCACGGACTTTTCAAACCAGCCTCGTATATATATATATATATATATATATATATATATATATATATATATATATATATATATATATATATGTCAGCTAAAAATATAAAAGAGTTCCTAAAACACACAAGAGTTAAACTGTTATTATCCTTACCGAACTAAAAAAGGTTTTTCAGATTTGGAAGATATCTCGAGTAATATTTAGACAATTCTGTTGTTGATTAGAGAACTAATAGATGAAATTTTGTAAAGTATATGATCAAAATAACCTGAAAATGATAACTGCGGGAAGGAAAGAGAAGAGATTTAGCAGCATGTTTTAAACCAGGTATCCCATAAATACGTTTGTAACACTCGTAATTGTAAAATAATCTATTGAATAAAAATTTATTTTTCTGTACATGTCATATTATTTAATTTATTAAAATATAACTGAGAGTATGCATACCTTCGTTTTACCAACTAAGCCACAGTACCATTCTACTGTAAAGTTGGAAATCTGTTTCGGCGCTTTAACTACTATAGTGGAGAACCAGTTTTCAATGCTCTCGATATCATGAGCATTGCCATTCTCACTAAAAAAAACCTAACCTCTGAGCCTCTATTACAGTGTTTCATCTCTTCGTGAATTCTATCAGCAGTCAGTATGGTACCCATAACACGAATCACTGCATTCTATGATGATACCAAGAATCCGAGGCCAGCTGAGTCAGCACATAGCCTGTAGCTAGATGATAAAAGAGATTTTTATAAGTTCGTCGGATTTTAATTGTTAACCGTAACAGTAGATTCTTGATTATTAAAATTTACACTTTCAAAATGCGTAATAATTAGACTTAATTGTTCAGCAACGCCAACCCAACAAACGAAAGAAGATCTCAAGTTAATAAAGCTGCTCTCATATCTGGCGGATTACGCGACGTTGTATTGAACAACAAATTTATGACTACTGAAAACAAACTAAAGATATACAAAACATGCGTAAGGCATGTACGGTATAGAAACCAGAGCAGATAACAACAATCAAAAAACATTCTGAGATTGGCGGAAATCAAAACACTAAAAGCAACATTAGGAAAGACACTACGAGATCGGACAATAAACGAAGATATACGACAGTCATGTTCGGTCTATAATGTGGTGAGATGGGGAAGACAGAGGCGACGATTCTGACGTGACCATGTCAAGAGAATGAACCCAGACAGAATAGTAAGACTAGATCTGAAAGGAAAATCACCGGGATGACGTCTGTCGGGAAGACCTCCCAAAAGGTGGATGTATAGCTGGCTTTCTGGATTTCAAGGGATCCCATAAGGACCTGGAAGTTAAACAGACCAATGGTCTATATCAAGGATGAAAATGAAGTAACAAAAAACATTCTCTGAAAACGTTATAATTCAACCACGAATTATAATTCGTGGGTCTTTACAACATACAAGTAGATAAAGAATGACGTAAACAACACTGTAAAAATAATTACATAGATAATTCTTGGTGTAATTATAACCATCGAGTCACATAATTATACACAAATTTCTCTAACCGTCCAAGTTTTAA
The DNA here is from genome assembly GCA_019049505.1 of Pachyrhynchus sulphureomaculatus. Classification (NCBI taxonomy): domain Eukaryota; kingdom Metazoa; phylum Arthropoda; class Insecta; order Coleoptera; family Curculionidae; genus Pachyrhynchus; species Pachyrhynchus sulphureomaculatus. The sequence continues at coordinate 32,030,245 of CM032451.1, forward strand.
GTAAATTTCTAAAATAATGTTAAGAAGAGCACATATATGTGAAATATCTATATGAAACGTATAACATGCAACGTCTCTCTGTCCGTCTGTCCATTAGTGTGCTTGTTACTCGAGAACTTATCCGATTTACGTGTTTTTTTTAATGCATACATATGCTCTCTGGCCAGGTTATAGGATACATTTTATTACGTTAGGTAACATAAGGAAAAAACAATGACGATAATAGTGAAACAAGTCCACACGAGCACGGCTATTCCCATATAAAAATATGTTTTAAAATTAATATATTTATTTAAAATTCAATTCAGCAATATTCTGAATTTAAAATAAGTTCATTTTATTAGATGATCTTACACATGAGAAAGCAAATGAAATTTAACTAAAAATAGCCGTGTAGTTATTTACTAACATAAAATTCTGCTCTAAGTTAAACACACACAAACTTCTGTAAAACACAACTATTTTAGTTAGACCTAAAACTCCATCAAATCTTTAAATTTTCAAACAGTCAATTCTAAAATTAAAAAAAAAAGAAATATACATTTTTATAACTTGTTTATTGTTTTTTTCTATGTATCTAGCACACGTGCTGCAGGAAATTCCTAAAGTGCTACAGGAGCGACACATGTGCGAAAAAAGCGATTCACGTTGGTCTTGAAACACTGTAAATTGTATTCGGTGGGAAATACAGTTCTGGGCAAATTAACCGAAAGGGATAAAGTTCTCCATGTAAAAGACTGCTTGAGAAGGGTTGTACGAGGAGTAACAAGCCGAACCTCATACCGATGTGAAGTGTTAGCGCGACGTATATTTCTAGCATGCATCGCTCTGGGAGCAATTAAGCCGGCTACATCCATCGAACACTTTCCATGAAAATATTTGTAGAATAGACTCAAGTCGCCAACCGTTCTTCGACGTTCCATCGAATCAAGGTCGCCGGTCAGTTCCGGCTCTCCAGTTAGGCGAACAGCTGTTCTCTGAGTAGAACCCAACAAATGCAGTATATGTTTGGGAGCAGAGTCCCAAACATGGGAGCAGTATTCCTTAGTTGGTCGAATTTGAGCTTTGTACAGAACTAACAGTTGTTGTGGAGTGTAAAGCTTTCTAGTTCGAGAAGCTCTCTTTGCTATGCTTGCAACATGTTCATGCCAAAACATATTTGCTTCCAAATTAACGCCCAACAATTAGAGTGACGATTCTAGAGGAATGGAGTGCCCGACATAACTATGTCGGGTTCAGCAACGTTAACTTTTTTAGAAAAAACTGCCGCCTCGGTTTTTGTAGCGTTAAATTCCACTTAGTTATTGTCAGCCCAAGATAGAATTTCTTCCAGGTCTTTGATAAGTTGAATGAGTTCCTGCTATCTGCGGATATTTGTCTGAGTAGACGATGTTCGAGCGTTGAAAATGAATGAAGAGATGTCATCTGCAAAGCTGTAGGGTGGGTTCCCGGTCTTTTCTAGCAGATCGTTAATGCAAATGACCAAGAGAGTAGGAGAGTCTCGGGACACACCGGCGTTGATAGTGAAGGTGTTAGAAAGAAATCCGTCCACTTTGAGGAAACATGAGAGCCACAATATCAGAAGAGCGTAACTTAGCTAAGCTACGCTCGTACCATCGTGCCATCGTGCCAAACACGGTCGCATGCCTTGGATATATCAAGAGCAACCGCTAGAGATTCTCCAAAGTGTTCAATTGCGTTGTTCCAAATATGTGTTACATAAGTTCTCCTGTTGATCTAGGTTTACGAGAGGAATATTGATGGTCGCTAATAATGTTAAATCCTTCAAGATATTTTAGAAGATGCTGATTGATAGTCTTTTTCATGACTTTCGGTATTATTGAAAGCAGTGCGACTGGTCGGTAGTTATTCGGAAAGGTTTTCTTGCCTCTTTTAGGTATCGGCTGAAACGTGGCGCATTTCCAGCACGGGTTAGGTTGAAAGGTCTACAGGCAACTGATGTTAGGTCCCTCGCACAGTTTTTGAGTACTATGGCAGGTATTCCGCCAGCGCCGGAAGCTTTTTTGGTGTCTAGCTTCATTAACGTACATTTTATGATACGCTGTCTGAAGACAATATCGGGCATCCTCAACTTCACTATGGGGATAGTAGGTGTTTTTCCTTGAAAATCGACAGTAGAATGTGTAGCAAAGAGTTCAGTCAAAAAGTTCGCTTTCTCAACAGGTGCTGTCGCATTAGAATTATCAGGCCGTGTGAGTGATGGTACGATGGATTTGGCGAAATTTTGACTAACTGCCTTAGCGACTGACCAAAAGGACCTGGAATTTTTGGGACAAGCAAGAAGTTGTTCCTAATTCGTTAACTGTGTGCCTCCTTGGTTTCGTCGATAACTTTTTTGCATCTGTTCCAGACACGAACAAAGATGTTACGGTTTCTGACGTTAGGATTTTCACGGCATTGTCGGTAGGCGAGGTGTTTAGAAGTAACAGTTTCTTTGCATTTTTTGTCAAACCAAGATTTGCCGTTGGAAGGGCATTTCTTGAAAAAAGGAATATAAGCTTCCATACCAGCTAAAATAATATCGGCGGAGTCAGATAGGTCGTCGGATTAAAACAAACGTCTAACTAAGTGAAAGTCTGATGTAGGCATTTATTTTTATTCTGACAAGTAATTTTAAAAATATTTTTTGAGGAATAATCCCACCATTAGTGTAGCAATCAAATTATACTTCGTAATCGATTATAATCCCTTCAACGCTAACAGCACCATTAATACTAAAGAATTATCGATAGCCCCAAAAAACAGCGTCAAAAGAATGTGACGGGCTTGTGTGCAATGGATTGTCGACCAATTATGAATTTTATGACATAAATATTACAGACCAATATAAAAAATAACCCGCCAAGTACAAGTTGAACTTGCTCAATTAGTGTTCCGTACGTTGATTGCTTTTAAAATAAAAAATTTTGTTACGGAGGTATAAAATGATCAGTGACTTCACAAAACACACCCAAAATGATTTTTCAACAAAAAGTTTATTTCCGATCTTAACTAAAAACTGATGACCTTAATTTTTTTTTTTTTTTTGTTATATACCAGATAAATTATTAATGTGTGATAATTTTCGTTCAATTTATATATCCGTGGAGAATATTCCAGAATTTTTTCAAATTTTTTTGTTCAATACTTTTCGAGATAAAGAGAAGGGCAGTATTTTTTCGCGATTTTTTTAAAAATAATATAAAGAAAAGTTTGCGCAAGTATTACATTATATATATTTTCGAACTCGTGTTTTTACAAACTTTCATTTGACACCCCACTCGATGACCTAGTATTTTTTTTTTCATTTCCGATTTCATTCCCCAAAATTAACCAATTAAGTAAAAATTTAACTGCCAAAATTATACGGCTCTGATGAGACCATCAATTCCTATATTAGCTACAAATTTCAACTTGCCATATCAAAAAGTTTCAGAGAAAATCGAGTGTGACAGACCGACGGACCAACGGACGGACAGACTCCGAAGTGATCTTATTAGTGCACAAAAAGTATTAAAATATCATAAATGTATGTAATTGAATTCAACTTTAAGTAATAATATATAAACATAACGTAACTTTATCGATTAAACATGGGTTTTATCAATTTTTCTCCATAGAAATAAATATATGATATATGTAAAATTGTATGGAAAATTTTTACCGAAACACTGAAAAGGAGAAAATATATGAAGGTAAAAAAACACAACCACCAGGAAATAAAAGGTTTTAGGAGTCGAACTTACAATTACATATAAGCTTCTATGCTTTGTCATCTAAGCGGGAGCATACTGCTCCTAATATGTGAAGATTGTAAACAACTAATTGCAAGAATGCCTTACATGGTAAAACTTATAGAAGATTTGAAAAAAGACATAGAATCGTTGAAATCTTCTATGCGCAAGGAAACTTATGCTAATATATTACAGACAAGTTCTATAAAAGATGAAAGCAATCCCAAGATAAACCCTCCTAATCTTGTTTTTAAACCCAGGAAAGATCAGAAGACAGAAATAAGTAGGAAGGAAATTCAAAAATCCATAGATCCAGCTGTATTAAATGTTGGTATCAGAAATGTTAGGGAAACAAAACGGGGCAATATTGTAATTAAATGTGACACTAACCAAGATTTGGAAAAATTTAAAAACGAGGCTGTAAGCAAGCTAAAAGAGAAATACAGTGTAGTAGTACCAAAAAAGCTGCCACCAAAAATAAAATAATTGGCTAGTGTTTCGCTCCTCAGATATATGTTTGGTCACCTTCCTCAAGATAGGCGAGAACCAACTATCTATTCTTTTAAAGACATACATATTAGCATCGACCGAAGTAGGACTTCTTCTGTTTACTGACTTGGCTATTAACGTAGAAATGTACCTCGTTCAATCATAAGATATAGACAAATCTTAAATTGCGTTCAAACATTTGATAAAGGTAACTGGGTCTGTCTAAGAACAATTCGATGTCACGAGTTTACGGGGTCCATTTGTGGCACTTGACATTTGGCGTAGAGGTTAACGTTTCTACCTTTTACGCAGGAGATCCAAGTTCAATTATCGGCTGGGGAAATTACTACAAAGTGACGGTCGCCTATCGCGAGAAAGCAATGGCAAATCACTTGTAGTAATATTAAAAAAAAAGGTACAAGAGTGGCCTACGTCCGTTTAGGATATAACAATTCGAAAAGAAGGAGATATTTTTCGTGCTTGATGTTCTTGGTTGCCCTGCTCCAGGTTTACTTAGGCTAAAACTAGTACTTATGTACCTATTAAAGTTAAATATTCGAAGTATCGGGCCCTATGTCTAAATTATATTTAGTGCGAAATTTTTATGACAAAATTATTGTTAGTATACCTTTCAGATATAAAAAGCACGTTCTGCTTACCAAAAGAAGTGCTTGTATTATAAATATATTTAAAGTTCTTGGAGGTAGAAAATCTAAATATTAGGATATTCAGGGCTCTTAGAGTTAAAGAATCTACATATTACAGCAGTTTTTCATTATTTTCAATTTTAACAGGGTACGCTGGCGAAAAGGTCGTTAAATATTGTATAATTTTCATAGTAATGAAAAATTCATTATTTTCAACAAGCTGTTTCCAATCGGTTATGAGAGATGGGAAAGATTCAGAAGCCAGTAGATGGGTACCACATGAGTTGAACGACAGGCAAATGGAAAAACGCAAAAACACGTTTGACATTTTGCTCACTCGGTACAAAAGGAAGTCGTTTTTGCATCGTATAGTTACAGGGGATGAAAAGTGGATTTATTTTGAGAATCCGAAGTGCAAAAAATCATGGGTAGACCCAGGTGCACCATCCACATCGACCGCAATACCGAATCGCTTTGACAGAAAGACGATGCTCTGTGTTTGGTGGGACCAGAGGGGCATGGTCTATTAAGAGCTGTTAAAACCTGGGGGGGAGGGGAAACGGTTAATACTAAACGTTACCAACAACAAATGACCGATTTAAACCGTTCGCTGCTTGAAAAAAGGCTAGAATACCGAAAGAGGCAACACACACAGTCATTTTTCTTCATGACAGTACTCCATCACATACGGCAAAACCAGTTCGCGACACGTTGGAAGCACTCAGCTGGAAAGTTCTACCCCCATGCGCTTACTCACCAGACTTGGTTCCTTCCGATTACCAATCGTTTGCATCGATGGGTCACGCACTTGCTAAGCAGCGCTTTGGTTCGTACGAAGATGTGAAACAATGGCTCGATCAATGGTTCGCAGCAAAAGGGGAAGATTTTTACTGGCGTGGTATTCACAAATTGCCCGAAAGATGAGAAAAATATATAACAAGCACACTTTGAATAAAGCACTTTTTTTCATTCTTCCGAATTTAACATGTTTTTTTTAGAAAAAAAATCCGCATTTCATACTTGTACACCTGGTATATTACTGAGCTGTAAAGCTGTAAGGTGAGAAAGTGAACTTCAGGCTTTATTTCAGAACTATGAGTTTGCATTTTTTTTGTACATACTTTCTCTTTGAAATATTTTACACACATAATTTAAATATATAGAAAGGTTGAGAAGACTGTTCTAATGTGTATTCTAAGAAGGGACCAGAAAATTTATCTACCTAATTTCCACAACATTACATTTTTATTTTTGCGAAGCTATGAACACAAAGAACCACATCATATAAAAAAAATGATTTTCAAAGTACACGAGTACTTTACGACGTTGTATATGTAATGGAAATTTTTATATTTTATTCCACATTTAAACAAGGACTGAATATATAAAAATGTTTTCAAGGTAAAACGTAGGTAGAATACATTTTATCTTAACTGTCAGAGCTATGTAATTATCGTTCTTTATTTACAATTTTTTTGAATTTTTTGCCTGCTTCTTATCTAATTTTTAATAAATTTATTAGTTTTAAAGAAACTTATGAAGGGGTAGTTTAATAAAATGTGCCAGAATTTTGTAGTAACTATTTTTGACCTTCTGAATCTCAGCTGTTATTGAAATAAAAACATTATGGTTGTCCATACCAGCCACTTTTGCTACTATATTATGTGTCTTGTATGTTACTGACTACCAGAATGACATGAATAGAACTTATAGATATAGAGCAACAAGCAAAATGTATAGCTTCTCCCCTAAATACGGTATTTTCCTATTTGCCCAATATTAGCATCCTGTAGTATAAAAAGCTATCAATATAGTTTCTTGAAATCGTTTTACCAAGGTTCCCGCATATCTCATTAAAGCGACTATTCAATAAGTTTATACGGAACTATTATACCTATTATAATTTGGGAAAGAAGTGGACAGAGAAACTGGAAGAATTGTTAAAATAATTATTAAATGTACTCCTAGAAGAAGAAAGGATAATGAAAACGAAAAAAATGTCACTTCCCTAGCAAGACATAGAGCTATCTAAGTAGTTACTAAATTTCGCTCAATAACACCAAAAGATACCTTAATCTTTACCCAATACTTTCTTTGAAAACATGTATTTTATTTGACTTGTAGATTCTAGAGAATAACAACATAAGTTCAAGTAGATATTTTAACTGATACGTACTTTACGGTATAATATCAATCACAAAAAAGGTGAGCAGAAGAAGAGATTTACAACTCATATCTCACATTTTTCTAACCATATTATTCCTGTTTAAATTGAAAATATTGAAAAAATAACTCAATTTTCAGATTCCTCTGTCTTATTAATTTTTTATGACTTACTGATAATACCGAAAATTAGGGAATCGATTTTCACAAACATGTTCAGCAAGTACACAAGAAGAAAGAGAAGATACAAACGAAGATGATAGAAATACAGTTGCTTCCAAATAACTTCATTTGGCGCAACAAATGTGGTTCGGGACAATTTCATGCTCACTTTCAAAAGTAATTGCAACATAATCATCTTTCACACCATTTGACACTTCCACACAATTTGCTTATTCTACAACAACATTATTATTATTACAAAAAAAGTTCTTCTTTCTCACATTTGGTCAATGTGGTTCCATGTTTGGCTGACGGGCCAAAGCCAAGTCAGCCCAAACGCATTACCATTGTGTATTAAGGAATGACCTGACAATGTTACATGTTTTCAAAATCACTGACTTCTGAATGTTTTTATGTATGTTTGTGTTGAGTCCTAATTTTACTAAGTGTGGTGTGAATGTTATTGGTGTAAGGCCTGTGGCTGATATATATGAGGGGGATAATGATGACTTTTTCTTGTTTCCATAGCCTTTTTATTTCCGTTGGAAGGTCTGTGTATTTGAAAATATTTTTCTGTGTATTTCGTTTGGATGTTTGTGTCGTTGAGGACCGCTATATCAATTAGATAGGTGACTTTTCCTTTTTTGCACTGAAAAGTAATATCGGGTCTATTGGCGGAGATTGTTTTATCCGTATGGATACTGATGTCCCAGTAGAGCTTGTAATCTTTATCTTGGATGTTGGTGTGTATTTGTAGTAGGGATCTGTGTTTTCTATAAGTTTGTATGTTGTGGCTAGTGCTTGGTGAACTACTTTGGCAGCTGAGTCATGTCTGGCTGTGTATTCTGTTCCGGCTAATATTTTATATTATATATATATATATATATATATATATATATATATATATATATATATATATATATGTATATATATATATATATATATATATATATATATGTATGTATATATATATATATATATATATATATATATATATATATATATATATATATATATATATATATATATATATATATATATATATATATATATATATATATATATATATATATATATATACATATATATATATATATATATATAAAATATGTATATATACTATATATATATATATATATATATATATATATATATATATATATATATATATATATATATATATATATATATATATATATATACATATATATATATATGTATATATATATATATATATATATATATATATATATATATATATAAATATATATATATATATATATATATATATATATATATATATATATATATATATATATATATATATAATATATATATATATATATATATATATATATATATATATATATATTATATATATATATATATATATATATATATATATATATATATATATATATATATATATATATATATATATATATATATATATATATATATATATATATATATATATATATATATATATATATATACTATATATATATATATATATATATATATATATATATATATATATATATATATATAATATAAAATATTAGCCGGAACAGAATACACAGCCAGACATGACTCAGCTGCCAAAGTAGTTCACCAAGCACTAGCCACAACATACAAACTTATATATATATATATATATATATATATATATATATATATATATATATATATATATTTTTTTTTTTTTTTATGGGTCTAGCACACGTGCCTAAAGGGCTACAGGAGCGACACGTGTGCGGAGAAAAGCGATTCACGTTGTTCTTAAATCGCTGTAAATTGTACTCGGTGGGAAACACAGTCCTGGGCAAATTATTCCAAAGGGATGATGTTCTCCATATAAATGACTGCTTGAAAAGCGTTGTACGAGGAGTAACAAGCTGAACCTCATACGGATGTGAAGTATTAGCGTGACGTGTACTTCTAACATGCACCGCTCTGGAAGGAATTAAGCGGGCCACATCCTTCGAACATTTTCCATGAAAATACTTGTAGAATAGGCTCAAGTCGCCTACCGTTCTTCGATGTTCCAGCGAATCAAGGCCACCTGTCAGTTCCGGATCTCCAATCAGACGAACAGCTCTTCTCTGAATAGAATCCAACAAATGCAGTGTATGTTTGGGAGCGAAGCCCCAAACATGGGAGCAGTATTCCATAGTTGGTCGAATTTGAGCTTTGTAAAGAATTAACAGTCGTTGTGAAGTGTAAAAGCTTTCTGGTTCGAAATAATATTCCCAACTTTTGAGAAGCTCTCCTTGCTATGCCTGCAACATGTTCATGCCAGGACATATTTGCTCCCAAATTTACGCCCAACAATTTGAGCGAGGATGTTAGAGGAATGGAGTGCCCCGACATAACTATGTCGGGTTCAGCAACGTTAACTTTTTTAGAAAAAAAACTGCCGGCTGTATTTTTGTAGCGTTAAATTCCACTTGGTTACTGTCACTCCAAGATAAAATTTCTGCCAGGTCTTTGTTAAGTTGAATGACTTCCTGCTATCTGCGGTTATTCGTCTGAGTAGCCGATGTCCGAGCGTTCAAAGTGAATGAAGAGATAAGTGTACTGTCATCTGCAAAGCTGTAGAGTGGATTCTCGGTCTTTTCCAGCAGATCGTTAATATAAATGAGAAAGAGACAGTATGGAGCCTTGGGGTACACCGGCGTTAATAGTGAAGGTGTTAAAAAGAAATCCGTCGACTGCCACTCGCAAAGAACGCTCTCTGAGGAAACATGAGAGCCACAAACAGAACTTTTCAGACATACCATAAGAACGTAGCTTAGCCAACAGCCCATCATGCCAAACACGGTCGAATTCCTTGGATATGTCAAGAGCAACCGCTCGAGATTCTCCAAAGTGTTCAATTGCGTTGTTCCAAACATGTATTACATAAGTCAAGAGATCTCCTGTTGATCTATTTTTACGAAAGCCATATTGGTGATCGCTAATAATGTTGAATCCTTCATGATATTTTAGAAGATGCTGATTGATAGCCTTTTCCATGACTTTCGATATTATTGAAAGCAGTGCGACTGGTCGGTAGTTATTTGGCAAGGTCTTCTTGCCTTTTTTAGGTATTGGCTGAACTGTGGCACATTTCCAGCAGGAAGGAAATATTCCCTTTCTGTAAGATAGGTTGAAAAGTCTACAGAAAACTGGTGTTAGTTCCCTAGCACAGTTTTTGAGAACTATGGCAGGTATTCCGTTAGCGCCAGAAGCCTTTTTGTTGTCTAGCTTCATCAAAATACGTTTTATGATACGTTGCCGTATATATATATATATATATATATATATATATATATATATATATATATATATATATATATATATATATATATATATATATTCACCTTTACAGATTCAAGGTCAATGCTCTCGCATGGTCAATTTTATGTCGCCTCCTGTTCCCGTGTCGGAAAACCATCAGCTTTGTTTGTTTACGCGCCAAACAACAAAACAAAAAATGTGGTGTATCATTAAACATCGCAATGAACGAAATGGTGATGTTACATCAAACCAATCGAAACAAGCATTTCTTTGTTTTGATTGTTTACTTGAACATCGATCTTGCAATCGAAATCGAAATGTAAATAAAACACCTTGAAATTCATTGTGATTTCAAATTTAATGAAAGAAAATAAATCATTTGGTTGACATGAAATTATGACTTAATTCGAATGTGACTTAAATTTTGAAATAAAACCGCATGGTTCCAAGTCGATCACATTTCAGGCACATCACACATTTCCAGCATTTCAGCGGTATACTGCCGATAGAATTCATCTCGCATGTAAAATTTCCCATTGGCGTACTTCTGAATGTACTCCTCCTCAAATTGAATATCCATGACCACAATCCTTAATAGATACAATTATCACTCAGAAATACGTATTTTTCTCATTTTTACTTTGTTTCCACATTTCCAATAGCTTTTCACAAAACGATCATAAATAAATTTATTGAAATTTGGGCAGGACAACGTCTGTGTCCTGCCCAAATATATATATATATATATATATATATATATATATATATATATATATATATATATATATATATATATATTAGAGATTTTTTGCGCCAGTTCCAACTTTTATTAAATAACTAGCTGTGACCGCACCTCCGCTCGCGTGGACTACAGAATTATTATTTAGGATTTTTTGCAAGAGAGCGCCCTGGCGGCAAACTATTCTCCGACTTGATTCATCAATATCGTCACTACTTATTCTTTATGTTACCTAACGTGACAAAATATATCCTTAAACCTGTCCAGAGAACATATGTATGAATTAAAAAAAAAACACTGACAAGGATGCAAGAACGACAGTTTTGGATTATATTAACTGGGATTACTTTTCCTCTTGTAGATCTACTATATCCTTTGTCCCCACGTTTGAAAATTTATAATGCAATAGACTGACTATTTTATATCAATGCTAACTTTTATTCCAAAAGACAAAATCTAAGCAACAAATTTAAAGTTTAACTAATTCCATTTATCGAGTGTTCTTTCTAGTTATAGAGATGTCGGTAATTCGCACAAGAGTTGGCAAAACAAATCTGATAAATGAGAGAAATAAATGGGATATTTTCGAGCTTTCCCTTGCTTAGAAGTTTATTTCAGATCCAATCACACATCTGACTGCGCTAAGGAGGTTTCCGATGTTATTTTCCAAAACAAGGAAGCTTACATTGTTTTTTTGAAGACATTCACTTCTAATGCCAGATCTTGGTTTGATTGAAAATGCATAGAAGCTGTTGCTTCTAAACATCTTACCTACCAACAGTGACGTGAAAATTATATTATCATGAATTATAATAAGTAAGAGGTCGGAACAAGTACATTCAAATAATCGACCAAACCAAAGAAATACATAATTAAAGAATTAAAAACAAACTTCTTGTCTATTTAAATAATTCCAGGTTTTTGGTCAATTCCTAAGGGGGTTGTTAAAATTTCACCAAATCCATTACACCAGCACTTGCAACAATTTCTGTTGAGAAATTACACTTTTTATCCGAACACTCTATGGTTAATTTCCAAGGAAAAACACCAAGAAACATAACATTGCTTTCAGGCAGTTTATCATAAAATGTATTTTAATGAAGCTAGCAACCTAACAAGCTTTTGATGCTGATAAACTACCTGCCGTAGAAAAATGCGTGAGTAGGCTAACATTAACTTTCTGTAGCCTTTTAATGTATCCTACAAAAAAGAAATGTTGCCTACTTGTTGGGAGTGCGCTAAAGTTTAGATGACACTCTAAAAAAAGGCGGAAATAGTTTGTTAAACAACTGTCGATCGCATTGCTGTCAATAAAATTGAAAATCATGAAAAATTCACCATTTTTTTTTAAATATCTGGAAGGATTTGACTTTATTAACGACCATCAATATGACAAAGATTGGGAAACAAATTTTGTCTTTGAGTGATAGTTACCAAACAGAATTTAACTGCAAAAACCCACGAAACATTTTTTTTCTCTAAAATAGTTGTAGATCCCGACATTGTTATCTCACGTCACTCCACACTTATAACATCTTACTGGGCGTTAACTTGAGAGCAAATATGTCTAGGCATGATCAAGTTGCGAACAGCATAAAGAGAGCTTCTCAAAATATAGGAATAATATTTCGGACTAGAAAGGTTTACAGACCATAACTCTTAATTCTGTACGAAGTTCAAATTCGATTAACGATGGAATACCGCAGCCGTATTTGCGGTTCTGGTCCTAAACATAAGCTGCATTTGTTAGATCCTATTCAAAAGTGATCTATTTACCAAATTGAGGTCCCGAGCAACACTGATTCCTTAGAACATCAAATAATAGTTGGCGACTAGAGTCTGTTATATGTTTTTTCACGAAAAGTATTGAATGGTGTTTTAATTTCTCCCAACATCTAGAAATAAAAGTACTCGTACCAACCTTTTCGAGAATTCTTTTTGTATAGAAAATCTCACCCCTTTAAAATGATTTATGCAGGACATAGAGATTACCCTACAGCAGGGGTGCTCAAACTTGAACTGCTGGCGATCTACCTCAATATTGTTAGACTACGATCGATCGACTCTGAGAGGCTGCAAGTAAGTGTGATGCAGGATCGTCGGCTAGGTGGGGTGTATCATGGCATAGATATTAGTTTTCCGCACAATATGCATTTTTTTAGTCAAGGTAAGTGTAGGTCTGCTTCAAAATGTCAATGAAAAAACTCATAATTATTCAAAATTGTGAGTTTATTGGTTCTTACAAAACAAACGAGTTCTAGTGTCTAAACTTAACTAAAGAGTGACTTTGAATGTTGAAGCGTGGCACTGCATGTCCTCAGCATACTTTTCATAAGATGGTACGTAATTACCGAGTGCTAATCGCAAGCATGATGACATATGTTCGTCAATCGATTGCGATATTTTGACTTAATTATCTTCATTTCAGAAAATGCAGACTCGCACAAGTAAGTTGACCTAAACATTGCCTTAGATTCGGGTAATTATCTTCAGATATAAAACACCAGAATTTTGTATCAGATGCTGTGGCTTTGAGATGTATATCTGATATAATCTGCACTAACTCATTTTCAACAGAACATGAGTCCATGTTAAACTGACTTGCTATTTCAGTAGCTAATTCCTCAATGTTTTTACTCGAAAAAGGATAACTCATAAATGATGCGATATTTGCCAATTTACTAAAATCTGTTGATCTATCATAAGTTGCAATTTACTTTTGAATGCGTTTATTGCGCTAATCATCTCAATAATAGTTTTTTCCTTGACCTTGAAGCTCCAAATTAATGGTGTTTAAATGCATTGTGAGGTCTGTCAAAAATGCCAAATCAGTCAGCCATTTTCCGTTTTTCAGCATCTGAGTGTCATCACCTCTTTCGTCCAGAAAAAGCTGTTATTTCGGGCAATAATTCTTGAAACCTTTCTAGAAATTTTCCGCGACTCAACCACCTGACGTCCGTGTGAAGAACTAAATCAGTGTGTTCAGCTGACTCACTATGTTCCAACTGCAATTTAAAGAGCCGTCGTTGCAAGCTACGTGCACGGCTAGAATTCACAATTTTTATTGCAATGCCCATAATCTCCTCCATGTTTAGAACTTTTGAACACAAAACTTGTTGATGTATAATGCAATGGAAGGAGAAAAATGAAGGGAAATCATCATTAGCTCGACACAATGCCACAAAACCGTTTTCGTTTCCAGTCATTGCTGGTGCTCCATCGGTTGTAATGCACACTAGTTTATATATTGGTAGCTTGTAGTTTATTACAAAATTGAAGAAAACGTCATATACATCTTCGCCATGGGTCTTTCCTTTCAGAGGAATCATTGTCAAAAACTCTTCCTTAGCCGACATGTCATTGAATACCATTCGAATAAAAATACATAGCTGGGCAGTGTCTGTTATATCGGTGGATTCGTCGAACTGTAAAGAAAAGTATGTACATTCCATGATATCATGTTATAGTTTATCTGCCATGTCCTGACTCATGACTTCAACACGCCTTGTGACAGTCGGACGAGATAACTGAAGTTCTCTAATAGCAGACATAATCTCTGTTTTATTTTTAAAATCTCCAAATAAAGTCTCACCCGCTTCAATAAATGCTTCCTTCACAACCAATCCATCATCAAATGGTTTCTTGTGTTTCGCCAATATATGAGATATTTTAAATGACGCGATTGTTACAGCTTTTGATTGTTTGGCTGGTCTTGTGAACATGGTTTGTTCTTTTTTCAAACAAGTTATCAAATCACGTACTTTTCGTTTTCTTAATTCACTCTGTGACGGAAAAATCCTTTTCATAGTTTTTATGAACCGTTTTATGATGCCTCTCTAAGTTCCCACGCTTAGGTATTGCAACTGACGCATGGCAAATGAGACAAATGCACTTATCCTTTACCATACAAAAGAAAAATTCTTCCTCCCAATCGTTATTAAAAAGTTCCCATCAAACATGCCGCCCGAAGTTTCTAGAAAAATCGGCGGGAATCAAAAAAACGCGGCTTTTCTTTGACAAGTACTGCGCGTTCCTTTGATAAAGCCGATCTTTTGCCGCTAGCAGGGGGTTATTACGATAAAAGAAAGTGATGAGAGGGTTATTCTGGCCTAATTGTGGATCGAATATATTTTAGTAGTTTATTCATTACAATTTGTTTTAGTTACCTAAAACAAAATCTGTGAATAGTTCTATATCGGAATTTTTTTCTCGAGATCGACTCAAAAAGCACTTGCGATCGACTTGTCGATCGCGATCGACCGTTTGAGCACCCCTGCCCTACAGCAAGTATGGAGTGTCTATAAATATATTCCTCTTAAATTAAGAGAAAATACGGAAAGTTAACATGTACTCTAAGAATAAGTTCAAAACCTACTTAGGTAGAAAAATATCTAATTAAAATGAAGAAATTAATCGTACCCCCTCTATTTTCTTGAATCTCTGTTACAGTAGTATATCAAGATGAAAAGAGCAAACGTCAACGAGGGTCAGATAAAAAATTGTTTCAGAATTTAAGAGGTATTATGATAGTAGAAAGAAATTGTCCAAACAATCCATTGAAATTATTTGATCTGTTATAAAGGACAAAATAAAAGTCCAAAAAATCTATCTAAGTCGTAAACATTGATGTGTTTATAATTATAAAATTATTTAAATATCCAATGACTAATTAAACATAAAAGTTATATATACGTAAAACTGTAAAATACCACTTTCAAAATATAACAGAATACTTAAAGTTTCTAACATACTAAAATGAATAATAATAGCAGAAATATGAAAACTATTTTTCCTTGTTATCTTTTAAGGTAAACTACAATTATGAAAATTATATTCAAAGACAAATTTTAAATATTTTAAAGAATGCCATACGTTTTTTATTGTTTTTTGTGATACGATAGTTAAGAAGCATACAATATTAATAATCTTTTGGTTTTACATAACACATTATATTTTATAAACTCAACTAAATTTAGAAGTACTAATAATAATAATAATAATGGTGACATGACTCGTCCCAAATAATCGTAGGTTCAGTAATTTATGTTCTTGTCTAGCAAGCTCTAGTATAATTACAATTCAAATATTTTTACACAATCGGCTAAATAACTTTGGTCCACTCAATCCTAATCATACTCGTATAAATCTATTATTAAGGTGGTTTAGGGTGAGACATTAAATCATATCAATAATTTTATTTAAAAGAGCATCTTAACATACAGTCTGTTCAAAAAAAAAACTCCATACACCGCCTGCTTTCTATACTATTTTTCTGTTATGTTTAACTAATTAATTGGAACTATGAGAAAACATGTTTAAATTAATATTTGAAACTTAACCAACGAGGATTAACATTAAAACAACTACGGAACATTTTATTTAGAATTTACATCATTGTTATAAAAATGTAAACAAAATTAATGTAAAAAAAGTCTCCATACTCTTAACAATTACCAATAATAGTTTGACGGAGTTTAACGGAAAATAATAACTTCGTTTAAACTAGTATTTAGTGGGACCTCCGTTTGCCTTGATAATCTCCTGTAACCTTTTTGTCATGTTTGCAACCAGCTTTCTAGTAACTTCTGCTGGCATGTTCTCACATTCGTTTAATATTCTGTTTTTTAATTCTTCTCTATTTGAAACATTATGTTTGCAAACGTGCCGTTTAAGTTCCTTCCATAAATGCTTGATGGGGTTAACATCGAGTGATTGCGGAGGTGTATGAAGCTGCTGTCGCACATTATGGATCATCTATTCTCGCACCAAGTTTGCGGTATGTTTCGGATCATTGTCCTGCTGGAAAATGTATCATTTTTCGAGTGCTAATTTTTGCACACTTTCTCTTAAATTGTCTCTCAAAACTGTTCAGATAAACATGCTGATCAATGGTACCATTAATAAAATATAAATTCCCAATTCCTCCAGCAGACATTCATCCCCAAAGCCACCCCCTTGTCTCACCGTGGAATAAATGTTTTTAATATCGAATGCGGTATTCTTCTTTCTTCACATTTTAGTTCTACCATCAAACCCAAAAAAGGTTAATTTTCGTTTCATCATTAAAGATTACGGATTCCTAAAATTCAGGAGAATTAGTAACGTATTTCGTAGAAAAAGCTAACCGCTTTTTTCGATTGGCTTCCGAAATTAACGACATCTTCCTGGCTGCACACCCCTTATAGCCTACCCTGTGAACAACGTTTTTCGAAAATAGTTCCCGTACTTTTTTTTTAAATTTTGGTGTACTTTTCTTGAGATCTATAATTATTTGTCTAACAATAATGGCCCCTTCACATGGAGTCAGTTTCTTGGGACGACCCATGTTTCATACTGGTTTACAATGTACTGAACAGTAACATGCGACTTTTTAACAGTTTTTTCTATATTTCTGTACCATTTTCCATCTTTCCGCAAATCAAATATAATCTTTCGAACTTGAAATGGAATTTCACTATTTCTCTCGCTCATTTTTAATACTACTTTGAAAACCCACTGCAAAATTACTAGCAACAAATGACAGATTATAAAGTATGGGCGAAAATGATTCATTTGTTTTCAGTTTAGCGAGCAATAGATAGCTTGGTAAAATGCGGCTGATTATAACGTGTTTTTTTAGGGCAGTTCTTGAGTGTATGGAGACTTCTTTGATATTAATTTTGTTTACATTTTTTAACAATAATGTAACTTCAAAATAAAATGTTCCGTAGTTGATCATTATAATAATCCTAGTTGGTTAAGTTTCAAATACTAATTTAAACATGTTTTCTCATAGTTCCAATTAATTAGTTAAACATAACAGAAAAATAGTATAGAAAGCAGGTCGTTTATGGAGACTTGTTGGACTGACTGTATATATATAAAACTGACATTATTATTGTTAAGTTCTTTGAACGGAATAAATATCATGATACGATGGTAGGATACAACGAATTATACTAAGTACAGCTACTTATTACTCCATCGAAAGCTGACAGCAGCTTTCGACCCGAAAGAATAGCTGACACAGTCGACGCTTAAATGCAGGTAGCGATTTTCGAGGGATGCTCCTCAGGCACTTATAGTTAATGTAAAACAACTGAAAACGGACGAAGTCCATATTACAGCAATTTACCCGCTATTCCCTTATTCGCTAAATCCATCCTGAGACGCGTTTCGCCGTATCTCGGCTCGTCAGTCAGGCTAGGATTGACAAACAAGAAAACAGAATTTACTTGTACTTATCCCAGAAGTTACGGAATACGATGGTAGGACACAACGAATTGTATTAAGTACGCATACTTATTACTCCATCGAAAGCTGACCCAGCAGCTTTCGAACCGACACAGTGGTTGACACATTCAACGCTTAAAAGCAGGTAGCGCTTTTCGAGAGATCCTCCTAAGGCACTTACAGTTAATATAAAACAGCTGAAAATGGACGAAGTCCATGTTTCGGCACAGTCAACGCCTAAAAGCAGGTAGAGCTTTTCGACGGAACAAAATATATTCTATTCTCTTGTCTGATTGACGAATCGTGATACAGCGAAACGCGTCTCAGGATGGATTTGACGAATAAGAGAACAGCGGGTAAACTGCTGCAATAAAGAAATCAACTCTAATGGATGGAGCTTCCGGACAGTTCATTCGGTTGTATGTAGCATCGCTTCCTTCATAGCCTTGATCAAATACTCACTAAGGTTGAGATGCTTGTTAATTTGAGACTATAACATCATTAATAGGATTATAATAATTATTTGTAAAACATTCATTTCCTATTATTTTTCTCTTTGTGCCTCTAAATGAAAAAAACTAGATACCCCTTGAATCTTTGACCGCCGAAGAGAGTGACATTTTTGACATAATTCCTCTTATTGGTAATATTTCTACAGGTACAAGGTCACTGAATTTATCTCCTGGAGACCAGTTATATGGGTTAAATATCATTATTTTTAATGGCCGTTAAATTTCCTCTTAAGTTTAAGTGATATAGTTTTAATTATTACAGTTTGTCAAATAAGAACGTGACCGCTCGTATTCTTGAAAAAATGTGTTTCGAAAAGTTTTTTTGCAATCAAGGTATTCTTTGATGTGCTAAGAATGGAGCAATTACCTTGTCCAATCGCCTCCTGCATCAATTCTCGCCTGGCATCTTCGAGGCATGCTCTCGACAAGATTTTCTGCATACTCGGGCAATAATCTCCAAATTTTTCGAATCTCGCGAGACAACTGACTCCAAGTTCTCAGAGTCGTTCCTTTAAGCTTTCGCTATACAGGCAATCAAACGTTTTTAATAGAGTTGCAATTGTGAGGGCCACTCTTGCGCCCAAACGAACAGCTTCGCCACGTGATTTTCGCCTAGCAAAAGTTTCTCCAACTTGCTTCGGAATTTGAAATCATGTGGACGAGGATCTTGTCGAATGGTTTCAAGGGACTCATTCCAACCCAATTTTCTTAATTTTGTCGCTCCTTGACGCAGCATCAATTTCGGGCCCCGTAAAAATAAAGACACGACTCGTTTTTCAACTTTCTGAGTGACTTTACCTACCGAGCCACGTTTTGGCAAATCGTCGACATATTTCATCCCGTTTTAAAACGATTTACTCACTTCTCCACAAACGACACCGACTTTCTAATATATTTAGCGGATGTAGAATTTGTCATTTTAGGACCCCTTGGATGGAAACAACAAGTGACTCATTTTGGATTTTACGTGATTTTGACGAAAGTTCGGAATCGACTGATACTTTTAATAAAATGCGCCGTAGACATGGGTTCCCTTTATCGATTTTTTGTTGAATCGCATCTACCAAAAATGAAATATCGTGGACACGTTCTTACTTGACAGACTGTGTGTAACTACTTAAACATTGTAATTATGTAATGAACAGCATTTTAAGCTTGCTACCTAAATATGGATTTAGTTATCTAATTTAAAATGCTTTATCTCATGAACAGTTCGCAATAATAAAAAAAATCAGACTAATTGTACCATGACAACTACCTGTATCCTATAATAAGATAGAAAAATTAAAACTCCTACTCTAAATAAATATGTCTTATCATTTATTTTCTTTTCCAACTCTGTGGAACTTTATTAAGAACCTAGTACTGACCAATCAGAACAAAGATATATAAATCGACGCTTAGACCAGCCAATCACACTTAAGATTGCATTGGTCCTAAAACAAACTCGGATGTTTGCAATGATCCTGAAAATAGCTAGGATCATTACCAAATTCTTTCTTGGTTTCCAAATATCCAGACCGTTGCAGTCGTCCTAGGATTGTCGCATCTTTGTTCTCTGATTATTATACGACATACAGTCAGTCCAAAAAGTCTCCATACCCCACCTGCTTTCCATATTATTTTTCTGTTATGTTTAACCAATTAATTGAAACTATGAGAAAACATGTTTAAATTAATATTTGACACTTAACCAACGAGGATTAGTGTTTAAAAAAAACTACGGAATATTTTATTTAGAAGTTACATCATTGTTATAAAAAATGTAAACAAAACTAATGTCAAAAAGTCTCCCTACACTCAAGAACTGCACCGAGAAAAACACATAATAATCAGCCGCATTTTATCAAGCTATCTATCTATTGCTCGCTAAACTGAAAACAAATAAATAATTTTCGGCCATACTTTATAATCTGTCACTTGTTGCTAGTAATTTTGCAGTGGGTTTTCAAAGTAGCGAGAGAAATTGTGAAATTCCATTTGAAGTTCGAAAGATCAAAATTGATATGTGGAAAGATGGAAAATACAATACAGAAATACAGGAAAAATTGTTGAAAAGTCGCATGCTACTGTTCAGTACATTGTAGACCAGTATAAATCAACGGGTTTCTATAAAATTCGACCACGCTCCAGTCGTCCCAAGAAACTGACTTCACGTGAAGAGGCCAGTATTGTTAGATAAATATGTTAATTATAGATCCCAAGAATAGTGCATCAAAATTAAAAGAAGAAGTACAGGAACTATAATTGAAAAATGTTTGTTCACAAGCAGTAAGAAATTGTTTACACAGGGCTGGCTATAAGGGGTGTGCCGCCAGGAAGGAACCGTTAATTTCCGGAGCTAATCGCAAAAAGCGGTTAGCTTTTCCTAGGAAATACGTTACTAAATCTCCTGAATTTTGGGAATCCGTAATCTTTAGTGATGGAACTAAAATTAACCTTTTTGGGTTTGTTGGCAGAACTAAAGTTTGGAGAAAGAAGGATCCAGCGTTCGATATTAAAAACATTTGTTTCAGGGTAAGACAAGGGGGTGGCAGTGTTCTGCTTTGGGGATGAATGTCCGGTGGAGGAATTGGAAATTTACATTTTATTAATGGTACTATGGATCAGTATGTTTATCTGGACATTTTGAGAGACAATTTAGAAGAAACTGTCCAAAAATTAGCACTCGAAAAAGGATACAATTTCTAACAGAACAATGATCCGAAACATACCGCAAACTTGGTGCGAGAATGGATGATCCATAATGTGCGCCAGCAGCTTCATACACCTCCGCAATCAACCGATATTAACCCCATCGAGCATTTATGGGAGGTACTTTCGCAAAACATAAAGAAGAATTAAAAAATAGAATATTGAACGAATGGGACATCATGCCGGCAGAAGTTACTAGAAAGCTGGTTGCAAGCATGACAAAAAGAATACTATATATATATATATATATATATATATATATATATATATATATATATATATATATATATATATATATTAGTTTAAACGAAGTTGTTATTTTCCGTTAAACTCCGTCAAACTATTATTGGTAATTGTTAAGTGTATGGAGACTTTTTTGACATTAATTTTGTTTACGTTGTTATAACAATGATGTAACTTCTAAATAAAATGTTCCGTAGTTGTTTTTTAATACTAATCCTCATTGGCTATGTTTCAAATATTAATTTAAACTATCACTGGTTATTGTTAAGTGTATAGGGTCTCTCTTGACATTAATTTTATTTACATTTTTATAACAATGATGCAACTTAATTTGCACAGGACAATGTAATTTGCCCAGAACTGTTTCCCATCGAGTAAAATTTACAGCGATTCAAGAACAACGTGAATCGCTTTTTCCGCACACGTGTCGCTCCTGTACTGCTTTAGGGACTTCCCTGCAGCACGTGTGCTAGACCCATAAAAAAAAACTTCTAAATAAAATGTTCCGTAGTTGTTTTTAATACTATTACTCGTTGGTTAAGTTTCAAATATTAATTTAAACTATTATTGGTAATTGTTAAATGTATGGGGACTTTTTTGACATTAATTTTGTTTACATTTTTATAATAATGATGTAACTTCTAAATAAAATGTTCCGTAATTTTTAGTGTTCCGTACGAAACACTTATAAGATCACTTCGGTGTCTGTCTGTCTGTCTGTCTGTCTATTTGTCTGTCTGTCTGTCACACCCGATTTTCTCCGAAACTATTTGACATAGAAAGGTGAAATTTGGTAATAATATAGGAATTGATGGCCTCATCAGAGCTGTGTAGTTTTGAGAATTAAATTTTGACTTAAGGGGTTAGTTTTAGGGGGTGAAGTCGGAAGTGAAAAAAAAATTTTTTTACTAGGTCATCGAGTGTGGTGTCAAATGAAAGCTTGTGAAAACGTGAGTAAAAAATATATATATAATATTATACTTGCGCGCACTTTTCTTTGTATTATTTTTAAAAATTCGCGAAAAAAAAATCGCTGTCCCGGGCCTTATCTCGAAAAGTACTTATCAAAAAATTTCGAAAAAATTCTGGAATATTCTCCACGGGGTGTAGATTGAACGAAAATTATCACGAGTACATTACCTTTAATAATTTATATGGTATATAAAAAACAAAAATTTCAAGGTCATCAGATTTCAGTAAAGATTGGAAACAAACTTTGTTGAAAACTCAATTGGGGTGTATTTTGTGAAGTCACTGATCATTTTATACCTCTGTGTCAAAATTTTTTTATTTTAAAAGCAATCAACGTACGGAACGCTAATTACGCAAGTTCAACTCGCACTTGACCGGTTTTTTTTTTTCTTTTTAATACTAATCCTCGTTGGTTCAGTTTCAAATAATAATTTAAACATGTTTTCTCATAGTTCCAATTAATTAGTTAAACATAACAGAAAAATAGTATAGAAAGCAGATGGTGTATAAAGACTTTTTGGACTGAGTGTAGATAAATGTTTATATATAGATTTTCAAGTTTTTGTACCAGAATCTCTTTAAATAACACAAGCTAATATTTTTCAAACCCCGAGACCAAACTATACTTTGTCGAAGGTTTTTGGTGCACTAAATCCAAATCCGACCTCAGAATTGCTCCATTATAACATGTTTTCGAGATGTCCTAACCTAAAGATGCAAGAAACGCGGTTTTTTCGCTATATTCCGGATTATATTATATCGCCAATTAATTTTTTTCCACAAAACTCCTTGCGGCGGCGTGTGAAAGTGCTACTTTTCCACTTCAAAATGTGTTTTGATTTTTTCAGATATTTTTCTCGGAGAAATCGTCCGTTGAAATTAATTAATTGGCTTTTTCGTTACAACCATACCAAAACGAAGTTGATCTGGCAGGCGAGAGTAGTGTAATTATATGATTTTTGGGACGCTGAATCCGACTTCGTTGTCTGTTTAACTTCATCGAGCCATGGTTTATCCCTAACCTTAAGAAACTTAAAATGGCGGATTTGATAGGACGGCTAGGAAAAAAAGCTTCTTAGAAAAGTGCTTTTCTGCTGTATTAAATTTTGATTCGTTTAGTTATGTTTGGTTAAGCGCTTAGGATGTTTGTCATTATGTCGTGTCAAATATTGATTCATTTAGAGTCGTTTGCTTAAGAGCCTGAAGTGTGTACATTTCTGCTGTTATTAATTTTGATTTGGTTAAAGTTTGTTATGTTTGTCTTTCTGTTGTGTTAAATTTGATTCTTTTAGGATTTGAGAATGTAATATCTTTTTTATCAATTTTCACACGAGGCCTGAGGTTTTGTTAGGTTCATTTGCCTTGATGCTTGTTTGGGGATTAAATGTAATGTCTTTTATCAATGACGCATTGAAGAACGGGATATTGTCGAGAAAAAATTTTTGAACAAAGTTTGTGTATTTTACTAGAGAAATATAATGCCATCACAAAAATATGGATTCCCATTTAAAAAATCAAAGTTGACGTTGAAATGACCTTTAAAGTGATCTTCCAAGATCATCATAATTATATCATTTTATTGCCCCTTCAAAACCTTTCAACTTTTGTCTGAAACTTTTTTTACTAAAAGTTGACATAAAAAAATTAAGAAGCCTGGTACATTAAAATGGGGCATCATGTATGATAACAAATAAACCATGTTACTACTACAAAGATGATTTCTCCGAGAAGAAATAAGATATCTGAAAAATTCAAATGCAGTTTTATGGTGAAGAGTAGTACTGTCACATGCCGTAAAAATTTTATGGAGAAAAATTAATTCGCTCTGTTTTTTGCATTTTTAGGCTAGGATATCTCGAAAACCTGATGTGATTTTTTTTATGGGTCTAGCACACGTATTGCAGGGAAGTCCCTAAAGCGCTCCAGGAGCGGCATGTGCGCGGAAAAAAGCGATTCACGTTATTCTTGAATCGCTGTAAATTGTACTCGGTGGGAAACACAGTCCTGGGCAAATTATTCCAAAGGGATGATGTTCTCCATATAAAAGACTGCTTGAAAAGTCTTGTACGCGGAGTAACAAGCTAAACCTCATACGGATGTGAAGCACCAGCGCGACGTGTATTTCTAACATGCACCACTTTGGGAGGAGTTAAGCGGGCTACATCCTTCGAATACTTTCCATGAAAATACTTGTAGAACAGACTTAAGTCACCAACCGTTCTTCGATGTTTCAGCGAATCAAGGCCGCCGGTCAATTCCGGATCTCCATGATGTGAGCATTCCATGCACCATGATGGAGCAATTCTGAGAATTTGGATTGAGCGCATCAAAAAGCTTTTGGAAAATGTACACGGGTCTCAAGGTCTGGAGTTTCGTCCAATTTTGTCGGACTGTGTAACTAAAGAAACCCATTTTGCATCCAATTAGAATTTAAATCAGCCACACCAGTTGGTGTGAATTAAAAACTGTGTACTGTTTCACGCAATTTCAATTAAATAAGATTTTGGGAATTAGGATATATATCTTTATAAGAATACATTTGCATTTTAGCTATCGTTACCTGTTCGGTACCTATTCAATTTTTAATTTATGTAATACTAGCCGTGCCCTCGGCTCCGCTCACGTGGCCTTGATTAACTACTATCGTCACTGCTTATTTCTTATGTTACCTAACGTAATAACATATCTACCATTATTTCCCCTTATCTCCCATTATTTCTCCCTATCTCCCATTATTTTTCCTTATCTCCTATTATTTCTACATAATTTCCATTATCTAGGCTTATTTCTGCTCATCTCCCATTATTTCTCCTTACCTCCCATTATTTCTCCTTATCTCCCATTATCTCACCTTATATCCCATTATCTAGGGATATCTCGACTTATCTCGCAATATTTCTCCTTATCTCCCATTATTTCTCCCTATCTCCCATTTATCTCACCATAACTCCCATTATCTAGACTTATCTCTGCTTATCTCCCATTATTTCTCCCTATCTCCCATTATTTATACTGATCTCCCATTATCTCACCTTATCTCCCAATATCTAGGCTTATCTCGACTTATCTCGCAATATTTCTCCTTATCTCCCATTATTTCTCCTTATCTCCCATTATCTCATCATAACTCCCATTACTTAGACTTATTTCTGCTTATCTCTCATTATTTCTCCTTATCTCCCATTATTTATACTTATCTCCCATTATCTCACCTTATCTCCCATTATTTAGGCTTATATCGAATTATATAGAACATATCATATGTATAAATTTATAAAAAACACGTAAATCGGATAAGTGGTTCTCAAGTGCTAAGCGGATAGACAGAGAGATGTTGCATTTTATATATATTATATTCTTTGCAACATGATATTGTTCCATATTTAATGGTTTAGGCAGTGTATTGCAAGAGAACGCGCTAACGACAAACTTTTTTTTCTGCTTCATTCACTATTATCGTCACTGCTTATTCTTTATGTTACCTAACGCAATAAAATATATCTATAACCTGGCCAGAGAACATATGTATGTTTTGAAAAAAAAAGTACCTAAATCGGATAAGTGGTTCTCCAGTGATAAGCGCACTAACGGACAGACAGACAGACGCCAGACAGAGATACGTTGCATTTTATATATATTATAGATGTAATAAAATATATATCTATAACCTGGTCAGAGAATATATGTATGAACTTAAAAAATCACGTAAATCGGATAAGTGGTTCTCGAGGGATAAGCGCACTAACGAACAGACAGACAGACAGACAGAAAGACATTGCATTTTATATATATTATAGGTATAGATTATTATTATTATTATTATATGTTATAACCTGGCCCAAAAATATATGTATGAATTTAAAAAAAGACACGTAAATTTTATAAGTGGTTCTCGCGTGATAAACGCACTAATGGACAGACAGACAGACAGAGAGACAGTGCATTTTATATATATTATAGGTTATAGATATTCTCTGCTACATAATATTGTTCCATATTTAATGGTTTAGGCTGTGTATTGCTAGCGGCAAACTTTTTTCCGACTTCATTCACTATTATCGGCACTGCTCATTCCTTATGCTACCTATCGTAATAAAATATAGCCTATAACCTGGCCAGAGAACATATGTATGTTTTAAAAAAAAAGTAGGTAAATCGGATAAGTGGTTCTCCAGTGATAAGCGCACTAACGGACAGACAGACAGACAGACAGACACAGACAGACAGAGAGACGTTGCATTTTATATATATTATAGATAGACTCCTACTCAGGTTGCTACAATGGCCTCCAGAGTGATGTCATTTGATAGCTGTGAAATAATTGGTTTCCAACTTAAAACACTAATATGGCTATATGAACTATGAGTTTTCTGATTTTCAAGGTGTGTATGAGCAATTTGTATAGAGCTCGATTTACTTTTTACTTTACAGAAGTTCTTGATCTTTGATAGTTTACGTTACATGAGTTCTTTGGGGCGCAATGAGAAAAAAAATTCTTAAACAACACTATTCTAAACATAACAAAGAAAATATATTGTTTTAATATCCACAGATCGACAGTAGAATGTATTTGTTTAAATAAGTATACTTTGAATTAGAACTGTAAGAACTTTATCTCAGAAAATATTATTTCACCAATTAAAATTTCTTATGTACAAAATAAATTATTTATATATATATATATATATATATATATATATATATATATATATATATATATTTATATTTATATAAATATGTATATATATATATATATATATATATATATATATATATATATATATATATATATATATATAGATATATATATAGATATATATATATATATATATATATATATATATATATATATATATATATAAGTTAATTTTTACTTAATAATACAGTAATGATACTGTGGTGTCGAGATATTAACAGGATACGATAATTCGGCCAATTTAAATCTATTGGTGGTTTTTAAAGAGTCTTTTTTTGAGAGCAGATATAAACCATACTTAGCGATATGAAATCATTTCGCTAGTACTATAGTCAGATAATAATAATGTCCGAACTCCAGAAATATGCTACACAACAGTTACAAACACTATATTAAACACTTTATTTATGCACTGGACTCATGCCCATGTTAACATTATCAGGGGTGCTCCTGCTGCTGCTGCCGCTCGACACCGCGATTGCCGCTCGAAGCTAAATTAGCCAAAATTGTCAAGTGCTCTTGCTGCTGTTGCTACTCGATGCAGTGAACAGTTAGCTTCGGGCAGCAGCAGCGCGCAAGAGCACTTGAAAATGCCAAATGAGAGTTTGCCGAAACATCATGAAAATTCATTGTTAGACCAATGGATTGAAACCTGGAATTTTAATGTATATATATATATATATATATATATATATATATATATATATATATATATATATATATATATATATATATATATATATATATATATATATATATATATATATATATATATATATATATATATATATATATATATATATATATATATATATATATATATATATATATATATATATATATATATATATTTATATATATATATATATATATATATTTATATATATATTTATATATATATATTTATATATATATATATATATATATATATATATATATATATATATATATATATACATCATCCATCCATAGATCTTCCATGTTTCGTTCCTCAATTTCCCTATCTATCCTCTCCCTGCAACTTATTCTCGATGTACCTCGCTTTTTGTTGCCTTCCTGTTGCCATTTTAATATTTGTTTTGGGATTCCATCTTCATCCATTCTTTGAATGTGTCCAAACCAGATAAGTTGTTTGGGTAGAATATCGTCTGTAATACTGTGTTTGATTCACATGATTTCTTAAACACGTTCGTTGGAGTTCCTTTCTCTTCTGGAGATTCCTGGTGTTCTTCCTCAGAAGTCCATTTCCGTTGCTCTCAGCGTGGCTAATGCTTTTTCCTTCAGAGACCATACTTCACAGGTATATAATGTGATGTGTGTGTGCTGGATCCCAGCTCTTGTAGATAGAGGAATTCTGAACTAAATAGGGGTTTTTCAATACTTTACGGAAGACGAACCTGGGTGAAGAAGCCCTCAATCTCTATACGACGTGTCCCAATGGCTATTAGGGAACAGTCTGTTGATATACAGGTCAAGTGTGATTAAGGCGTTGCCAAATAAACACTCGAGGATCAACTGGGGGCATGGCATAGGGCAGCAGTTATGCTATTATTGGATCAAGGTCCCTAAATAAGTACTTCTCTAGTATCTTACTGTGGCTGAAA
Source organism: Pachyrhynchus sulphureomaculatus (assembly GCA_019049505.1). Taxonomy (NCBI): domain Eukaryota; kingdom Metazoa; phylum Arthropoda; class Insecta; order Coleoptera; family Curculionidae; genus Pachyrhynchus; species Pachyrhynchus sulphureomaculatus. The sequence continues at coordinate 32,059,394 of CM032451.1, forward strand.
GTTCAATAGAAAAGGCCCTCAGTCCATTGCAACCCTTAAACGAGCAGAGAATGCGAAGAATCCCCGGATTAGCCAGAAGAATTCTTATATGGAATGATAGGAGTATGTTTATTGGCGGCAAAATCCATAACATTGTTCAGACGATTGAACGTAGATTTAATGGCACTTAGCCAAACACGTTGGCAAGGTATGAGTACCTATATAGTGCAAGATCACCGTGTTTACTATTCTGGTAACGATGACAATGTACATTGAAATAGTGTTGCCTATGTAATATCAAAACAATAGTTTGTTGCGGGTTTTGTCCCCTATTTTCATAGAACTACGATAGTAAGATTAAGCTCCACGCCCTATGACCTGAACAAAATTCAAATATATGCTCCAACTTCGGATGATGACTATCAAGCTGTGGAGAGCTTCTATGCCAGCTGAACACTTTATTAAAATCAGTTAAAAAATCCCAACCATTAATAATAATGGGAGACCTAAATGCAAATGTTGGAAAGAGCAGAGAAGATGACATTGCTGGCGATTATGGTAAGAGAAAAAAAAGGGGAAATCGATCTGGGTAATTCTGCAAAAAGAACAACTTAATAATGTCAAATATCTTCTTTAAATTACCGACTAGAAGATTATACATATGGAAAGTTCCAAATGATTCTCCTGATAAGCCTGCGAGAAATCAGATTAATTTTATTACTATTAACAAAAGACTCAGAAATGCCATAACATCTACAAAAACATATCCAGGCGCGGACATTTCATCAGACCATACCCAGTAGTTTCTAAGATCAAAATCAAAGTTAAAAAACCTACCAAAATTCCTGCAGCACGAGGTATAGATATCCAACTCTTAAGTAAAGAAGAAAACAAAGGACAATTGAAAAGTTCTCTCACCATATATTTACAGGATCGTAATATTTGAGGACAAGTCTTGAGACAGAATGGAAAGAACTAACGAAAAAAATTAACAGTACAAGTGAATAGCTCTCGAAAAAGGAACGGTAACCCTTAAAGAATGACTGAACATATTTTAAAAATGATAGAAAATAGAAGAATGGCAAAGAACGCCAACCCCATTCAGTATAAAGAGCTTAACTGAAATATTAGAAGCCATTGATGTTTGGCAAAAGAAGATGGATGAGTAGAAAGTGCCAATAATTAGAATGTATCTAACAAAAACATAATTACCCAAACATGCATAGAAATGTAAAACAAATGACAGAAAGCAGAAAACGCAAGATAGTAACCTTAACAGATAAATGATGGCAACATACTGATAGAAAAGCATGACATGCTAAAATATGGGAAAACTACATAAAGGAACTTTTTAAGGATGTACGACCAGAGTTTTCCACAACCAATGCAAACAGTGCCCCCCAATAAATAAGGATGAAATTTTTAGTTCAATAAATGATATGAAAAATGTACGTGCACTAGGTCCAGACGAAATCTATACTGAAATCTTGAAACTGTTTAGTTACTGTGAAAAATGTCTTAATCTTTTGGTGAGGCTTTTTAATATAATCTACGACTGTGGTAAAATACTTCAGAAATGGCTAACTTTTACTTTCTTGCCTATACTGAAGAAAGCATCATCCAGGAAATGCAACGACTATCAGTTGATTAATTTAATAACTAACAACACTAAGATTTTCTTAAAAGTAATCTATTCACGAGTATATCGTAAATGTGAATCCGACTTATCTCAAACCCAGCTTGGTTTCCGTGAATTGTTGTGGCTGTTACTTGATGGAAATTCATAACGAATGTAATGAAAAACTGATTTTGTCAAATTTCCACTTTTTATTTAGTTTCACTGAAACTGTATGATGCGTTTCGCTATACTATAGCTTCGTCTGATACAAAATCATCATTTTGTATCAAACTGTATGACGCGATTCGCTATACTATGGCTTCGTTTCATACAAAATGATGATTTTGTATCAGACGAAGCTATAGTATAGCGAAACGCGTCATACAGTTTCAGTGAAACTAAATAAGGTGGAAATTTGACAAAAATTAGTCTTTCATTACATTGGTTTCCGTGACTTTCTCGACACTAGAGAAGCATTATTGTCTCTACAAGTACTCGTTCAGAGATGTAGAGACATAAGCCATAACGTTTTCGTCTGTTTCATCGACTTCTCTAAAGCCTTTGAGAACGACCATCACGATAAGCTCATTGAAGTACTCAGACCGACTGATATAGATGAGAATCACATAAGAATAATTGGTAACCTTTACTGGAGACAACGACCTGTGATAAAAGTGGACGGTAGTACATCCAACGAGATCGAGGTTTGTCGGGGAGTACGTCAAGGATGCGCTATCTCACAAACTTATTTAATATATACTCTGAACAAATAATTCAGGAGGCGTTAACTGGACAGAGTGGAATCAAAGTCAATAGCGAATATATCAATAATATCAGATATATAGACGACACTACTATTGTGAATGATACTTTCAAAGACTTACAAAAATTAGTTGCAAGAATCCGTCAATATTTACAACAAATGACCTTAGTCTAAATGTTTCCAAAACCAAATACATGGTAGTGTTCAAGAAACCACACGCTAAACCAAGACCCGTGACAGTAGCAGGCAGGAGAGTTGAGAGGGTACTGACATTTGATTATTTTTGTATGACCATCTACGATACATGAGTTAAGGGGCGGAAATTAAGTCCGATTTGAAAAGGCCAGAGTCACATTTGTTCAGATTAGAGAATTTTACATTCCCAAAAATCTTAAATATCCTAATATTGCAGTGTTACGTGTTCTCTGTTTTGCTGTATGGGGCTGAAGCGTGGACAGTCGATGAAACTATACTAAAAATAATTAATAATTTTGAAATGTGACTGTACCGTCGCATACTGAAAATCCTTGGACACAACATATAACAAATGAAGATGTCCTCGGGATAACGCGTAGAGATCTGAAATTGGTCCGTACCATGAAAAAGCGCAAACTAGAATACCTGGATCATATCATGAAGCATGAAAAATATTGACTATTGCAGCTGATACTCCAGGGCAAACGTGAGGCGCAGAGAGATCCAGTAGAAGCAGGTAGAGGAGGTCACTTGGATAAAGAATTTGCGTGACTGGTTCGGACTTAAGTCAACTGAACTCTTCCGCATAGCCACAAACAAAGTGGGAATCGCCATGATAATCGCTAATGTTCGGAGCGGATGAGGCATATTTGAGAAAAAGAAGATAAAATGTGATAGTTTTTCACTATGGTTTGTTGGTTTTATTTATAGATTTATCCTATAAAATGCTATTTAGCAGTTCAATGGCCTTTTTCCTGCAGTATTTTCCACTCTTGTGATTTTTTACCCTATCCAGTTTTTCATCCTCCGGAATTTTTATATTATGTTAATGGTCCAAGATCTCCAAGACCTAAACTACATGACGAGTAAACTATTTAACTAATATAAAGGTTGAAGTTTAGAAGTCAATATAAAGAAGACAGAATATCTATGTATTGGTGGGTAACAAAAAGATCTTATACTGAACGATCAAACTACGATAAAACACTACGACCATTACAAGTATCTAGAGGACAGTATCTAGTTGCAGTCTCCGCAGTGTTTTATCGTAGTTGGATAGTCCAGTATAAGATCTTTTTGTTGCCCTCCAATACATAAATATTGTGTCTTCTTTAACTCCAATTCTTGTATTCATCAAATAGTTTGCTCGCCCTGTGCAACGCGGGTAGGATGTATAAATAAAATAATGTGGTGGTGATAACTATCGCGCAGAGCTAAAGACAATCTGTATATTCAAAAACGAATCAAAATAAACTTTTTCATAAATAACTCTTTAAGACTCACCTCCTATTTTATATTTTCAGGTATATAACTGAAGAGATGTTAGGAGTAATTAAAGTAATATAGTAGATTTTAAGAATTTGTTTCTCTAAATGTTTTTTACCCAAAGTATTATTAAATATAAAATAACCGGTCAAGTGCAAGTTGAACTTGCGCAATTAGTATTCCTTACGTTGATTGCTTTAAAATAAAAAATTTTGTTAAGGAGGTATAAAATCATCAGTGACTTCACAAAACACACCCCAAATGAGTTTTCAACAAAGTTTGTTTCCAATCTTTACTGAAATTGATGACCTTGAATTTTTTTTTTATATACCAGATAAGTTATTGTAAGTAATGCACTCGTGATATTTTTCATTCAATGTACACCCCGTGAATTCCAGATTTTTTTCAAAATTTTTTGATCAATACTTTTCGAGATAAGGTGGGGGACAGCGAGTTTTCGCGATTTTTTTAAAATCATACAAAGAAAAGTGTGCGCAAGTATTACATTACATATATATATATATATATATATATATATATATATATATATATATATATATATACATATATATATATATATATATATATATATATATATATATATATATATATATATATATATATATATATATATATATATATAGATGTAACTTTTCTTTTGACTGGCTACTAAGAAGAAAGGAGAGTTTTGAGGTTGCAGTCGTGGAGGATTGGCCAAAATATTAACTACTTTTGTTTAATATCAAGCTTTCGAATATGGATTTTATTCTTCCTCAAGATATCTGAAATCACATTGTCCCTATAAGTATAATTTTACAATCAAAAAAGTAAACAAAACTTACAAAACGATGAGTTCAATCGTGTAATACATGTCGCCCTAAACAATGGTTTCGAATCTTAAGACTAAAAACTGCACAGCATTTTGTTATTTAGTTTCTGATTAATTAACTGACTAAAGAAAACAAAATATAAAGTTGTTTTCCATCCTTTATTTTCCCTGTTCACTAAGAGGAAAAATCCCACTGGAAAGAATAATATTTTGTTTCTGTATTATGGCGGGAAATCTATAGTATTGAACGGAAGAAAAGGGTTATATGTGAGAAATGTCAAGCGTCAGGATTGAAGAGGTTTCTTTTAATCAGTTCCTAAAACGCGTTTAACGGCAATGCGGCTGAAGGTAATGGAATCGTAAACAAGCAAGAGAGTACCAGGAAATTACGACCACTGAATCAAGACGAGGAACTGCGAGGGTGGAAAATGTTGAAGGATGGAAATTGCATGATCTTCAGTGCCAGATCTTTTATTCATGTTGTTCGGATTGTTGTTGATTGCTACCATTTCAAGGAATTTTCTTTTTTGGTAATTCGGTTCAGTATACAAAATTGAAGCCCCTCCGTAATTCATTCTGTGATCCTTTTTCATTACATGCTCTGCAAGAGAGCATGAAGATACGCCTCTTCTACAATCACTTTTATGTGAAATAATACGTCCTTTGCGGCTTCTAGAGGTTTGACCGACATAGGAAAGGTCACAGTCTGAACAAGGAAGGCTGTAAACAACGTTGCATTTCTGTTCAGTTCTAACAGGAGTTTTTAGCTTGGAATAAAGGAAACTAAGATTGTTGTGAAGTTTCTTTGCAAATTTTATATTGTGATCTTTGAAAACATTAACCAAACGTGGAGTAAGGTCTTTATAATACGGAAGGGTTCTAAAAATGATCTCATGATTATTGACAAGTTCGTTATTAGGTGGAGAAGGGTTTTTTTCATTAAATGGAAGAGGAGTAGAAAAAAGAAGTCTGTGAACCAACTTAGGAGGGTATGAGTTTTCGATGAAGAGGGTTTTGAGTTCATTTAAACTATCTTTTAGAAAAGAGGGGTGTGTTAGTCTTCGAACTCTGGATCCCATTGCTGACAAAATATTCAGTTTCATTTTAGTTGGATGGTTTGAATTAAAATTTACATATCTGCCGCTACTAACAGGTTTCCTATACCATCTGGAAAGAATCTTATTGTCGTCGTTACGAGTTAAAACCATGTCTAAGAATGGAATCGACCTGTTCACTTCTACTTCGACAGTAAACTGTAAGTACTCATTGCCTTGATTAAAGATTCTGAGAGTGTCTTGGATTATGTTACGGGGAACAGAAAGTATGAGATCGTCCACGTATCTTTTTAAGAAAGGTAGGGAAAAGGGGAGTTTCGTTATGCAGCTCGAGATTAGGTTATCCAAGACAAAACTACTGATGATCGGAGATATACTGGCACCCATGGGTGTACCAAACACTTGCTTATAAAACCTATCGTTGAACACAAAGAAAGTTGAGTCGAAGGTGAACTCAAGTAATTTCATAAAGGATGGTCGATCTAAAGTTGTATGTTGTTCAATGTAGTTCCAATTATCCATAACGCTAGACTTTGCCAAGTTAAGAGGGAGGTTGGTGAAAAGAGATACCACGTCTAAACTGATAAGGATGTAGTCCTGAGGTAGTTGGAATTCATTAATAAATGAGCTGAAGGCGAAAGAGTCACTGATATAATGTTCGTTGGTTTTATTGTAGGATTTAGTTAGAACACTGGTAAGGTATTTTTCTATATTCCCATTAGGTGCTCGCAGAGAGGATATAATTGGTCTAAGAGCTAAGTTAGGTTTATGAATCTTGGGTAGAGCATAAAACCGTGGTGCTATAGTATTGTAATTGTGTAATGTTTTAGCTAAGTTGTCATCTATTTTCTTAGAATTCTTGAGTTGGGTGACAAGTTTATTGGCTTTTTGTTCGAACGAACTAGTGGGATCTCCTTGGAGAAGTATGTAGTATTTGTCATCATCCAAAGGAGACAGGCTGAGTGTGTTGTAATCAACAGAGTTCATGATCACAGAAACGCCGCCCTTGTCACTCAATGTAACTAAGATTTCAGGGTGTTGTTTAAGGAAATTCCTAGTTTCAATGATATACTTGTGAATTACGTCCACCCTCTTGATGTTTTTGTGTAAATGGTTAGAGATAATATTCGTGAACCTCCCTCGGAGAATGTTCTTAAGATTATTGTCAAAATGTGAAACTGTATACTCCAAATCTGCTAGCAATTTGGGTACCTGGCACAACTTTAGGTCTGCTTGTAAACAAAATTTAGGACCCAACGCTAGTATGGTAATATTCTTCAACCATTTATCAGGGACTGATATTAAGTTGAAGGAGTCGTTTCTTAATTTATTCAGTTTCAAAATATTTTTTCCTTTTAATATTCGCAAAAATGTTGTTATATTTATGAATCAAAGAATTATTGTAATCAGTAACTAAATTTACAGGAAGGGTACTGAAAATTAATTGTTTAATGTGTTTAATTTCTCTTTCAATTTTTGATATTTGAGAGATAGTTATGCTAATCTCAATATTAAGTATCTTCCTTCTTACCTTCAGATTGAAGGAAGTGATTGCTTGTCCGAGAGGCCCTTCATGGTGTTGCATAAGATTGTTAATGTTTTTTAGGCTGTGTATGATGTGATTCGGGTAAATTTGTAGGTGTCTGCATCTTAATAAAAATATTCTTCTATTTATTAGAGCGGCAAGTTTGGTGTTCGAAGTGGCCCAGTGTTTTAGTCGTTTGACCGGGATAATGCCATAATTATGTTGGATGTTGTGGTAAAACCCCATTCCTGTGTAACAGATGTAACTTTTCTTTTGACTGGCTACTAAGAAGAAAGGAGAGTTTTGAGGTTGCAGTCGCGGAGGATTGGCCAGAAAATTAACTACTTTTGTTTAATATCAAGCTTTCGAATATGGATTTTATTCTTCCTCAAGATATCTGAAATCACATTGTCCCTTAAGTATAATTTTACAATCAAAAAAGTAAACAAAACTTACAAAACGATGAGTTCAATCGTGTAATACATGTCGCCCTAAACAATGGTTTCGAATCTTAAGACTAAAAACTGCACAGCGTTTTGTTATTTAGTTTCTGATTAATTAACTGACTAAAGAAAAGAAAATATAAAGTTGTTTTCCATCCTTTATTTTCCCTGTTCACTAAGAGGAAAAATCCCACTGGAAAGAATAATATTTTGTTTCTGTATTATGGCGGGAAATCTATAGTATTGAACGGAAGAAAAGGTTTATATGTGAGAAATGTCAAGCGTCAGGATTTGAAGAGGTTTCTTTTAATCAGTTCCTAAAACGCGTTTAACGGCAATGCGGCTGAAGGTAATGGAATCGTAAACAAGCAAGAGAGTACCAGGAAATTATGACCCACTGAATCAAGACGAGGAAACAACATACAACTTTAGATCGACCATCCTTTATGAAATTACTTGAGTTCACCTTCGACTCAACTTTCTTTGTGTTCAACGATAGGTTTTATAAGCAAGTGTTTGGTACACCCATGGGTGCCAGTATATCTCCGATCATCAGTAGTTTTGTCTTGGATAACCTAATCTCGAGCTGCATAACGAAACTCCCTTTTCCCTACCTTTCTTAAAGAGATACGTGGACGATCTCATACTTTCTGTTCCCCGTAACATGATCCAAGACACTCTCAGAATCTTTAATCAAGGCAATGAGTACTTACAGTTTACTGTCGAAGTAGAAGTGAACAGGTCGATTTCATTCTTAGACATGGTTTTAACTCGTAACGACGACAATAAGATTCTTTCCAGATGGTATAGGAAACCTGTTAGTAGCGGCAGATATGTAAATTTTCAATTCAAACCATCCAACTAAAATGAAACTGAATATTTTGTCAGCAATGGGATCCAGAGTTCGAAGACTAACACACCCCTCTTTTCTAAAAGATAGTTTAAATGAACTCAAAACCCTCTTCATCGAAAACTCATACCCTCCTAAGTTGGTTCACAGACTTCTTTTTTCTACTCCTCTTCCATTTAATGAAAATAACCCTTCTCCACCTAATAACGAACTTGTCAATAATCATGAGATCATTTTTAGAACCCTTCCGTATTATAAAGACCTTACTCCACGTTTGGTTAATGTTTTCAAAGATCACAATATAAAATTTGCAAAGAAACTTCACAACAATCTTAGTTTCCTTTATTCCAAGCTAAAAACTCCTGTTAGAACTGAACAGAAATGCAACGTTGTTTACAGCCTTCCTTGTTCAGACTGTGACCTTTCCTATGTCGGTCAAACCTCTAGAAGCCTCAAAGGACGTATTATTTCACATAAAAGTGATTGTAGAAGAGGAGTATCTTCATGCTCTCTTGCAGAGCATGTAATGAAAAAGGATCACAGAATGAATTACGGAGGGGCTTCAATTTTGTATACTGAACCGAATTACCAAAAAAGAAAATTCCTTGAAATGGTAGCAATCAACAACAATCCGAACAACATGAATAAAAGATCTGACACTGAAGATCTCTCCACGATTTATTGTTATATTTTAAATTTGACAAAAAACTCCTTGCCAAACAACTCATTAGACTTCCTTTGAATACCCCTATTTCGCTTATATTCGATCGTAATCTTCAAGTTTTTGCAATTTCCATCCTTCAACATTTTCCACCCTCGCAGTTCCTCGTCTTGATTCAGTGGGTCATAATTTCCTGGTACTCTCTTGCTTGTTTACGATTCCATTACCTTCAGCCGCATTGCCGTTAAACGCGTTTTAGGAACTGATTAAAAGAAACCTCTTCAATCCTGACGCTTGACATTTCTCACATATAACCCTTTTCTTCCGTTCAATACTATAGATTTCCCGCCATAATACAGAAACAAAATATTTATTCTTTCCAGTGGGATTTTTCCTCTTAATGAACAGGGAAAATAAAGGATGGAAAACAACTTTATATTTTTCTTTTCTTTAGTCAGTTAATTAATCAGAAACTAAATAACAAAATGCTGTGCAGTTTTTAGTCTTAAGATTCGAAACCATTGTTTAGGGCGACATGTATTACACGATTGAACTCATCGTTTTGTAAGTTTTGTTTACTTTTTTGATTGTAAAATTATACTTATAGGGACAATGTGATTTCAGATATCTTGAGGAAGAATAAAATCCATATTCGAAAGCTTGATATTAAACAAAAGTAGTTAATTTTTTGGCCAATCCTCCGCGACTGCAACCTCAAAACTCTCCTTTCTTCTATATATATATATATATATATATATATATATATATATATATATATATATATATATATATATATATATATATATATATATATATATTATATATATATATATATATATATATGTATATATATATATATATATATATATATATATATATATATATATATATAATATATATATATATATATATATATATATATATATATATATATATATATATATTTTACTAGTATTTTCACAAGCTTTCGTTTGACACCACACTCGATGACTAAAATTTTTTTTAACTTCCGATTTCACCCCCAAAACTAACCCCTTAAGTCAAAATTTGACTTTCAAAACTACACGGCTCTGATGAGGCCATCAATTTCTAAATTATTACCAAATTTCAACTTTCTATGACAAATAGTTTTCGGAGAAAATCGGGTGTGACAGACGGACAGACAGACGGATAGACAGACACCGAAGTCATCTTATAAGTGTTCCGTACGGAATACTAAAAGCGTTGCTATCATTGGAAAATTTTAAGTCAGTTATAAGTTTTAGGGAATGGTTTTTGAAGGGATTGTTGTTATAAGCAATTTTTATAGAGTATAATACTTTATTCAATCTAATTAAATATTCTTATTAGTTTATTTAGTTGAATTAATTATCTTATTAACATTTCGTGTAAAAGAACCTAAAAAACGACCCGCTCTCGATTTATGACCACTAATAAGAGCAGAAAATAGTTAACACAATGTGTACATGTATATAATCAACAAAATTATTTGGATTTCACATCGATTAGAAACTGACATGGAACAACCATATAGAACAAATCCTTTCAAAATGTAATCCTTGTTTTTCTTAATTCAAAGCCTCGTAGCTTCAGTCTTTATTAGCATTCTGAAACTCTGTATTATGAACTGTTTCAGTCAATAATGGTATATGATGTAATACACTGAGGGCAACGTATGGCTCGGAGCGTCTCATTGTCTTTATTGAATACCAAGATAGGCAAAGCCTCTTTCTTACAATTTTGAAAGTATAAAAAATAATTTCTAATACTAAATGTAACTATCTTAACCTAAGCTCCTAGTGTGTTCCTATATTAACTTAACCTAGGAAATGTGTTTATATATACATGAGTTTCTTAATGCTAGGACTTAAAACTAAGACTCAAACTACCTTAGTCTAAGACTTACGCCAACTTAAACTAGGACGTAACATTGACTTAAACTAGGATTAATTTAAACTTAAACTACACTGACAATCTTCTTGTCACGGCGGGCGAGGGGGTCATCGTCTTCGTCCGAGAGCAGCGGGTCGGATGGCCTCGGGAACTGGCGGCTAGCGTGAGGTGAGAGTCGGAAGGCGTCCCTGATGCGTGGGTTGGGGTGCTAGGACGCCATCTCCAGGAACTTCTGTTGGATTTTTCCTCATGTGTGCCTTTACGGTAGGCACACCGAGGTCCCTATGAAGTTGTCGGTTCCTCATAAACCATGGGACTCCCGTGATCATCCTCAGGGCCTTGTTCTGCACTGCTTGAAGTTGAGCTCTCCTCGTTTTGGAGAGAGCTGGCACCAAGTGGGGCAGGCGTACTTAAGGCCTGTCTTTACTATGGTGTTGTATACCAGAAGCTTGGTCCGTGGCAGCAACTTACTGGAGCGATTCAGGATGAGAGTTTGCCCAGTAGTTGCTTCGCCTTCTTGGTTGCAGTGCAGACCTGGTCCTTCCAGACGAGTTATCGGTCGAACTAGACGCCCAGGTACTTGATGGACTTAGCCTATTGGATGCGGGAGCCATGGAGCTGGCGATGTCTATGAGAAGTGCCGCTGCTCTTGGAGAAGACGATGGCTTCAGCCTTCGCGGGGTTGAGTTTGATCCTCCAGCGGTTAAACCAGGAGTTCAGGTGGCGCTTAAGTCTGCTGGTGATGAGGCGGCTATTTCTGGAGTGGGTGATAATGGCGGTGTCATCAGCATAAAGAAGGAAGGCTCGGAGCGTATATTTGCTCAAAAAGAGATATACGTTACATGGTCTGATCATAAAACCAAGAACCCTTATGGCTTTTTTTTCAAATTTAGGAATAATGACATTTCCATCTTTACATCTTTATTCACTTATTTTATATGTAAAAATAACTTAAAGTTATCAGATAAGAGATCTTAAATTCATAACTATAGTGTTACGAATAACCAAAATTTTGATATGCTCTATTAAATATTATCTATTGGAGAGAGAAATATGTAAGACTAAAAGCGGAAAACAGAATCGTATAGTTGTACTATTTTAAGAAGCGAAATATGTACTTTAGTTTACTAATCGGCCGTATTTACTGAATTCTTAATCGATCCAAAAATGAAAAAGTAGGTGATGTCAGTTGAAAAAATTAAACCTTGGGTGAGTCCTATCGAATAGTTTTCGCTAGGATTTTGTTTTCAAGCAATTTTTTTTTTATATAATAAATCAATTTCGTCCTCCTTGAGTGCATATATTAAGAATATTAATAACTCATTATATTTCTAGTCCATCTATTTGATGGTCGAAGGTCTTAGACTACAATGCATTTATGAGTATTTAAAAAATTTAAAAATTTAAAATCAATGCCATAAAAGGCGAATTTTTGATAACAGTTTTCCACTGAACTTTTAAAATACAATAAATTTTTGTCATACCTTCTAAGGTATAAAAGCAAAAAGTAGTTCATGTCGAATATTACAACAAAATCGAAGATGAATCAAAAAGCATATTCGATTTTGTTTTGTGCCCTTTTGGCCAGCACATTTTATCATGGTAAGTTTTTTTTTCAGTTTTTCAATATATATATTTTATGTTAATTTTTTGTATATTTTTAAGTTAGTCGTCAACCTTACTTATAATGTTTTCTTTATATTCAAAGAAATTAGGGCCAAGGCAGCTGCTCATCCACCATCTGCTGTTAAAGCTCTCGGAAGGGCTGCCCCTCAGCAACTGGAGTGTGACATAGTAAGTTATTACTAACCATTTTTAGTGTTCCGTACGGAACACTTATAAGATCACTTCAGTGTCTGTCCGTCTGTCACACCCGATTTTCTCCGAAAACTATTTGTCATAGAAAGTTGAAATTTGGTAGTAGTATAATAGGAATTGATGGCCTCATCAGAGCCATGTAGTTTTGAAAGTTAAATTTTGACTTAAGGGGTTAGTTTTGGGTTGAAATGGGAAGTAAAAAAAAAAATTTTTTACTAGGTAATCGAATGTGGTGTCAAATGAAAGCTTGTGAAAACACGAGTAAAAAATATATATATAATGTAATACTTGCGCGCACTTTTCTTTGTATTATTTTAAAAAATCGCGAAAAATCGCTGTCCACCCGCCTTATCTCGGAAAGTACTTATCAAAAAATTTTGAAAAAATTCTGGAATATTCTCCACGGGGTGTAGATTGGACGAAAATTATCACGAGTGCATTACCTGTAATGATCTATCTGGTATATAAAAAAACAGAAATTTCAAGGTCATCAATTTTCAGTAAAGATTGGAAATAAACTTGTTGAAAACTTATTTGGGGTGTGTTTTGTGAAGTCACTGATCATTTTATATCACCGTAACATAAATTTTGACTTAAGGGATTCGTTTTGAGGGGTGAAATCGGAAAGTGAAATAAAATTTTTTTTTACTAGGTCATCGAGTGTGGTGTCAAATGAAAGCTTGTGAAAACACGAGTAAAATATATATATATATATATATATTATATATATATAATATATATATATATATATATATATATATATATATATAAATGTAATACTTGCGCACACTTTTCTTCGTATTACTTTTAAAAAATCGTGAAAAATCGCTGTCCCTTACCTTATTTCGAAAAGTACTGATCAAAAAATTTTGAAAAAATCCTGGAATATTCTCCACGGGGTATAGATTGAACGAAAATTATCATTACCTTTAATAATTTATCTGGTATAGAAAAAAACCAAATTACAAGGTCACCAGTTTTCAGTAAAGATTGGAAACAAACTTTGTTGAAAACTCATTTGGGGTGTGTTTTTGTGAAGTCACTGATCATTTTATACCACCCTAACAAAATTTCTTATTTTAAAAACAATCAACGTACGGAACACTAATTGTGCAAGTTCAACTTGCACTTGACCGGTTATTTTAAATTATGTTGATATAAACTTGTGTTTTTAAAGATTTTATATATAGCATGCCTAGAAGATATAAGTAAAAAGGACGTTCATGTTAAAGTTTTTGTTAATGGTTCAAATCTTTAGAAATAAAGTAAGGCATCCAATGCTATAAGTTTCATGAGACGAGCATCTCGGCAAATGTCCAATAAAATTATGGTGCACTAAGTAATACCTCTTAATATATATTTCTTTTAAATTAAATTAAAACTTCTTATGTATCAACTGAGTTAGGCTGCTTGAATTTTGAATTTCCAACCTTTTAATAATAATAATATTAGAATAAAAACCGTGCATAGAATTTTTATTGTTCTTGTAAGAACTTATCTCATTTTCTAGAGGAATGCAAAAAAGTGGAATTGTATGTAGATTAACCCCTTTGTAAAAAATCGAGTACTGAATATTAAATAACCGACCAAGTGCAAGTCGGGTACTTGTGCAATTCGTGTTTCATACGTTGGACTGTTTTAAAATAAAAAATTTTGTTACGGAGGTATAAAATTTTTAGACAACAAAGTTTTTTTTCCGATCGCTACCGAAAACAATTTTTGTTGTTTTTTTATTTAACAGAAAAATTATTAGTAAGTAATAGTTTTCATTCATTCTACACCCTGTGGAGAATACTCCAGAATTTTTTTCAAAATTTTTTGATTAGCACTTTTCGAGACAAGGCGACAGCGATTTTCCTCAATTTTTAAAAATAGTACAAAGAAAAGTGTGTGCAAGTATTACATTATATATATTTTGAACTCGTATTTCTACAAGCTTTCATTTGGCGCGCTACTCAATGGTAAAAAAAAAAATTTCACTTTCGATTTTACCCCCCAAAATTAACACCTTAAGTAAAAATTTATTTTTCAAAACTACACGGCTCTGGCGAAGCCATCAATTTCTATACTAGTGCCAAATTTTAACTTTCTTCATCAAAGTAGTTTCCGAGAAAATCGGGTGTGACAGACGGACAGACAGACACTGAAGTGATCTTATAAGTGTTCCGTACGGAACACTAAAAAAATTCGTTTATTCTCACACTTTTGGTGTCCTATTAATACGTGTTACTTATAATATAGTTTTATCATATTTGCTCCGGATCTATACTCTATCTGGAACATTTTAGAGTTATAAGAAGTAAAAAAAAAATAGTTTTGTTTTTCAGGTAACTCTTTTTACAGAATTAGCGCGAGGTTGTTCAATCCAGAGTAAAAACCGGTTATTTATTTCCTATATACCCAAAATATTAGAAAATAAAAATACCGGTCAGAACAACTCATCAATAAAAATTTACAAACATTATAACAGGGTAAAATTTAAATTATTATTTTAATTAAAATATTACTTAAGTTCGTGATTGATTATTTCAGTACAGATTCCAGAATTTTCCAAATTTCAAATCTGTTTATAAAATCATTTGCTGCAACTCTAAGGTTGTCAATATGTTGGGTAAAACGTCGTTATGTCTTAAAGAATTTTCTAGCTCTGCAAGAAATTGCAAACCTTTTTGCATTTTTATGTAGGCTTTGTTAAAAAAAAACAGCACATAAAACCCTCTGCTAAATATAAACAGCAAAATGGATACTTTTGACGTTATTTACATACTTAAAATTTTTACGAATTAAAACGATTTCAAATATTTCAGAATGGTACAGAGATTTATTGTATGACTTTTCAGTAACATATTTAAAGACACTTACAGACAGATTTACAAAAAGGGTATAACAGTTAGACTGGATCTATTTGCTAACAGTTAGACTGGGTGTATTTGCTTTGAAATTTGAGGCATTTAGTTATTCAGTTGACTTTTGTTTTTGAAAATTTAATATTTTTTATCGTCAAATCCCCCAATTGAACATTTTTTTTTATATATTAATGTGAAAATCGATAGTTAAGTTCTTGAGAGAGGTTGGAAATATAATACTCTGCACAATTTTAGCACAATACTTCATTTTTAATTAATTAATTTTAGTTAATATTAAAGAAAAAGGTATTTCCTGATTATAACCATATACTGCCCATCTTCATAACTTTAGTTGGCAAAAGGATACTCTTGCCAATTTGAAACTCTAATTGTTAAATTAGATCAGTTTAAAAGTTATCCTTTTAGTGAATAGCAGAGAAAATTTTAGATTCATTATTTAGAGTTACGTCTTTTTTTTAAATGGCATAGTTCACGTGCTGCAGGGAGACTTATAAAGCGCTACAGAAGTTATGCGTGTGAGAAAAAAAAAACGTTTCACGTTGGTCTTGAATCTTTGTAAATTGAACTTGGTGGGAAAACAGTCCCGGACAAATCGTTTTCCAAGAAACAGGATTCTCAATAACACAGACTGCCTGAAAAGGGTGTTGTACGACGAGTGACAAGTTAAGTTTCAAACGGATGTGAAATATTAGCGCGACGTGTATTCTTAGCATATATACCGCTCTGGGGGGAATTAATCGAGCTACATCCTTCGAACACTTTTCAGGAGGTCGCGAACTGTTCTTCGATGTTCCAAGGAACCAAGGTTGATGGTCAGTTTCTGGGTCTTCAATGAAACCTCTCTCTTCTAAATAGAATCCATCAAACGCAGTATATGTTCGGTAGCAGAGCCCCAAATATGGAGGCAGTATTCCATCGTTGGTCAAATTTCAGCTTTGTACAGAATTAACAGTTGTTGTGGAGTGTAAGGCTTTCTAGTTTGGAATAATATTCCCAACGTTTAAGAAGTTCTCTTTACTCTGCTTGCACCATATGCATGCCAAGACATATTTGCTTCCAAATTAACGCTCAGAAAATTGAGTGACGATGCTGGAGGAATGGAGTTCCCCAACATAACTATGTCGGGTTCAGAAACGTTAACTTTCTTAGAAAAAACTGCCGCCTTGGTTTTTGTAGCGTCAAGTTCTACTTGGATGCTGTCACCCTAAAATAGAATTTCTTCCAGGTCTCTGTTAAGTTGCACTGTAATAAATATTCTTGCTTACAACTAGGGATTACTACATCAAAATTCATATTTTCATAGATACTTACGAAATTTTTATACAGAACCTACTAATGATTTATATTACCAAAGTTTACTCAGTACTTCAACGTTAATAAAGAAATCAAGAATCTACCAATTCTAAAATAGAAATGTTTTAGTTAAATGTGTCTTGGTTATATGTTTCCCTTAGGGGATATAGGGTATTAATGATTGGTTTTTACTCAAAGGTTTCAAATTTACGAGAGTTGAATATTCAAACAATTATTATTTTCTATTTCAAGCAATAAAGATCTGTAAATAACAATTTTTGGAAATGGCTTTAATGAATTAGTTTTTTATTGAAAGGTAATAGTTATAATTTCTAATTAAAATCGACCAAGCTACAAGGAAAAAGCATTGATTAATATAGCCAACATATGTGTGCATCCGAGGCCCTTTAAAAGTCTCTCTAATCTCAAAAATATGCAAATATTTGTATACCTTCTTGAAAAAAAAATTGAGAAAAATAAAAAAATGTAATAGTAATTAATTTCATTAAAAGATCACATTTTATTAAGGCACATTGGATAAAAACATATTGAATATCTAGTTGCTTTAAAATCCAATGTTGGGTAGGTCTGCCATATTTAATTAAGCTTTCGAAGTAATTTGGCAACTCTCTGGTAACCTTTCATCCGTTGGTGTTCTTTGCAGCTTTTTACATGAATGTACTCTTTTACACAATGCATTCTCTGGATTGGCCCAGAACAGGCAAATTTATCAGATGACAAATGTTGGTGACAAAACGAAGTGTGCAATTAAACTTTGTTCTGTCTGTGTCGTTTTTTTCTTACATAAATTTTACAAGAGAATCAGTAGTATTCCGACCAATATTAATGTTATTTCAGTTTACTTCTAGTTATGATAAGTCCTTTCTTAAGGAAGTTGGACTCAATTAATTTTAGTACAGTCCTACCATTTAGAACACCTAGATTTTTACTAACATTTTTTATTAGAAATGAAAAGAAAAATAATAAAGGCTAATACTTTTGTTCAGCTTGCGAAGCGAAGTCTTGTATTCATAAAATATCATCGTCTGAGATTTTTGCATTATTTTTTCATTTCATGGTTCCTAGATTAAGGAAAACTTGGTTCTCATTTTCGATGGTATAATCAGTTTGTCGGTATCTCTACCTATTGACACAAACACCCCTAGAAGAAAATGATATATCGATTTTAAATTTTGTACACTTATAATAGTTTAAAGGAGGTAAGGGACCTGTAGTCTTCGAATGGTAACGTGTTAGATGAAAAGAGCGAATACGTGGATATCAGCAATTTTTTTAAATAGTTGCAGCAGTGTTATAAGATCTTCGTTTGGTTTTTTGTTTTAGTTGATATATCCATTTTAGCTGTAATTATTTATGGTCAAACATATAAGGAGTTGAATGGAATGAGAGTAAGGAATCCCTCATATATATTCTGTTACACGTCCTTTTCAGGGATTTTAGAGTAGAGAAATATAAAAACTATATTATGTTTTATTATTTTCAATTAAAATAAATAGTATATATAATATTACGCTTTAGTCATAGATATATATTCTTTTGACCAAATTTTGTTGTGGTTAACATCTTATCTTAATGTACCTATCAATTAGAATAACAAAATATTGGGTTAAAATGATTAGATAAAGTTATTCTTTGGAGTCAGAAATTCAATTCAATAGTTATTTTAAGGCTGTGTATTTACAAGGCTGGACAACTCACTTTATCG
Source organism: Pachyrhynchus sulphureomaculatus (assembly GCA_019049505.1). Taxonomy (NCBI): domain Eukaryota; kingdom Metazoa; phylum Arthropoda; class Insecta; order Coleoptera; family Curculionidae; genus Pachyrhynchus; species Pachyrhynchus sulphureomaculatus. The sequence continues at coordinate 32,078,175 of CM032451.1, forward strand.
ATTCTTTTGATTTTCTTCTCTCTTAGAGTACTTATTAACAAAATTTTCTCAAAATGACTGAATCCTGCTGGTGAATCTCTCAATAGCTTAGAGCCACCTGCAAACAGGTCAACATATGGGAGCTCTTTGTCAAGATCACCACCCTTTTCTTAGTATATTTATTCACACAAGGTGACATCAGTATTAGAGCAGGTCATTTCATACTGGAGATGGTGTCCAGTATTTAAAAGAAAATTTTACTAGACGAATTTCCACGAGCTTAATAGTCTGTGACTTTGACAATACGCAGTTGACTAATCAATAAACCTCAAAGCCATCTGGTGTGAAGCGCACAAGTAAAGTAAAGTTTAGTACATTTATAAATGAATAGGGTACTAATACCGCTGTTAGGTCAACAGCAGTAACTGTAAAAATATAGATTGCTAATAACACAATTAAAGTTTTAGAGGTAACTCTAAAAAAGATTAATACGAACGGGAAAACTGCTTACCCCCCGGTATAGAGAACTCTTTCAGTGCATCTCTTCCCACCTGCGCGATGGCGACTCTT
>CM032451.1:32078823-32119592 GCA_019049505.1 Pachyrhynchus sulphureomaculatus
CGCTGTAAATTCTTCTCGATTGGAAACACAGTCTTGAGCAAATTATTCCAAAAGAATAAGGTTTTCCGTAAAAAAGACTGCTCGAAAGGGATTGTACGAGGAGTAACAAGCTGAACCTCATACGGATGTGAAGTATTAGCGCGACGTGTATTCCTAGACTAGGGAGAATTAAGCGGGCTACATTCATCGAGCACTTTCCATGAAAATACTTGTAGAACAGGCTCAAGTCATCAACCGTTCCTCGATGCAACAAATGCAGTGTATGTTTGGTAAAAAAGCCACAAACATGGGAGCAGAGTCCCAAATATAGGAGTAGTTTTACATCGATGGTCGAATTTGAGCTTCGTACAGAATTGACAGTTGTGATGTGTAAAGCTTTCTAGTTCGAAATAATATTTCCAGCTTTTGAGAAGATATCTTTGCTATACTTGCAAACATGTTCATGCCAAGATATATCTGCTCCCAAATTAACGTCCAGCAAATTGAGTAACAATGCAAGAGGAATAGAGTGCCCCGATATAACTATATCAGGTTTAGCAATGTTAACTTTTTTAGGAAAAAAACTGCCTCCTGGATTTTATAGCGTTAAATTATACTTGGTTATTATCACCCAAGATAGAATTTCATCCAGGTCTTTGTTAAGTTAAACGACTTTCTGCTGTTTGCGGATATTTGCATGAGTAGCCGATGTTCGAGAATTTAAAGTGAATGAAGGGATAAGCGTACTGTTATCTACAAAGCTCTAGATTGGATTCCTAGTCTTTCCCGGCAGATCGTTAATGTAAATGAGAAAGAGAGTAGGAGACAGTATGGAGCCCTGGGACACACCGGCGTTGATAGTGAAGGTGTTAGAAAAAAATTCGTCTGCGTCCACTCGTAAAGAACGCTCTTTGAGGAAACATGAGAGCCATAAACAGAACTTTGCAGACATACCAGAAGAGCGCAGCTTAGCCAACAATCCATCGTGCCAAATACAGTCGAATGCCTTGAATATATCAAAAGCAATCGTTCGAGATTCTCCAAAGTGTTCAACTACGTTGTTCTAAATATGTGTTATATAAGTTAGAAGATCTCCTGTTAATCTAAATTTATATAATAATATGGAATCCTTCAAGATATTTTAGAAGATGCTGATTGATAGCCTTTTCCAAGACTTTTGATATTATTAAAACCAGTGCGACTGGTCGGTAGTTGTTTGGCAAGGTCTTCTTGCCTTTTTTGGCAACTGTTGCGTATTTCTAGCAGAAAGGAAATATCCACTTTCTGTAGGATAGATTGAAAAGTCTACAAAAATCTGGTATTAGTTCTCGCACGCAGTTTTTGAGAACTGTGGCAGGTATGCCGACGCTTTTTTGATGTCTAGCTTCATTAAAATACGTTTTGTGATACGCTGTCTGAAAACAATATCGGGCATCCTTGACTGTACTATGAGAATAATAGGTGGTTTTTTTCCTTGGAAATCAATACTATCAAGTTCGCTTTCTCAACAGGTGTAGCAACAGAATTATCTGTCCGTGTGAGTGATAGTATACTGGATTTTGTGAAATTTTGGCTAACTGCCTTAACGGTTCACCAAAAGAATTTAAAATTATTGGGGCAAGCAAGAAGTTTGTTTCTAATTCGTTGATTCGTGCCTCCTTGGTTTCGTCGATAATATCTTTGCATCTGTTTCGGGCACAAATAAAGATGTTACGATTTATGACATTAGGATTTTAACGCCATGTCGGTAGACAAGATGTTTAGAAGCAACATCTTCTTTGCATTTTCAGTTAAGCCAAGGCTTGCCGCTAGAGGGGCATTTCATCGAAAAACGAATTTAACTGTCCATACCAGCAAAAATAAGATTTTAAACCTCCTTATCGCAGTCAGATGGATTGTCATTTAGCAGATTTGTAGTGCCAAGTCTTGCGTGGTTTAGGAGCCTCTCTGTCACTGATTGGTAAGATACTCGTTGTCGAAATCAGTTTATGGAAAGAACCTAACATTTGATTTACGGTGATGGTGTAAATCTCTGAATTGGTGGTTAAAAACAGATCATGAAATCTGGCGAAATCTAGAACAAATTTATTTTAAAGTTGTGATCTCTGCATGTTGACGTCACTGAATCAGCCCCCACCCGGAGAGAACGGGGGGCTCTTTTATCTCCTGAATTTTTGTATCTAAATGCCTCATCATCCTATTTGGTGATTGTTAAACTTTCTTCTTTAATGCTATCTTAAAAGTAAGGTTTACGTCAATGAGTCAAAGATACTTGAGGAATTACAGAACAACATATACCGGGTGTCACAGCCAACATGTAACACCCTGTAATTTTTTTATTTTGAAAATTACATATTTGCATTTTTAGTTACCAGAATGGGACATTATTAGGCTTATTTATCACTTAAGAAATATTTTTAACTACTTCCGATTTGACCGGAAGTGACTGCAACTTTCTTATTTTTAACGGAACCTTGTGTATTTTTTTATCAATTTCAATTCACTTTGAAATTTTTGTTCCAACGATGTATCACAAGTTGACATTTGTTTGACAGGTGGCCGGCAAAAACTGATTTAAACTCGTCGACTTAGGAGGCCATGGCGGATATACTAGCAATTGTTTTTGTTCGTTTTAGCTCACTTTGAAAAGAATTTAAGACTATTCATTTTTCGTGCCATTTTCGCAAGTCTAAGTGGCTTCTACAAAATTTTATGCTTTACATTCAGTTAAATAATTTTCTCCTTAAATAATGATCAATATCACCGAAATTAAGATAGAGATACATATTTTTTTATTTAACCTAGTTACACATTACAGGTTTTTTGCCAACATACATCTAACAGAACTATCTAACGCCGATTGGATTTAATATTATTTTCAGAAAATATACAGTTTTTATTATGCAATAATGTGATATCAGCAAGTTCCATTACTAACTTAGTAGGTAGTAATAAAACAGACGAAACGAAAGTCATGGTTGGTGCGTATTACCAAAATGGCCATTGTTTTTATTTACTTTACGTCAAAAATAATGTTTCGTTAACAAAAATGTATTCAACGGATGAAAAAGTAAATATGTTGTTAATTCATGGAGAATGCAGAAAGAATAGCCAACAAGCTGCCGAGTTGTTCAGGGCAAGATATCCCGATAGGAGGCACCCACCTAACAATTATTTTTTAAGGGTAGAGCAGCAGTTTAGAAGGCAACCGATTGAACCTGCTGATGTATTTATTGGTGACGAAGAGTCATAAATCAAGGTATTGGCCATTGTTCAGGTAGATCCTTCAATTTTTATAAGACTTTTTGAAGAACAAGTCGGTGTAAATGGTGAAACCGCCCGCTGCATTTTAAGAAAATATAAATTCAGGTCTTACAAATGTCAAATAAATCAACATTTATTTCAAACAGATGACCAAAGAAGAATGGATTATTTTAAATGGTTTTTGCAAAGATGCCACCTTGATAACCAATTTAATTACAACGTTCTATTTTCGGATGAATCTAGATTTACTAATTTGGGTCTATTTAATTGTAACAATCCTCGATATTAGGCCCAAGAAAATCCTAGAATTATGCGAGAAAGTGCCTATCAAGAAAGATTCGGCTTTAACGTGTGGTTGGGTATCCTTGGCACAAGAATTATTGGTCCTATTATATTTGATGGTGCGTTAAATGGAGAAAGATATTTGGAGTTCATTCAAAATAATGTTGAAGATTTTTTAGAAACGTTCTTTAAATCGTGGAGGCATTATTTTCCCCCAGGATGGCGCTCCAGCCCACAATAGTAGAAATGTAGTAAACTACTTGGATCAAAGATTTGGTGCAAATTGGTTAGGTACCAATGGACCTAATAAGTGTCCTGCCAGATCGCCAGATCTTACGCCTCTTGATTTTTTTATATGGAACCATCTAAAAGAAAAAGTTTAGAAAAATCCAGCAACAGACAGAAATGATTTACTAATGCGCTTAAGAAGAGCAGTAAATCAAATTACTGAAATTTCGTTGGAGAACCTTATGAGAGCCACGGTGAGAAAAACAAGATTGTACAGGATTAACAACGGATAGCATTTTGAACATTTGGAATAAATACCTAGCAAATTTATAACTAGTATAAAATATTTTTACCTATTTATTTTTATTGTGTTACTTAGTTACCATATTACTTCTTTCTAATATTAATTAATTACAATTATCGGTTTTGTTATGTTATTCTTAATATTAAATATGTTGGTTTTATTATTTGCATTTAAATATTTATTTAATAAAGAGGTTTCTATTTTCTGAAAACAATAATAAATCCAGTTGGCGTTAGATAGTTCTATTAGATGTATGTTGGCAAAAAACTTGTAATGTGTAACTAGGTTAAATAAAAAATTAGTGTTCCTATCTTAATTTCGGTGATATTGATCATTATTTAAAGAGAAAATTCTGTAACTGAATGTAAAGCACAAAATTTTGTAGGACCCACTTAGACTCGCGAAAATGGCACGATAAATGAATAGTCTTAATTTCTTTCCAAAGTGAGATAAAACGAGCAAACACAATTGCTAATATATCCGCCATGGCTGCCTAAATCTAAGAGTTTATATCAGTTTTTGCGGTCACCTGTCAAACAAATGTCAACTTGTGATACATCGTTGGAAAGAGAATTTCAAAGCCAATTGAAACCGATAATAAAATATACAAAAAAGCCTAATAATGTCCTATTCTCCTATCTAAAAATGCAAATATGTAACTTTCAAAATAAAAAAATTACAGGGTGTTATATGTTGGCTGTGTCACCCGGTATATGAGATTTAATACTTCCTAACGTGGTTGTGATGATCATTTGAATGATAAGCTATTTCATATATAATTGTTATCTATCATACTAATAAAAAAAATGGAAAGTTTAGAAATTATTTAGAGTTTTATTTGAAAAAAATACATTAAGCTTCCTTTTGTAAATAACCGTTTATTTATATATATATATATATATATATATATATATATATATATATATAAATAGAAATATATATATATATATATATATATATATATATATATATATATATATATATATATATATATACAGCTTCGAGCGGCAGCAGCACCAAGATCACAGTAACAGCAGCAGCAAGAGGACTTGAAAATGCCAAATGAGATTTTGGCGATGCGTCGTGTAAGTTCATTGTTAGACGAACGGATTGTAACCCGGAATTTTAATGTATCGTATATATATATATATATATATATATATATATATATATATATATATATATATATATATATATTGTGCCCCATATGTATGGCATAATGATTCCACATCATTTATTAATCAATGTATCAAAAAAATGTTTAAATAAAAGTTATAGGGTGTTATACGGCCCACATACTGACGTTGAAAATAAAATCTTTTGAACTGTCAGTTCGAAGAAATTACGCCATCTTGATTTTTTTTAATAGAAACCCCTGTATATTATTTTATTTTTAAGTCCTACTAGGAATTGTAGATAACATTCCATATGTCTAAATTGAAATGCTTTGGAATTATTGTCATTTGAAATTTAAAATTTTTTGGTACCCTGTTTAATAAATATTGTGGAATCATTATTTCATACATATGGGGCAACCTATATATATGTATATATATATATATATATATATATATATATATATATATATATATATATATATATATATATATAATATAATAATATTTTCTATCGCCCTTGACCTTAATTTAAGATAGAGGAATATATTAAAAAAATGAATTCTCTTTGTTTCATTCAAAGTTAGCACATAATTATCGTAACAGTTTAATACCCACCTTAAAATACCTTGATGATGTTTAATACAGCCGATAAATAAATTCATTTTTTTCGACCTCATCTGTTCCAATTTTTTTAAGTCTCTTAGACAATAAAGTACAATGCAAGCCAATTAAAATACATTTAACTCCAATAAGCAGGTCAATATTCACAGAAATATTAGCTGCAATGGCCATACCAACAATTTGGCTACAGTGTGCAATTTGGAACCCCGGCGATGATGATACGTCGAAAGGGTACAAACCTGGAAACACGAGTGTATGCTTTCTTTTAAAAATAAATGGAGTAATACCATATAAAGACATCAGTGTAGCTGCCGATACAAGTATAACTTTTCGTATAACTTCAGTCAAGTAAAACTTCTCTTCTGCAACTCGCATTTCTTCTGAATCGGTCACCTGAAAATTTTCATCTTCAAGTTGTTCAATTAAAGCAACAAGGTATTTTTTATTCTTAAGTAGTAGAAATCCTTTTTCTATAACGCAAACTGTTTGTACAGTGAGATATGCAGTAGAAGCAAATTCTTCTAAGCTTTTACTTTTTATTAAACCCGTAAAAAGGCTTAAATTAAGACATAGTTGTAGGAGCCAGGTACAAAGAGAATAAAATTTGAACCAACTTGGCTCGATCTCACTTTCATCACTAATCCAAATTCCAGAAAATTTTAATAACATATATTCAGATCTAAAATATGATTTAAAATTTATCCGCGGCATTATCACTTTCTGTGTTTCTTTAATACAACATTAAATAAATTTTATTTCAACCATTTATAGTTTATCAGATAAAAGTTTTACATAAAAGTCAGGTCTGGCCTAGTTTAAAGTATTAGATAAATTTTTATTTAAAAGATAGCTCAGTAGGAAAATACCATTAAAAGTAATCCGTATTTCTTCTTATTATATAACTTTAGTAAAAACATGGTATAGTTTCGACATACGGTAAATTCCCATTTTGTCGATTGACCGTTTTGTCGACTGGGCATTCTTACCTGTTTTGTTACCCAATTCGTCGAGTGAGCCCATTTGACCGTTGACCATTTGAAACCGTTCCCTTTTTATCGACTCGCCGAATTAAAGCTACCAAGTAAAGCTGTAGGTGGCCTTCAACCCTCTACAGGTAGTTTTACCTAGGTGTTTATCTTCATACAATATAAAGGTGCGGCTGGTTAAATTATCGTAGGCGTTCAGGTTAGTTCAAGTTAGTTCAGGTGAGTTCAGGTTAGTCCAGGTTCAGGTTTGACAGTCCTAAGCTTGTAGAAGTGTGAAGGAAAGAAAGAATTTTTCTCTATCGATTTTTTTAAGAAAACTACTATTTACCTTTAATATAGATTTCCATACGAGATAAAGAGGTTTAGTGAATCAATGAAAGAAGAATTGTTAATGACACCGATGTATAGATTAAAAGGCCAGTCAACAAAACGGCAATTTCTCTTAGAGTCGAAACAATGGGAATCGACAAAACGGTACTAAATCCTTCTCGACACTCCAGTCCGCTTTTTCGCTGATGACATTCTAACTTAGGTATATTCATTTACAACGCACAAATGTAGCTAAGGTTAAAATAAATTGTAACCTAAACAACATTATTCCCTGGATAAGTAAATGAAAGAATGAAGTGAGTGAGAACAAGTATGAAAGCATAATCCTGCCCAAAAATATAAAAGTCATTTATATTAATATACCAGTAGAACTCAATAAAAAAAGAATAATTTCCAAGAATAAATTAAAGTACTCAGGAATCGTTCTGGACACAAAACTGCTCTTCACACATCACATCTTACACATCTCGCAAAAAACCTTTGCAGCAATGCAAAGATTATATTTATCTTCATTTTTATTTGACAGATCACATCTGTGTACTATTATCAGCCGCAACTTATGATAATGTGTGCTCCCAATTTGGTTTGAGTTCTTGGGCAATTAAAATAACCGGAAACTAAAATCGTCGTATACTCCCAGCGATTCAAGAACAACGTGAATCACTTTTTCCGTACACATGCCGCTCCTGGAACGCTACAGCACGTGTGCTAGACCCATAAAAAAAAAAAATACTCCCAACTCTTTACACAAGGAGCGCCCACTGGAAGGTGGGCAGCTCTTGAAATCACGTGTTGCGGCAGAATACAAATGACATTATAAGTTGACAAATTCCTTCTTTGAAACTAGTTTTTCTGACTTCGTTTTCGAGGGCAAATTTATTTAGAAACAATAAACCAGTTCACAATGTCTCCAACCAGAACTGGACTTTTATTACTCACAGAGGTTATCGAAGTCAGATCTAAAAGTATAAAATACAAGTTCTACATGCAACTCCTGGGACAACCTCTGAGGACACGGAGTAGCGGCTACGTGTGCTGTAACAAAACATATATTGTAACGAATGATGTTTTTTGGGTATACGGTACCAAGGTTCTCGGGTTCAATCCCGGCAAGTCGGTGTATTTTTTTATTGATTTATTTAAGTATATTTTGCTTTACCACATACATAGGTAGTAGTTAATGCAATATCGCCCGTCGCATACTATCACGTTGTCTAAAAGGTACTGTAAAAGATACATGTATGTCTTAGCACTCGAACAAAGCTGACGGATATTACTAAATCCTCGCCGATATCTCTATATTATTTAGAAAAAGGGTAAATCCCTATTCACGTGATGAGCTAAAGGATAAAATAATGAACAAACTGAAACTACCTCTATCGACTCTATTTATTAGATAAAGAAATTGTAAATACACAAATTTAAAACTAATATAATATCAGTGAAATCAATTAAATGATGTCGACCTCATTCTCATTCATCTCTTCGAGCGATATCACTAGAAAATTATTGGTTTCTCTTCTACGTTAACTAATATGGGAATAGAAGCACGATCTAAAAACAAACTAGAGGAATTAAGATGAATATTTTTCGGTATCTATAAAACTAAAAGAAACGCAAAAAATTGGGAGAGTAATTTTTTCACGAAAACAAAATTTAAAATTTCCAAGAAAACATTGATATTAATAAATAATAAAACCCTTATGGTAGTGTATACTGACATGCACATACATGTGGCTCGAAAAATATAGATTAAACGAAAAAAAATTTTTTACCTATAAATTTATTTTTTATTTTATTATGTATTATAAATACCACGCCTCATAGTAGATTTTCTCATGATTGCAAGTGAACCGTTAACTCATCCCGTATTAGATTCTATAAATTATTATAAGAAACTATATGCCGTGAGAGAAATTTAGATACGCAGTTCTACATTTAAAAAATAGATTGTTGGATGATGAGATATTTTTTACGAGTTACCCGGCATTACAGACAGACATGTATTGGTTGTTACACTATTTTATTAAATAAAGCATTAAGAAAATTTGTATTGATTCTTCAGTGGATGAACAAATTCTTAAAACAACACTGCCGGTCCTGATTTTAGTATTCTCCTAAAATCAATTTTTGTGAAGGAAGCTCCAATTATAATAAATTATGAAAATATTTAATTTTCCATAAAAACTTAATCAAATAAATGAGTTCTTACTAATCATTTATTACGACGACCTTTTACTATGATTACAGATATTTTGGCTACAATAACTACGAATGAGAAGTTTTCTGGTTCAAATAAGTATATAATTCAACGTAGGCGGAAATATGAAGAAAAATAATTAAAAATATATTTTTCTGTAAACAGTTAAAAGAATAAATTCCGAAAGTGTCTTGTAACAATAACTGCCAACTGATTAATATAGTTTTCTATAGCTGTACAACATTAATTATAAAATGATAAATAAATATGTTTTTATATAAAATGGTATAACCAACTCAAAGTTCCACGGCTTCCTAATTTTTATGTCACAGACTGAAGTCTCAAAATTTTAGATCATCAAATTTTACAATCTTAGATACTTACTGAAATTAAACTGCCTAAACTTTCTTCAACTTCAAAACTGCTAACTTAAACCTTATTGTAATTATTCTAGCCATTGGGTCTCTGACTGTAGGACTATTATGGCTAGAGTGTTTCACATTTTCTTTTAATTACTGGTGGTCTAAGGTGAAGAAAACTTGGTATTTTCATTAGTTCAGCATTGGTAAATTTTTCAGGTAGTGCTCCTTTCTCAACATAACCCTGTCTTAGCGGTCAAGGGACTGTACGGCACCCCAATCTTGATCTACAGGCATATGATTCGTCCTAGATTACAGTAAGAAATGTATACAAAGACAAAATATATAACGTATAGTAGGTAAATTTTATAACCTTGGTGGAACTACCAGCATTTTCTTGAATAATCGTTTCTGTCTGACAAGTTTCAGATTCAGGTAAAAACCCATCTAAAAAGAAATGATCTAACATACAAAATTCGATTATTTTGGGAGTCTATCACCTTTTCTGCTGCGTGGTGTACTGGCATACGAAGCTAGAATTTGTTTGTCCAGGATTCTAAGTACAATTTTCCCAATATTTCTCGATAAATTCATCATTTTTGTTCGTTTTGGGGTTCCTTTCTCAACCTAACCACAAAGGGCACATAACCCCACATTTATTATTATGATACAGTCCTATAGAATATTGGCTAGTCTGGAAAGGAAACAATTTTCAGTGCTCCCAATGCTCTAAGTTAATTTCAATAACCGGTCAAGTGCAAGTTGGACTTGCGCAATTAGTGTTCCGTACGTTGATTGCTTTTGTTACGGAAGTACAAAATGTTCAGTGACTTCACAAAACACTTCCCAAAGAAGTTTTCAACAAAGGTTTTTCGGATCTTTACTGAAAACTGATTGATTACCTTGAAACTTTGTTTTTTTTTTATGTACCAGATAAATTATTAAAGGTAATGCACTCGTGATAATTTTCGTGTATTTACACACTGTAAAGAATATTCAGGTATTTTTTTTTTTAATTTCTTGATCAGTACCTTTCGAGATAAGGGGGAAGCAATTTTTCGTACTTTTTTAAAAATAATACAGAGATAAGTGTGCGCAAGTATTACTTTATATATACCTTTGAACTCGTCTTTTTACAAGCTTTCATTTGACACCGCACTCCATGACCTACTAATTTTTTTTCACTTCCGATTTCACCCCCCAAGACTAACCGTTTAAGTCAAAATTTTACTATCAAAACTACATGGCTCTGATGAGACCATCAATTCCTATATTAGTGCCATATTTCAACTTTTTATGTCATATAGTTTGGGAGAAAATCGGGTGTGACAGACAGACAGACAGATAGACAAACGACACCGAAGTGATCTTATAAGTATTCCGTACAGAACACTAATAAAAAAAAAACCGGTCAAGTGCAAGTTTAACTTGCGCAATTAGTGTACCGAACCGTGATTACCTTTAAATAACACAAGAAGTTCCTGACATGTTTATATCTTAAGATCGAATATGTATTTTCACGTTTTTTTCTCAGCAATTAATGTATAATAGTTATAGCATCTTAGCTACCTAGTAGCCAATAAATCAATCTAGCGCAATCTAAAATCTAGTAATAAAAGAGTAAAACAAATATTTGCTACCTAAATATTTACTTAATTAAAAACAAAATAGTGCCAGTGCATATATTGAAAAGTATATTAAAAAAACCTCCACCATATTATCAAGTCAAATAGTTTTTTTTAATACAATATAAATTATCAAACGTAATGTTCTCTTAATAATTTCGCTCAATCTACACTTTATAGAAAATATTACAGAATTTTTTCAAAACTTTTTGATCAGTACTTTTTGAAAGAGAGGGGGCAGCGATTTTTAGCCATTTTTTTTAAAAAAACACTGATCTACAAAATTTTTTTTTTTTCTACCACAAGAGCTAAATTAACGGAATATATTTATCTTTTTCCATGCTGTGTTTAAATATGTTCTCAGATTTTATCCATCGATCAGGGTGTTTTTGTGGCACGTGTTTAAAGTTTTAAAATAATTAGTACTTAAAAACACTGAATAATAAATACACGGCTAATTTTATCTAACCTAAAAAACTTTATATGATGATTTTCGGTCATATTTTGCCTTCGAGATGTCTCTTTTCATGGTCCAGCAGTAGTCGGCCAGCATACTGGGACTCCATTCGCCTTGGTACCTCTTTTCTATAGTAGAAATCTGCTGATGAAAATGCTCACCAGGCTCAGCAGAGACAGCCCCAAGATTTTCAGGGAAAAAGTCTAGTTGGGAGTCCAAGAAGTGAATTTTTAAGGAAATGTTGCAGCCCATTTCTTTGTATGAAGTCAGAAGATCACTCACTATTTCACTATAGTTTTCTTCTTTGTTATTGCCAAGAAATCCACAACAGATACTTTTGAATGATTTCCACGCTACTTTTCAGGTGGATGTAACAGTTCCTCAAAATGTTCATCATTCGATATTAATGATCTTATTTGGGACCCTATAAAAATCCCTTCCTTCAATTTTGCATCACTTATTTTAGGAAATTTAGATTTCAAATGCATAAATGCAGCAGAACCTTTATCCATTTCTTTTACAAAAATTTTTAGAAGCCCCAGTTTTATGTGCAGGGGAGGCAAATACACCTTTTCAGGATCCACTAATGGGGTATTTGATACATTTTTATGCCCAGGAATAAGAGATTCACGTTTAGGTCATTATTTCCTTATGTAGTGAGACTCCTTATCCCTGCTATCCCATTCACACAAGAAACAACAGAATTTCATGTATCCAAGTTGCAAACCTAACATTAAAGCTATAACCTTCAAATCACCACAGATATTTCAGTTATATTTCGTATACTGAATTTTTTCTAACAATTTCATATTTTCATATGTCTCCTTTAGATCACTGGCATGCACGACAGATATTGATGGTAATTTATTCCCATTATGGAGTAGTACAGCCTTCAAACTGACTTTTGATGAGTCTATGAACAATCGCCACTCATCTGGCTGGTGTTGATGTCCAAGAGCCTCCATTACTGCACAAACATCATTACAAAAAACTCAATAGCTTTCTTTAGAGAAGTAGTCACTGAAATTACTATGGTGTCTACGATAAATGCATATTCTTGTATCTTTTTGGAGTAGGTTCCAACCTTTGAGCCTGGAACTTAAAAGCTCAGCTGACTGTTTAGACAAATTTAAATCCCCTATAAGATTATTAAGATCTTCTTGAGATAAAAAGTGAGGTTCTGATGAACTACTTGCTTCAAATGTAGAGTCACTTCTCTAGCTTTTTCCCTCTTCAGTATGAACTGGGTCGAAGTCGGAGTCACTTAAAAATCTGGAAACTTTGATACAGGATACTCTTCACTACATGGCACAGGGATAGTCGCAGATGCTAAATTGGTGTACTTAATTGTATATTTTGTTTTGGACGTAACTTTAATGTTAGATACGCAGAAATAACAATCAGTTCAATGGTCCTTCAGTTCCCTTCAAATCATAGAGACTGAAAACGACACATGATACACAGCATACATTTGGGGCCCAGCCTTTATTAAAATCACCAGCTTTACACCCAGAATAAAGCTCATAACATTTTTTCACAAGCGGTGTAAAATTTCACCTCTGAGACTTGAAGGTCAGTTCACCACACACGTAGCAGAAATTGTTTGGTTGATTTACACACTTTCTTGGCAGTTTGAAACGTTTATAAAAAAAACTTACATATAAAAACAATAAACTGCACAAAAATAAGTAGGAACACGTGTTACCAGACTCATTACAATTACAATACTGGCTACTGGCTCTCTGCTTACTAAAAATACAATATTTGTACAAGATAGGACAAGTTTAAACTTCATTAGCCTAGACAGAGTTAAAACATGTTTCAACATGAATAAGTCTGCCTGGTGCCAAATTATTCTGAATACAAATTCCCACTTCTATATTTACAAGAATTATAACAATGAAATTCTAATATAGAGAAGTATAGTACACAAAAAATGACTGTCACAAGAAAACTATGCCTGATAGAAGAAATCCGATAACATATTTGAATTCAACATAAAAAATTGAACTAGGGTCTATATTCAGTTTCCTTGTAAAAAAATCATGTTGACCAGTGTAATTGAAGTGTGTTGTGCGAGTATTTTACTATATGTCTTTTTGAACTCGTATTTTCACAAATTTTCATTTGACTCCACATTTTTTTTTCACTTTCAATTTTACCCCCCAAAACTAACCCCTTAAGTCAACAAGTAACTTTCAAAACTACGTGGCTCTGATTGAGCCATCAATTCCTATACTTGTGCCAAATTTTAACTTTCTATATCAAAGAATTTCGGAGGAAATCAGACATCGAAGTACGGAACACTAAGAACTATAAGATACAAGTCCTGATCATAAAATAGCAAATAGACATACGAGTATACCATTTTACATCTGAATTATCATTGAGTCATTGTTTTGAAAATATTATTTTGCTATTTCTAATGAGCAAAGCTAAGGTTTTTTGCTTAATGGAAGATTACAAGATAATTCTAGATAAAAAAGTAGATAGCCTACGATGTCATATGGATACTTTTAACTTAAATTTATCCAGTGTTATATAACAGTTCAATTTAGTAAATAATAAGGATGACACTAGTCATTATTTTAATTATTTGAAGTAACTCTTGCGTATTTATGTACAGTGCTACAGTTTCTTCTAAAACTGCCAACATTGCTAGATATTTAATGTTGCTGATCCTGATGGCAGTATGCTTGTTTCTTCACGTACCTTCGACGCTTGAACAGAAGTTGTTGATCCACAGACCGTAAAATGTTTTACAACATGAAAAAGACTTAAGATATCGGTAGCCGAATAGAATTTGTTACTTGTGTAATTCAATAGGTATTTTTGTAAAGTTTTGTGTAAGAATATACCTTTATAATTCATTATTTATATTTCACTTCTTCAATGCAGGCTTAGCTGCTTTTCTGTTATTTATATCTTGCAATTTTGGACGTTCATTTAAATTTTCCAATTTACTGTGTTGCTTTTCGCAATATATTTTTGATTTTTTCATGAAAAATTGTTTCACGTATTCTTTTTGAAGCTTTGTCATCCTATTTTTAAATTTAGGTAATGTGCACGTCAAACTTCAATACTGCTAGCCTGGAAGGGAAGCTGTCACAATCTGGGTTAGATGAAAAATTGCGGTTTTTGAGATTGAGCCATGTAAATTTAGAGTAACTTTTCGACTTATTAGGTAGGATTGTATGATGAATCTTTGGGGATCTTTACTGTTCAAAAATATAACACTGGAATCAGAAGTATTCTTATCTCGAATAATAAATATACATGAGGATGTCTAGTGCCATCGTACGCAAAATGACGGAAAGTTACATCAATCCATTTTATACGGTGTAATCACAAGAACCAGAATTTTTTAATACATTCATACACACCGAGCAGTAGAAAATTTTATGTAGTTGTGGACATAATAGCAAGTCATTTAACTACTAATAGTGTTAGTAAAATAAGGTAAAAGTTTATCCCTTATATAGCTTAAGGTCTTGGTCTGTATGGAAGCTTACATCCTTTTTTTGAAGAAATGCCCCTTCAATGGCAAGCCTTATTTTGACCGAAAATGCAAAGAAGCCGTTGCTTCTAAACATATTGCCTACCGACAATGGCGTAAAAATCCTATCATAAATCGTAACAGATGCAAAAGAATTATCGACGAAACCAAGGAGGCACACAATTAACGAATTATAAACAAACTTCTCGCTTGTCCCAATAATTCCAGGTCCTTTTGGTCAGTCGCTGAGGCAGTTAGTCAAAATTTCACCAATTCCACCATACCACCACTCACACGGCCAGATAATTCTATTGCAACCACATCTGTTGAGAGAGCGAACTTGTTGGCTGAACTCTTTGCTTCACATTCTACTGTCGATTTCCAAGGAGAAACACCACCTACTATTCCCATATGGCAGTCAAAGATGCCCGATGTTGTCTTCAGACAGCGTATCATAAAGAGTATTTTAATGAAGCTAGACACCAAAAAGGCTTCGGGCGCTGACGAAATACCTGCCATAGTTCTCAAAAAACTGTGTAAGGGAACTAACACCAATTTTTCTATAGACTTTTCAACCTATCCCACAGAAAGGGAATATTTCCGTCCTGCTGCAAATGTGCCACGGTTCAGCCGATACCTAAAAAAGGCAAGAAGACCTTGACAAATAACTACCGACCTGTCGCGCTGCTTTCAATAATATCGAAAGTCATGGAAAAGGTTATCAATCAGCCTCTTCTAAAATATCTTGAACGATTCAATATTATTAGCGATCACCAATATGGCTTTCGTAAACATAGATCAACAGGAGGTCTTCTGACATATGTAACACATGTTTGGAACAACGCATTTGAACACTTTGGAGAATCTCGAGCGGTTGCTTTTGACATATCCAAGGCATTCGACCGTGTTTGGCACGATGGACTGTTGGCTAAGCTACGCTCTTGTGGTATATACTCGTATATATATATATATATATATATATATATATATATATATATATATATATATATATATATATATATATATATATATGGCATCTCCTTTCTTACAAAATCCACTTCCATTCATTTCTGTCATTCCAGGACATGTTCTAAATTGAATGCTCTCACCATGTATAAGTCTCCTATCCCCAACACGAATTTCCTCAATATATTGGGGCTAACCTCAAGACACAACTAGACACAATCCAAAACCAGGCCTTGAGATCAATCACAGGTTTATTCAGGACTACTCCGATCATGAGTCTGCAGTGCATCTCCTCTTTCCCTCCACTTTCCCTTGTAAGATAACATTCATTGCTAAGATATATTATATATCTATTCTTTATCGCCCTCACCTCAAATCCTCAATCAACTAAATCAATGTTCATCGCAATCGACCTTTCCCGCCAAATTCCATTCAACAAAGAATCAGATCTTTACTTCTTACTTACAATCTTTCTCCTCCAAATTATGAATATCACTTAAAAAAACACTTTTCCTCCCTGGCGTTCTAAAACCTCTCATATAGACTTCTGCCTGAGACATCTAACATCTTCCACGCTCAACAACCTTCTAATAAAAACCAAATTTCTATCAATAACAAATGACCAATACTCAGGATATTCAATATCCTACACAGATGGATCGAAATCAGAGGCGGGTGTGGGAGCATCCTTCATTATAGGTAACATCATCAAGACCTTTAAACTACCTTCCTACTCTTCCATTTTTACCGCCGAGTTGTTAGCTATCAAAGAGTGTCTCAGGTATATACTCAATTCCAATTTGGAAAGAAAGTTCATCATCGTGTCTGATTCATAAAGTGCTTTGCACTCAATTTCCTCTAAAAGGCAAAATTATTCCTTTACCCGATAAATAATGGACAGACAGACATCAGAAATATCAAAATTGTTTTTCTATGGATTCCGGGCCATTTTGGTGTTAGAGGCAATGATTTAGATGATATGCATGCTAAACGAGCTGTGACAATTGACCAATCTACTAACGGTGAAAACCATCCGAATGATTATTACAGACTCCTCAAAGAAGCTTTCAACAAAGTTTTTCAACTCCATTGGGACCTGGAGGAAAACCCAAACAAACTCTGGGAGGTGAAACCCCTATTCCACAATCTTGTAATGACTAGAAAGGAAAACACAGTCTGGAGAAGGCTTGTCGTGGGACACCCTTATCTCACCCATATACACTTATTAAAAGGAGACCCTCCCCCCCTTTGCCAGATTTGCAACAACTAGCTCACCATAAAACACATATTTGAATCTCCTAACTATCATTAAAACAGAACTGACCACGATATATCACATCAACTAAGTCAAGTAGTTTCACCTAATCAAATCAAAGTTAATCAATAAAATCATCTCCTTCCTCAAGAAAATATATATAAACATGATTTAAGACATAAAATGACCTTTGCAATCGATGCGCCAGGAACGTATAAACCCTAATTAACAATAATATCGAAAGTCATGGAGATGGCTATCAATCAGCATCTTCTAAAATATATTGTACTGTTCAGTACATTCTAAACCAGTATAAATCAACGGGTTCCTATAAAATTCGACCACGCTCGAGTCGTCCCAAGAAACTGACTCCACGTGAAGAGGCCAGTATTGTTATACAAATAACTCTAGATCCCAAAAAAAGTGCACCAAAATTAAAAGAAAAAGTACGGGAACTATTTTCGAAAAATGTTGAACACAGTGAGAAATAGTTTACAAAGGACTATAAGGGGCGTACAGCCAGAAAGAAACCGTTAATTTCGGAATCTAATTGCAAAAAGCGGTTAGCTTTTGCTAGGGAATACGTTACTAAACCTTCTTTTGGGTCTGATGGCAGTACTAAAGTTTGGAGAAAGAAGAATACCGCATTCAATATTAAAAACATTTGTCCCACGGTGGGGAGGCAGTGTTCTGCTTTGGGGATGCATGTCAGCTGGAGGGGTTACAATTTACATTTTATTAAAGGTACCATGGACCAGCATGTTTACCTGAACATTTTGAGAGACAATTTAAGAGAAAATATCCAAAAATTACCACTCGAAGAAAGATACATTTTCCAACAGGACAATGATCCGAAACATACCGCAATGTGCGACAGCAGCTTCATACACCTCCGCAATCACCTATTGTTCGAGCATTTATGGGAAGAACTTCGCAATGTATATATATATATATATATATATATATATATATATATATATACATATATATATATATATATATATATATATATATATATATATATATATATATATATATTATATATATATATATATATATATATTAGGGTGACCGCAAAAAATCGATGTCGGAATTTTGTTCGTCTGGACCCCACAAAACGATTCCCCTTTCCAGATATTGAGATAGCCGAAATTTGAGCTCGATTAAACGACGTTAACCCGTACCGCTCGTCGCTCAAAGTTTGAAAAAATCCAAATTTTGGCCAAAAAGCTGACATATGGAGCCATAACTCCAGAATGGTAAATAATAGAAACACGCTTAATATCTCAAAAGAAAGCTATTGTTGTTCTTCAAAATTTATATTCTATACATAATTGTTGTTATTTTAAGTCAAACCGAGTTACAACAGCCTTTAGCCCCAAAAACGTGACCTGGTAGTTTCTAAAGTGCCTTTGAGCTGG
The DNA here is from genome assembly GCA_019049505.1 of Pachyrhynchus sulphureomaculatus. Taxonomy (NCBI): domain Eukaryota; kingdom Metazoa; phylum Arthropoda; class Insecta; order Coleoptera; family Curculionidae; genus Pachyrhynchus; species Pachyrhynchus sulphureomaculatus. Next base: position 32,097,715 of record CM032451.1, read on the forward strand.
TTAGATCGAACAATTATCTAGTGAAGATATTTTAACGTTTTTTTTTTTAATTTTCCAAGTGTGTGTGTTATTGTTTTTATAACTATTATAGTATTATTTTAAAAGACATTTGAAAACATTTTATTGAAATTAAAGTTTTCAATATATTTTGTTTCATTTTCCAAGTTAACTGTTATTTACCTATTGGCCTCTGAAATGGCATCCACATCAGGTGTACAAAGCCGGACCTAGGATAAAATATTTCTTGTGGGCTATCCCATTCACCAGATCACCAGTTGTAAAAACTACCCTCAAATCGTCAAGTTTTGTGTGCTTTATTTTATAATTTTACGTACTGTGAAATTAACTGTAAGAGAATCAGCAAAACTTACAATACGAGAAGTGTTCATTTTTTGGGAGAAAGCTCGAATCCCGACTAAACATAAGCAACATGCAATTACTAAGCTGGAAAAACTTCACGCCGAGTGGAGAACTCTTTAAAAAGACCGGAAGAAAACATCGAAAACGGCCAAGAACAAATTTAAACAGTTTGTTGAAAAGTTGGATGATCTCTTTGATATTGCTCAACAAGATGCCTTGGCTCTGATGAAATCGGAAGAAGATAAGGCATTTCTCGTGAAACAGAGGCAGAAGGGCCGCCCAGGTTCCATGACTGGAGTGGATCTCAAGTTGTCTCGAGCTGAAGAAATCAAGGTGCAAAAGGAACTTGCAAAAATGAACCGACAAATCCAAGAAGCAACTTTTGGTATTGGTGAGTTTTTTTATTATTAGTATTCTAAAAAAATTGATAAACAAATAAGTAAATAGTTTCATTATAATTGAAAGAAAATTGTACATGAGAGCATGATTTGGCATCTTTATGATTGAGTTTATATTTTTTAAATAATATCTTTTGATAATTAGAAATAGGTAATTTAGTACCTATGTATTATTACTATTCTGCTAAAACGGCAAGTTTTTATAGTCTTTTTTTTTCTCTTTCTTTTGTTGCTTCTTAGAGACGGATGATGAAGAGAAGTTCGAAGAAGGAGAAGAAGACACTGAAGGGGACAGCATCTACCAGGAACTTGAGAGCTTGGAGGAAATGGACATCCCTGAAGAAGCTGCAGAAGATCCAGGACCATCTGAGAGCAAGAGGATGAAAGTTTCATTTGCAAGGGGCGTTAATGAGATTTTGAACATGAAATTGTCCATTTTATTAGATCGATGTAAGGTATCCGACAGAAATGCCACGAGAATTTTAATAGCTACTCTAGAAGCACTAAACCTTGACCCTCTTGAGTACAAAGTCTCGAAAACTTTATTACATGATAGAAGGCAAATGTTCAGAGAACAATATAATAAAAAAATTTTTGATAAAGTAAACATTCCTGAAAAAGAGCCCGTGGTTGTCCATTGGGACGGTAATCTTTTACCGGGTGTTTTAAAAAATGAACAATGTGAGCGAATAGCTATAGCTATTTCATATGGCGAAAAGGAACAGCTGCTGGGAGTTCCTGTAACAGCAAACAGCTCTGGAGAGGAGCAAGCTGTAGCCGTATATGAATGCCTACATGAATGGGGTCTTCTCAACACCGTCAAGACGATGTACTTCGACACTACAGCATCCAACACGGGAAGACTCAAAGGAGCATGCGTCATATCGGAGCAGATGTTAGGAAGAGAATTGTTATACCTAGCTTGCCGTCACCATATCTTGGAAATTCTGTTAAGAGGCGTATTCGACACAAAAATGGGATCAACCACTGGACCTCATCCAGACATTTTCAAGAGATTGCTCACTGCGTGGCCCAAGATAGACAAAGGAAAATACGACACAGGTATCAGTGACCATCTAATACAAAAGCAGCTAACTCCAGAAGTAATTGCAAATGTTACTGCTGAATTCGAGACCAAATTAACTGAGAGCGACCCCAGAGATGACTATAAGGAGCTATTGCAGTTGGTTCTCGTATTTGTTGGATCACTAGACGGCAATGTTGTGGGTTTTAGAACTCCAGGAGTCATTCATCACGCTAGGTGGATGGCAAAGGCTATTTACTGCTTAAAAATGTTCATTTTTCGTCGTCAATTTAAGATGTCTAAAGAAGAAGAAAGTTCTGTGCGTGCCATTTCTGTTTTCCTAGTTAAAATTTTATTGTAAAGCTTGGTTCAATGCTCCAAAAGCTCATCTTGCACCAAAGCAAGATTTAGGTATTTTGCATAGTCTGTTAGACTATAAAGAATGTGACAACGACATTGCAGAAATAGCCCTGACCAAATTTTCGAACCATTTGTGGTATTTGAATGCAAAGTTGGTGGGATTATCGTTTTTTGATCCCACCATTACAGACGATGAAAAGTTGTTAATGGCTAATAAATTGCTCAGTAGCACAGATGAACCATCACAGCACGCTAGGGTTGTAAATCCAAAAGTTAGGAAAGAAAACTTAAAAGAGGTAGTTGATGGGGGATTGGTAAATTTACTTACCAAAGAAACGTTAACATTCTTTGACCAATTTAATATAAAAACAGATTTCCTAAGACAACGTCCAAACACCTGGCCTCAAAATAATGACTTCCAAGAAGGATTGAAAATTGTCAAAACATTAAAAGTAGTTAATGATATGGCTGAGCGTGGTGTTAAATTAATAACCGACTTTAACGACCTTCTAACAAAAGATGAGGACCAAAGCAATATGTCCTGCAAGTTTGTAAGTAAATGCCGAGCATTATATCCTGACGTTTCAAAAAACTACTTTAACAAAAGCTCTAGAATAGATTAGATAACTATGTAAAATTATCAACTCATGTAGGTACTACGTCTGTATCTTTTCTGTGTCTGTTTTGTATGTATTATATACCTAATTTTTATATTTTAAAATAAAAAATGTCATTAGACTTATCAGTATTACTTGTTTTTTTATTATATTTCTACTTTGAACTCAAAAATATACCAAAAAAAAAGCAAAATTTATCACTTAATAACAAAATATACGAAGTATGCTCCTAGTAGTACCAGGTCACGTTTTTGGGGCTAAAGGCTGTTGTAACTCGGTTTGACTTAAAATAACAACAATTATGTATAGAATATAAATTTTGAAGAACAACATTGGCTTTCTTTTGAGATATTAAGCGTGTTTCTATTATTTACCGTTCTGGAGTTATGGCTCCATATGTCAGCTTTTTGGCCAAAAATTTGGATTTTTTCAAACTTTGAGCGACGAGCGGCACGGGTTAACGTCGTTTAATCGAGCTCAAATTTCGGCTATCTTAATATCTGGAAAGGGGAATCGTTTTGTGGGGTCCAGACGAACAAGATTTCGACATTTTTTTTCCCCCCTCTATGAGATCCGGTCACTCTAATATATATATATATATATATATATATATATATATATATATATATATATATATATATATATATAAATTTCATTAATTTTCATTTAGGTAAAATATTTAGAAAATCTAAATTTTAGTGTTTTTTTTTTCCTGTTATATCGTAGCAAGGATAGTCAGGCTAATAAATTATAAAATGTACTGAATTTTTCATGCAAACTTAATTAACTAAATTTGTTTTAGTAATTATATATCGAACCTTTTTAGTTTCTTTACCTAATAATAAGAAGTTGTTGCAAGTAGAAACAAAGATATAATTTTAACGTAAGAGAAATTATAGTTATGAAGAATAATAATTTATTATTCATTGATTAATTGCCCCGTATAGAATCTAAATCTTTTTTTGCCACTATTATATATAATAAAATAATTAAAAAAAATTAAAAAACTATGTAAAAATAAAACAGCTGCAATGATCACGTCAGTATTTTCTAGATTTCTAAATGTTTAAACAGTGTTGCCCTAATATTCGAAATCGCCAAAGAATCGTATCATGTATTCCGCCCGCTGGCAAATTAATTTTGAGTAGTATCTTATGTACCTAAAATACTTTCAGCGTTGATAATTGCATGAGCTTAGTTATATAGGTCTCTTAAAAATGAAATTCATGTTTATTAAGAAGTTTCACATATTTTGGATACCAGATAAAGATAATTAAATTTAAAAAAAATTACCAATACTGAATAAAAGTCCGCATTTTGGCAATTATTTCTTGCTTTCACATCTGTTAAACTATCTCGAGACACTTTTCGTCCTGTCACGGTTGATTACTGAGCTATAATGGAAAGACAGGAGAAAAACTGAAAAGTGCATATCACTATACTGGCGTAAAATATCTACAAAACATGACAAAGTTGGATCTTTGACTGGTTAAGTACAATATTTAAAAAACCTTCTCTTTACGGGGGTTCATTCAAGCTTCAGACCAGAAAACGAAGTCTTAGTAATGACACAATGACCTACAGGAAGCGCAATCGATTTCAGTACATAAAATTCAACAAAATTCACATTTCAGCAATATTTTTGTTGCTTTCTCATCTGTTGACTAATTTCAAGGTGCATTTTATAGTATTACGACATATTAGTCGAGGGCCTACAAAGAGGAGAACAATACTTAAAAGTACTTATCGCCATTCTGGCATAAAGTATCCGTAAGATAGAACAAAGTACTATCCGAGGCTAATGTAGGCCCAGTAATATAAGCAGTGCTGAGATGTGGGCGTTGTTCAGTTTTGGTATTGATTAATTACACAGGGGAACAGCTGTTTTGGTGTAGAGGTTTTTTGAGCTGATTCTATATCAATTTGATGTCCTGAATTCAAATAACGTATTCAGTTGTACCTAGGAGCTCAAATTTTTTAAGATATACAATTTTAGAGAAATATAAGTTACATTATTGTAACTCAAATCCGTAAGTGTAGTAAACAAAAGTAGATACGAAATTTTTATAATAGTTATACAAAATACAATATTATGTCGTACTTACAAACAAAAAAAAAACATTGAAGAAATGAAATAGTCACTCAACACTTGGAAAGCTTCTTTTCAGCGACATTCTTGAATGTTTTTTTTAAACAGTCCCTTTTTAAACTCCAGCAGTAATCTGCCATCATGTGCATGTCCCATCTTCCTTGGTAGCGGTCCTCCATAACTTTAATATCTTGGTGAAATCTTTCACCTTGTTCCTCACTCATGTCTCCTAAATTTTCTGGAAAAACGGTCTAAGTGGCTGTGTAAATAGTGTATTTTAATACTCATATTGCACCCTAAGGATTTGAAACTATTAAGCATCTTGTTAACCATTTCAACATAGTTTTGAACTTTATGTTTGCCTAGAAAATTTTCTACAACTGCAACAAATGATGTCCAAGCTTCTCGTTCAACTTGATTCATTGAATTTATGAAGGCAGGATCCTTAATTAATTGTCTTATTTGTAGGCCGTCAAATATCCCTGCTTTGAGTTTTTCTGTGCTCAACTGATGCATTTTTACCCCTATATATGCAAAACAAGACCCATTCTTATCAAGAGCCTTTACAAATTGCTTCATTAAGCCCAACTTTATATGTAACGGAGGAAGTGTGATTTTTTGTCTTTCAACCAAAGCGTCGTTAATGACATTCTTTTCCCCAACGTCCATGTTTTCTCTCTGAGGCCAATCTTTTCGAACCCAGTGGTGTGTTTTATCCCTACTATCCCAGAGGCACAAGAAACACGGATATTTCGTGTAACCACTTTGCTGCCCAAGAAGAAAGTTTACCATTTTTAAGTCTACACAAATCATCCATTGATGTTCGTAATACTTTATCTTCTGCAAGACCAAAGCTATGGTATTATATTCTTCTTTCAGTTTCGTTGAGTGAGCTAGTGGTATTGGAACCATATTTATTCCCATTATGTAGAAGGACACATTTTAAACTTCGCTTTGAACTGTCAATAAATAGGCGCCAATCATCTGGAATATATTCAGAAAGTCCCATTTCTTTCATGAGTCCCCTAATTTCGTGACAAAATACAAGATTGTCTTCTTGAGAAAAGAATGGTAGCAGATCTTTTTCTCTTGTACGGTAAAAGGTAATTTTGGTTCCTTGTTCCAGTAAATTTTTGTCGTTCAACCTAGAAGCCAGTACTTCAGAAGCTTTTTTCGATAAATTGAGATCCCTGGTGAGATCATTTAATTCATTTTGATTGAAGCGTTGAGGAACTGATGACGTCCCCTCATAGTCACTGTTAGTTTCATTAGCATCAGAACTTTTATTAGCATCAGAAGAGCGATCAGAGGGAAAATATTCGTCATCAGAGATATGTGGTAGCTGATGAAATGTTGGAATCGGTATTTCATCTGAGTGCGGGATAGGGCGTATTGCCGAGTCTAAATTGGGATAAGTCCACTTACTGCGGTTATTTCGATTGATTCCATTAGTATTTACTAAACAGAAATAACAATCATTGAAGTGGTTTTTTGGTTCTCTCCAAACCATTGGTACGCCGAATTTTAGACATTTTCTTTTCCCGGTAGTCCACTGCCGTAAATGCTCTGTACAAGTTTTACATACGAGATGCGGGGCCCACGTTTTGTCCTGATCACCAAGCTTAACTCCAAAGTATCCAAGATACGCTCGCTTTACAAAGTCAGTAATAGTTTGTCTGTTTTGTTGAAACATGTATTCTCCGCATATATAGCAAAACACATCAGGTTGATTTACACAACTTCTTCTTGAACTGGAACCTGAACTCATTTTAATTCTGTTCAATAACACAAAAACACTCTTTTCTTAACATAAAATAACACGCCGAATTCGATCTACTCTCATTAGTAAGAACGCACAAACTGACGAGACTTACCCGAGTTAGGTGATTAAAAGGGTCAGTTTTCAGGTACCTGATAGGCAATGGTTCCACTATTTATAGATTTACCTGGAATTTACTCAATTACAGACTGACAATAAAACCATTGTACCTACATTAATCAATATATAATAATTTTAGAACTCTCATAAATGAATATACTGAATAAAAACCACATTGGTAGATAAGTTGATGTATCTAAAAAAGTAGAGCTGATAGAGAAAAACGGATTGCATGTATAGATTTAGCGTCCCAAATATAGTTAAAATCAGCTCTAAAATCCCAGGCACCAAAACAAAAATATTTTTTTGTTGCCCTGTGTTATTTTATGGACTGGGATGAAGCGAATTAGTTAAGCTGTCTAGCGGTGATTTTTACCCACTATGACTGTGCTATTGCTAAGAATTTCTTTGCGGGCCTATGGCTTAAACGGCCCCTGTTAGAGGGCAGGTATACTTTTAACATCGGACTAACATCAGCTTGGGGTACAACTTTTTGTATTTTACGGACAAATTATAATTGTTATTTAGTTCGCATTGTAGTAACATTAATTTAATCAGGCTATACAATATGCGCTACTTTGGTGCAAAGAAGGACTTAAAACTAAAATAGAAATGAATTTTATTAAGGGGTTACGCCACCTTGCCGCTTGGAAAAATAAGCATAACATATATATATATATATATATATATATATATATATATATATATATATATATATATATATATATATATATATATATATATATATATATATATATATTTAACGCAATTATTGTATATATGATATAATTCTTATTTTACACGAGTACATTATAATTTTAACAACAAATTAAAAGAAAAAATATTAAATAAAATAAAAAATGGCGGAGATATAAACCAGCTTGTAGGACCCTCTTTTGAAAATCCTGGCCATCGGTGGAATTTTTTTTATCAGCCAAGAATCGCCTAAAAACTAAACAAATCATTTTTTCTTGTTAAGAAAGGTCGTAGTTAAGTGGCCAAATATGGGAAAATATTTTAAAAAATTTTTGTAGAAGTGATAGCCGTTCGATAATAAACTCGAATTTTTCACAAAAAGAGTTTTAAAAATTAATAAAAAACGAACGGTGTATCCAATCAAATAAACCGTATGTCAACTTCAAGATAATATTATAAACAATATGTGGTATAAATTTTACCAAAACCGGTTTAGTAGATCTCAAGATATCTTATCCACGAATTTGAAAAAAGTAATTTCGAGAAAAAAACGCAAAAGAAAAAAAGTACCGCGTCCGCGTCTTAAAAGTCTATAATTTGAATATTTCCCAAGGGTATGGTATAGGTATGTGGATGATATTTTCGCGAATTTTAATACTAAGAAAGCAAATATTGATGATTTTGTTTCCAAATTAAATATCCGGTATGATTCCATTAAATTCACTTACGAAGTTGAGAACAAACGAAAACTGCCTTTTCTAGATATTTTAGTTATTAAAAATAATAATAGATTAGAATTTGATATCTATAGGAAATACACAGTAACAGATAGATATATTCCTAATGATTCATTTCATTGCAAACAACACAAATTAGCCGCATTACATTTTTTAGTTCGTCGTTTGGTCACTTTTCCTCTGAATAGAATAAACTTCAATAATGAAAGGAATCGTATTAGAAATATAACTAGAGTTAATGGTTATGACGATAAACAAGTTAATAAATAGACATAAGTTTAGGTTAAATATTCAGAATTCCACCTTTTTTACACGCGAAGAAAATAACCCCAATTATGTTTCCATACCATATTTGTATAATCCGAAATATAGTAGGAAACTTAATAAGGTATTTAATAGGGTAGGCCTCATCTTAGTCTATAAGTCACCAGAAAAGCTGAGGAATATCTTAGGAAATCCCAAAGATAAGGTTCCTAATTGTGAAAAAAGTGGAATTTATGAAATTAGTTGTAATGATTGTGACAAAAAGTGTTTTGGGCAAACTAAAAGGTCAATTAAAACGCGATTTAAAGAACATTTAGCACACTTAAAATACAGCAGAACAGAAAAGTCTAGCATTGCCGAACATGCCCTTGAAGCTGATCATATTGTAACATTAGATAGTTTAAGATTAATTAAAAATGTATCTAATAGGAGATTGTTGAACACATACGGAAGTATGGAAATTCTAAAAAGTATTTTAAATAAAGACAGAAGACCTATTCCTTATAGTCTCCTCTACTGGTTACTTGACCGGAACTAATGGCCTCGCGTATGCCATTAGTTCCGCTAGAGTAATTCGAGGGTTTGGCTAAGTATAAATAGGGTAGATTTGTAGGTTTAGCTTTAGTCAATCATCGCACCTGATGAAGCTAACATGGTTAGCGAAACGTGCGTCGAGTGCAAAAATAAAATGTTTGGTGTATTGGTGATATATACTGAGTAGTACTTACAGCTGAATTATGGCTAATATTAAAAATATCTTCATCTAATAACAAATTTTGATATAAATTATCAATTTCCTTTAAGTTACAATTTTGGGATGTAACGCGATCAATTTCCAAAGTTTTTATGGGGGTGGGTTGTACGATTGACTTAACGTCAAAAACTTCATCAGAATTATTCCAGATTTCTGTTACATTTTTTCCATTTGGATAGAGCTCGTTGTTATCGTTTGAAGATGTATTATCACTAATTTTAAAATTTTGCAATTTAAAGAAATTTGTAATTTGAAGCAATAGATTCAGAAATTTCCAATAAAACCATTTCTTACAATTTGGTCAAGATTGTAATAAGAAACTGAAATTTTATTTCTCTGTTTCAAATTATATAAGCTAGGTTATGAGGTGCTAACTTGGACATCTTATTCTCTTTTTCTATCAAATTGGACAAGAAGAGAGAGAAAAAGAGAAGAGACGGAGGAGAGAAAGAGGGGAGAAAGAGGAGAAAAAGAGAAGGGGAAGGGAACAGAAGGCCGAATCACTTTTTTTCGCGTTTTTTTTTTTTTTTTAATAATTTTTTTAACCTCCAATTTCTGACCTGCCTATCTCATCGGTAATGGTGAATTAGTCATTATCTACTTACACTAGAGTTTTACTTTAATTAATAACTTGAATCGTGATACTGTCGGTGACGATGAAGTTTTACAAATTAATTAAATTAATCTGAAGAAGGCGATAATTTTTTCATCAACGCTGAGTGCTTATAGAACATTGGTGTGATGACGAATCTATAGGAGCCATTCTGGCCACCTTCAATCTCTGACTACACCTCCTTATCCGCCGATGAATCATTGCTGAACGTGGATGAAGAATAACCCCTTCTACTGGCCCTTAGATTTTTTAGATTTGGAGCCTCCTTCGATGAAAACACCCACGGAACTTTTTAATTTGGAACCTTCGATAATAAAGTCGTCCATATCGGATCGGAATCTATGATGGAATCAGAAGAAGGGGCTCCAGGAAAAGAGTTAAATTTATCATTAAATAATTTTGAAGTTTTAACTCTGTGATAGGGAGGAATAATTAAACGAATAGTTACTGATTTATATTTTAATTTCCAATAATTACCACAATTACATAACAATTTTACTTTGGCTACAGCGCATTCCCCGGGTTAATATTCTTATAAAAACGAAATTCTGAAATCTTCTGAAATTGAGTTAATTTGGGTTATAGTTTAACTTGGTATTTATGTACTCTTCATCCGAGAATTTGTTAAAATTCATCTTTTCGCTTCTTTCGGCTTGAACTCGGTATGATGATTGGTAAACCTTTAATACACCCTTTAAAATGGTACATGTTTTACTAATTTTATCAACTCCAGTCTCCTAGTCTAAACTATGGTATAGTTCGCATCCATTAACCAATTTCTTATCTTCATCATATATCATGTTTCTTGTAAATGAGGGTTTAAATAAATTATTTTGCGTGACGAATACCATCATAAATTGATAGTTCTTTGGGAATATAGCTAAAAAGAGCAATTATATCCCTGAATGTCGATAAAAACGTCTAATTCGAGCAAATCCATGCTTGATCCTGAAACCGAATTGACAATATGAAGACCTTTTCGGTTCCATTCGGGTTTTTTTTCGTTTTTCCTCTAATTTTTCTTTTACCTTTCGCCTCTTTACAGATATATACATCATAATTTGGGAGGAGTCGTATATTAATATTTAAAATTTATCAATATTATTCTTGGGAGAAAAATGTGGGAAGAAGTACGTAATTTGTGGGAGTACCTTCTCCTCCTCTTCATCCCACAGAGTGCCTTTTCCTCCCAAAAATAATATTAATAAATTTTAAATATTAACATCTGCATCCTTCTTCCAAATTATGATGTATATATGTGCTGAAGAGAAAGAAAGAAGAAAAATTAATGGAATAAACGAAAAAAAAAAAACCAGAACTAAATCGAAATAATCTTTATATATTTATATATATATATATATATATATATATATATATATATATATATATATATATAAATATATATATGTATATATATATATATATATATATATATATATATATATATATATATATATACAAATTCAAAATAGAAGAGGAAGGTCAGTAAAAGGGCTTACTGGTCACAACCAAGAGTGTATTTTCATTTAGAAATAGCCCTTAGGATTACAGAGTTACAATTCGTACATAATCTTCAAGACCTAGGAGATACAGAAAGAATCCTCACCAGGCAAAGAGCCAATTGAAAGAATATATCATATTTCAGCAAGAAAAACTGAACAGGCCCTATCATAATTTATTATATTTATTACTTACTGAATAATCACAGTTGACCCTCTGTCAAAGGAGAAAAGGATCTATGCAGTCGAGGGAAATGACACATGATTTTTAAAAACAATAATTGCCGACGAACTTATTTTTCTACACCTAAATTAAAACTACTTTAAAATTAGATAAAACTCATACTTGGGGAATTAAGAGAATTTTTATTTTTTTTTTTAATATTTAAAAGTTACATCACTCTTTGTCCTAGCTGACACATGCTCGGCAAATCTAGTAATTTTCATTTGTAAAGTCGTCAGTGCTGCCGGAAACTAAAACTTGCGTGTTTATAAAAATTATTAACAAGAGGTCAAATTAAGATCGTTCAAACGAATAAAAATAATGGAAAACAAGAAAAATAGAAAATTTATGCATTATCAAAATTTAAAGAAACTGGTGTAGAAATCATGAGTTTTTATTTTTTTACTATGTTCTTGGGACAACCAATATATGTAAATGGAACTTAAACCTTCGACATCTTTTTTATGGTTTAGACTATTCTGGCAGTTTTTTAAATAGCACATTTCCAGAAAATCCCGTCTGGACATGTTTCTTTCAGTGTCGAAAATGAAGGTTTCGTTATAATGGAGTTTATGGTCATATTTTATTGAGACTGGTAGAATCTGGTTTGTGCTTACAATCGCTTTTATGTACAGCGACACTCTTTGAAAATTTTTGTGAAGTCTGGCCTATGTAAAGGGACCCACACTTTAATCCCATAAACTACACCTGACGTTTGCCAAAGATCAGTTTTATCTTTTTTGTAAGAGTAAGAACACCCAAGCTTCTTTAAATTATACTGAGCTATTTTATAATTGGTGCCTCTGAAAAGTGCAATAATTGCAATGTGCTGTAACTTTGCAAATTTTATCTCACTTGATATTGAGTTGTTTAAAAAATTTCTTTGTCTAGATCTATTAGTAGGTTGAAAGATTTTTTTATAATAGTTTCAAGATATTTGTTAGCGATTAGTATGTTTTCTAATAATGTGAAATTTTTTCTTTAAATGCAGGATGACAAATTCTGTCAATTCTGTTCCTTAGTGCTGTTATGATGTTTAATTTTTGTTTCAAGAGATGGTAGGAGTGACAAGGTATATATCGTCCAGAGATTGTTTTTTTCTATACCAGTCTAATTTTATTGTGTTATTGTCAGATCGAACTAACCTTGCATCAAGAAAAGGAATCGAGTTGTCAGATTCAGTCTGCACTGTGAATTGTAGTTTTTCGTTAAAAGAGTTAAAAATGTCGTGAGTACCCTGAACTTCATTCTTAGGTAAAGCTACCAAGAGATCATCTACATATTGGAAAGGAAAAGAGAATTCGAAGTTTACCTTTTCTCGATGACATACTAGAGTAACTTGTTCATGATAATCTCGGCAAGCACTGGTGAGGCTGATCCATCCATAGGAACACCAATCTTTTGTCTATAGAAATTATAAAATTATATAAAAACAACACTATGTTTTAATTTCCAATATATTTAAAGTCACTTGACAATTGTTTCACCATACAATGGCTTCATCAGAAGTAAATAAGCGAGGAAAATATTTGGTGGTTAAATAAACTATCCTTATTACCTAAGATTATGCTAATCATTTTATTATATTATTTACAGACAGAATAATTTTAAGAATGCAAATCTATGGTACTATTTCCGAGAACTAATAAAGATTAAGTAAGGGTGAATGGTTTAAGTCTACCTGTTCGTTTAATAATTCATTGGAGTTTTTCCGTTTGTTAATTTCAAGACATTCAAGCAAATTTAATTTTTTAGATTTATTTTCTACATGTAGGATTTTTAACGTATCATCAAAATTATGAGATTCGTTTATTATATGAGTTGCGTAATGTGAATTGTTCTCTATTTTTTAAATAACTATGTTTATGTTCTTTAATGAGAGTTTCAAAAGATCTATCAGTTTGTCCTACGTAGGTTTTAGTACAAGATCCACAATTTAATAAGTAAACTCCTGATTTTAAGGAATTCTTAGATTTGGTTTTGTTATTCAAAATTATACTCCCTAAGGAATTACTGGTTTTGAATGCTATTTTATTGTTCTTTTTTATTAAATGTTTGGAAATTGTTCTAGTTATTTTCCCTGTGTATGTGAGTGTACTAAATTTTCTTTTTTTGTCATTAATTGTGGGATTAATTAGAGAAATTGCTTGTTTTAAAGAATTTTTTATTCAAAATATTATCTATAATGTTGGGGTCATATCCATTATTAATTGCTATTTGTTTGATTATGTTGAATTCTTTGTTAAAATTAGTTTTAGTCATAGGGATATGTAACAATCTATGTATGAAAGAGTTAAAAGCTGCCATTTTGTGAGAATACGGGTGGGATGAGCTATTGTGTATGACTGTGTCAGTATGTGAAGGTTTGTGAAAAATCGAGAAATCGTGTTTATTGTTCACTTTTGATATAGATATGTCTAAGAAATTTATAGAGTTATTGGTTTCTAATTCTATGGTAAATTTAATATTAGCATGCAAATTATTTAGGAAGTTAAGGAGGATTGTTAGTTGTCTATCTGTTCCCGTGAAACAGGAAATGATATCGTCAACATATCTATACCAGTAAACCATATTTTTGCTTATCGCGTTTTGATGAATTTTTAGTTCTAGATGATCCATGAAAATTTCCGCTAGTAACGGACTTAAAGGATTACCCATTATTAGACCTTCTTTAGATGTATAAAAGTTGACGTTGAATTCAAAATAGTTTTGATCCAAGCACGTCGTAAGTAAATCTAAAATATCCCGTTTAATAATTTCGTTTACTTTATTCTTGATTAAGAGCTTATCTACTAATTCTATGACTTCATATGGTGGGATGCTAGGAAATAAGTTTTGTACATCAAATGAGATAATTTTAGAATTTTCCGGTAAGTTAATATTTTTAATTTTATCGATTAGTTCGTACGTATTGGCTATACTATATTTCGGTTTAAACTTGCAATGTTGTCGTAGTAAAGGGATGAGTTTTTGTGATAGTTTGATTGATGGTCCAGTAACAAACGATACAACTGGTCTAATAGGGAAATCCTTTTTATGTAATTTAATTAGGGAATATAATTTTGGAGCCTGTGGGTTCATTATAAGTGCTTTTTTCAAAATCATTGAAAATTGTGAGATCTTTTAAAGTAGATTTTATTAGTTTTTGGTAGACTTTTGTTGGGTCATTATTTAATACTTGAAATTTGTCTGTGTTCAGAAAAGAAAGAGTTTTAAATATATATTGTTCTCTAGAAATAGCTACCACAGACTTACCCTTATCAGCTCTAGTGAATATTATGTTGTTTTCTTTGGCTTTGGTTTTGATCGATACTGCTGTTTTCTGTTCTCTGGCTTGTCTTGGTTGTGGTTGTTCAAATAATTCTTTTTTAATCTTGTTGGCTGTCATGTATTTAAAATGTGGGTCTTCATTAGATAACGCTAATTCACATTCAACTCCGAGGATTTCTCTTGATTTTTGGGTATCCTTAGGTTTTAAATTGTACTGTAATCCTTTTTCAAGTAGTCTTGATTCCTCTTCGGTGAATGTTGAGTTAGTAAGATTAACAAATCTCTTGTGAAATGTATGGTCCGTAAAGTGTTTGGTTTCTTGTTTTGTGTAGTAGAATTTCTAGAGAACAATATATATTTAAAACTCTTTCTTTTCTGAATTCAAGATGCGCTAAAAATATATATCTTGGTGTGTCAAGATTTGCACGATTAATTGGGATTGACGGCATTAGTTGAGTAATATTAAGAATAATAAGAAATTCAAAGTCTACCTGACATCTGTTCAATTTTTTTTATTATTGTTAAGGTAGAATGTTAAATATTAGTGGAGATGTTGCCAAAGTTAGTAATCGAAATATTATCAGATTTTCTGTCTAAGCTCAAGAAGACAGCGGTTGCTTTAGTGATGAATTGAACTTGGGAATCAGCATGTAAAAAGACTTGGTATATGCTTTGAATGTTTCACAGGTGTGTTAATTAATACAGGACTCCGGTAATGAAGCAGTAAATTCATTTTCTTGACATTCTGAGTTAGAATTATAACCCTTCATAGAAATGTAAAAGGATAAAAGGTACATGTACGACAGTTTCCGGAATTAAACTGTGTGACCTAGTGATTGTTTCGTAAGTAATTAGTGCACAATGCAACCTTTTTTTGCCTCATATCGTTGAAATGGTAATAAAATTCCGAATTTTCTACTATAAAGCAACTCCTCTAAACCCCCTCCCCTACCTCATTAAACCCTTATATGGTTGACAAACTGAAAAATTATGAAAAAATAATTAGTATAAGGTGTTACATACCCAGTTCTTTCCGTTTTTTATGGGTATATAGCCCACATACTGCAGGGAAAATCCTTAAAGTTCTACAAATCTTAAATCGCTGTAAACTGTGATGTGGTGTATTCGCGCGACATGTCCTAGCATGCACCACTCTGGGAGGAGTTAAAGGGGCTACCTCCATCGAAATCTTTCCATAAAAGTACTTGTAGAATAGACTCAAGCCCTCAACTGTTCTTCGATGTGCCAAGGAATCAAGGTTGCTGAGGAGATCTGGATCTTCAGTCATACAAACTTTTCTGAATAGACTTTAACAAATGAAGCGTTTTATTGGAAATAGAGTCCCAATCATAGAAGCAGTACTCCATTATTTGTCGAATTTGAGCTTTGCACATAATTAAAATTTGTTGTAGAGTATAACATGTTTATGCTAAGATATGTTTGCTCAAAAGCGAACGTCCAGCAAATTGACTAACGATCCTAGAGAAATGGTGTCCTGACATAACCATGTTACCTTTTTTACAAACTGCTCCCTAGGTTTTCATGGCGTTAAATTCTACTTGGTTACTGTCAACCCGAGAAAGAATTGCTTCCAGGTCTTTGTTACGTTGGAGAACTTTCTGCTGTCTGCTGATATTTGCATGAGTAGCTCATGTTTGAGCATTCAAACTAAATTAAGAAATAAGAGTACCGTCGTCTATAAAGCTGTTAATTGAATTTATAGTACTTTCCAGCAGATGGCTAATACAAGAGTAGGAGACAGTGTGGAGACTTGGGTCACACCGGCATTAATAGAGAGTGTATTAGAAAGAAACTAGTCCATTACCACTAGCAAAGAATGCTGTCTGAGGAAATACGAGAGCCACAAATAAAATCTTTCAAACATACCATAAGAGCTAATAATTCATCATGGCAAACACTGTCGATTGCCTTAAATATATCAAGTGAAACTGCTCGAAATACTATAAAATGTTCAATTGCATTGTTCAAAATATGTGTGATATAAACTAAGATATCTCGTTGATCTTTACCTACAAAAGCCATACTGATGGCCACTAATACTATTGAAATAAATGATTGATAACCTCTCTGATAAGTTTCGATAGTATTGAAAGCAGTCGGTAGTTGTGTGGCAAGGGCTTCTTGTCTTTTTTTGATATTGACTAAATTGTTGTATTTGTAGAATAGGTTAAGAAGTCTACAGAAAACTGGTATTAGTTCGCTCGTACACGCAGTACTATGGCAGGTATTCCATCAGCGCCAGAAGCCTACTTGGTGTCTAGCTTCATTAAAATACGTTTTATAGTACGTTGTCTAAAGGCAATATCGTTCATTCTCATATTGGTATTAATGGGCTGTGTCCATTCCGTAGAAATCGACAGCCGAATGTCCAGCAGACTTCAGGAAACAAGTTGTATTTCTCAACAGGTGTAATTCCAGTGGTATTACCTGGCCGTGTAAGTGGTGATGCTGCAACTGGTGGATTGAAATCACGAAGTTTAATATAGACACTTAATTCGACCTTCTCATACTAATGTCTATTTCGTGTTATTTGTCCTCTACGGGGAATTGGAGTAGAGGAATCTAAAAATGGTGTTATTTCTTATTATTTTCAATTGATTAGATATGTAAGACCTTAGCGAGATAGGTAATAAAATATTTTCTGATTAGCTTCAAAGCTCAAAATACTACCAAATAATGTCTCAAAATACTACCAAATAATGTCTTTGAATTAAATATCTACTTATACTAATAATACTTAATATTTTCTAAATTTTAAACTGTTAAAAAGTTATTTTTAATGTGGCCATAATTTTAACATAATAGCATTCACTGATAAAACAAAGTGTTAATACATACCGATATCAAATATTTATGAACACTGACAGTCTAGGACTTTATCTCTCCAAAAATTTAACTTGGATTTAGAATATAAAAAAGCAGAATTTACACATATCAGATACATACTCCCTTTAGAAATCATGATTTCTAAAGTAAAGAATCTTGAAAATATCAATTTTGCTTCAAAATATGTCGTTTTTTTTTACTTTTGTATTTTATCAATAGTTACGAAAAGTTAACCACGTATTTTATTTACTTTTTGGACAACACATTTACGGAGTTGAAAGTGTAATAAAGGAGCTTTTCTTGGCATGTCATAGCCACTCATTATATCTTGTTCTTACGTAATTCAGGCACAAAATACTTACTATTTGTTAAGTGCCAATCTGAGATCTGTCAATGGTAAAATTTGTAAGAAAGTCACATGAATGGAAATCAATTTATTATTATTTCCTCCTGGCCTCATTGAAATATATTGCTGCTGACGTATTTTAACTATACGGTATATTTTCATGCAATTTAACATTTAAGTCAAAGTCTCGCCCACACTTTTCTTTGTTTTACCGGTTCCCCGCTTGGAATATACTTTCAATAGAACTTGAACTGGTGTTAATGTTCTTTCATAATTTATTCTTATTATTTTAATAAAAATATTGTTCAATTTCTGAAATTATTATATATAATGAAATATTACAATTTTTATATATTTTAGTGAAACTTATGGGTACAAGAATATAACAATAAAATATTTTGTAAGATTTGGTAGACTGACGAAGTCAAATAGCAAGAAATAGAATAAAATAAGTAAACTTTCTCTACGGGTTATCTACGATTACGTCATAAAAATAATTTACATTTATGTGGGATCACAAGAAAAAATAGGTCTATATACATATATACTAGGTGGCGCTAAAGTTACTATTCATTGTTGGAGCCCATTTCGAGTAGAAATATAATTCATAATCGCTTCCGGTTTTCTGAGAAACTGGACATACTTTCTCATTTAAGTGAAATAACCTGCGCATTTTGAATTTTTCCAATTCTAATGGGAATTCTAGACCTTTTCATATCATTCGCTGTCACATATCAGTAGTTCCTCAGATAACAGCCTCTAAAAATGCACGATTTTTTACTTTCACTAAATTTTTGGTGAAAAATGAAAAAATTACTATTTATTAGTATAATTCTAATGAGCTATCTAAGGAGGTATTCTAAATAATTTTAAAAGCTCTTCCAAAATTTTAATTCCAAAGTTTTAGTTTTCATAGATAGTCCTTTTCATTTAAATAAATTTTAAAGAAAATTGTGTTAATTTCATAGTTTCTTTTTCGTTTAAGTAACAGCATCGTTAAATTTCCTGAACTTATTCACTTTTTGGAAAATTTTAAATTATATTGTTAATAATGAAAGGTAACAATTTTTATATATTTTATTGAAACTTATTATAATAATAAACATTATTTCTACGATTTAGTAAGCCCATTGAAGAAAATAGCAAGAAATAGAATAAGTCACAAACATATTTTAATAGCAAGAAATAGAATAAGTCACAAGTATATTTTAAACTTTCTCCAAGAGTTATCCACGATTACGTCTAAAAAGTAATTTACGTTCATGGAGGAATATATATATATATACATATATATATATATATATATATATATATATATATATATATATATATATATATATATATATATATATATACTGGGTGGTGTTAAAGTTACTATTTACGCCACCATAATTAA
The DNA here is from genome assembly GCA_019049505.1 of Pachyrhynchus sulphureomaculatus. Taxonomy (NCBI): domain Eukaryota; kingdom Metazoa; phylum Arthropoda; class Insecta; order Coleoptera; family Curculionidae; genus Pachyrhynchus; species Pachyrhynchus sulphureomaculatus. The sequence goes on from CM032451.1 coordinate 32,117,087, forward strand.
AAAGTTTTGGATAACATGTTGAACTTCGACATCCTTGTATCGATAAAGTAGATGCTCATTTTGTGTAGAAAAATAATTGAGAATCGCTTCAGATTTTGCGAGAAAATGGACATACTTTCGTATTTTCAATGAAATAACCTGCACAATTTATAATTTTTCAAATTTTAATGAGAATTCTAGACTTTCATATCATTCGTTATTTTAAATATCAATAGTTTCTCAGATAACAGCCTCTGAAAATTCGAGCAATTTTTTTACTTTCAGTATATTTTCAGTCACCATAAAAGAATTACTAATTCTTACTGACTATAGTATTACTATTTCTTACTATCTAAGGAGTTATTCAAAATAATTTTAATAGCTGTTTCAAAACTTAAAGTCGAAAATGTTGGTTGCCAGAGATATTTATTTTCATCTAACAAATATTAACTCTGACCAAAAATAAAACAATTGAAAACAGCAGAAAAAAAATTTAAAGTTCTTAAGTAATATTCCTGGGGTCCAATGTCCAATTAACAGAGTTTAGAGGAGATTAGAAAATGATTATGAATGACTTTAAAAAATCAATTTTTAGGTGTTTTTGGTTAGAAAAAAGTTAAATGTTAATATTTTCAGTATCATATGTAAGCGATATTACGGATTTGGGTAGTGGGTATAAATACTATTATTTTATATTATGCCAGTTATCATGTCCTTCTTTAAAATGTTAAGTACTAATACATACATTATTATTTAGTGTGAGAAAGTCAAATTTAGAACTTAGAACGTGTATATGTAAAGAAAGTTCACCAATTTTTTAAGAAAATTTGATATCATAATCGATAGTTAAGGCCTTGGAATATGTAGGAAATAAACCAGATTTTAGAAATTTTTTTTTATCGGTTTAATCAACAATAGAAAACTAATTTCCTGGTCTTATAACTTTAGTTGGCTTAATGGTAGTCTTCCTAATTTAAACTCCTAATTACAAAATTTATTGTAAGCCCCCTTTAGTGAATTTGTCAACTAGTATCTAACTAACTCTTAGGAATTAACTGGTGTGGCTATTTGCAAGCATTATATTCCACTTACTTGTGTAGCAATGTCCGAGCAACTTCAACCTGTCAAGTACAAGTCGGATTTGCGTAATTAGTGTTCCTTACGTTGACTGCTTTTAAAATAAAGATTTCTGTTACGGAGACATAAAATGATGAATAACTTCAAAAAAACTCTCCCCAAATGAATTTTCAAAAAATTTTTTTCCGGTCTTTGTTGAAAAGTGAGGAACTTTAAACTTTGTTTCTTTTTTATATATCAAATAAATTGTTAAATGTAAAGCAATATAGGAAGTGATAACCACGTACTTTTAAGAGTTCACTTTTGACTTAAGAGTTTAGTTTTGGGGGGTGAAATCCAAAGTGAAAAAAAATTTCAAGTTCATGGAGTAATATTCGAGCAAACTTTTTTATACATTTATTATTTTTTAATAACTGACTAAGTGTAAATCGGACTTGCGCAATTAGTGTTTCGTACGTTAATTGATTTTAAGGGGAATTTTCAAAAATTCGATTTTTTTTACGGATTCTTATTCTCTATACTTATAAAACTTATAAGTTATTATTAAGAAAATTTCATTCCATTACAAAGGTATAGCAGTAAATGTGACCTGGCGTCGGATTGGGACCGCTATCTGCCTCAGTGTACTATCTGCAATATAACTCAGTTAATTTTTAATATTTCTTAACTTTTTCTACGAGAGATTTTTTTCATTTTTCCAGTGGATAATTTTTTATTATAAATTTTTTGGTCGAAAATTGCATACTAAAGTTTGAAACACAGTAAATTTTTTTGAAAAAAAAAACCCTTCTACAATTTTTAGCTACTACGTTATTTTACAAGATTAATTTTTATGTTTGCAGATTGGATTGTTTTTTGTGAAGTTATCCTGCAGACAAGGAGGTGTTATGGTTTTCATCACCCAACAAAAGATAATGTTAACATTTAAAACATATTTAAAAAAAATTCTCATGACTTAAACTCAAATGAAAATAAATAATCGCCATTCTTTTGTGTCACTTAATAACCTTTAAAACATTTTTTTAAATAAACATACCTTTTGCAGTGCCTAGGTATATGTAACCCCTTAAAATAATTTTTTTTGCTACGGAGGTATAAAATGATCAATGACTTCACAAAACACAGGTCAAATGAGTTTTCCGATCTTTACTGAAAAACTCATAACCTTGAATTTTTTTATATCCCAGATAAATTATTAAAGGTAATATGGACAATTTTCGTTCAATCTACACCCGGTGGAGAATATTCCAGAATTTTCCAGAATTTTTTCAAACTTGTTTAAACAGTATTTTTCGAGATAAGGGGGGGAGGCAGCAATTTTTCGTAATTTTTTAAAATAATACAAAGAAAAGTGTGGGCAAGTATTACATTTATACTCGATTATCTGGCAATTTTTTTTTCACTTTCGATTTTACCCCCCCAAAAAACTAACCCCCTAAGTCAAACTTTA
>CM032451.1:32119692-32323349 GCA_019049505.1 Pachyrhynchus sulphureomaculatus
AGAAAAATAGTATAGAAAGCAGGTCGTTTATGGAGACTTGTTGGACTGACTGTATATATATAAAAACTGACATTATTATTGTTAAGTTCTTTGAACGGAATAAATATCATGATACGATGGTAGGATACAACGAATTATACTAAGTACAGCTACTTATTACTCCATCGAAAGCTGACAGCAGCTTTCGACCCGAAAGAATAGCTGACACAGTCGACGCTTAAATGCAGGTAGCGATTTTCGAGGGATGCTCCTCAGGCACTTATAGTTAATGTAAAACAACTGAAAACGGACGAAGTCCATATTACAGCAATTTACCCGCTATTCCCTTATTCGCTAAATCCATCCTGAGACGCGTTTCGCCGTATCTCGGCTCGTCAGTCAGGCTAGGATTGACAAACAAGAAAACAGAATTTACTTGTACTTATCCCAGAAGTTACGGAATACGATGGTAGGACACAACGAATTGTATTAAGTACGCATACTTATTACTCCATCGAAAGCTGACCCAGCAGCTTTCGAACCGACACAGTGGTTGACACATTCAACGCTTAAAAGCAGGTAGCGCTTTTCGAGAGATCCTCCTAAGGCACTTACAGTTAATATAAAACAGCTGAAAATGGACGAAGTCCATGTTTCGGCACAGTCAAACGCCTAAAAGCAGGTAGAGCTTTTCGACGGAACAAAATATATTCTATTCTCTTGTCTGATTGACGAATCGTGATACAGCGAAACGCGTCTCAGGATGGATTTGACGAATAAGAGAACAGCGGGTAAACTGCTGCAATAAAGAAATCAACTCTAATGGATGGAGCTTCCGGACAGTTCATTCGGTTGTATGTAGCATCGCTTCCTTCATAGCCTTGATCAAATACTCACTAAGGTTGAGATGCTTGTTAATTTGAGACTATAACATCATTAATAGGATTATAATAATTATTTGTAAAACATTCATTTCCTATTATTTTTCTCTTTGTGCCTCTAAATGAAAAAAACTAGATACCCCTTGAATCTTTGACCGCCGAAGAGAGTGACATTTTTGACATAATTCCTCTTATTGGTAATATTTCTACAGGTACAAGGTCACTGAATTTATCTCCTGGAGACCAGTTATATGGGTTAAATATCATTATTTTTAATGGCCGTTAAATTTCCTCTTAAGTTTAAGTGATATAGTTTTAATTATTACAGTTTGTCAAATAAGAACGTGACCGCTCGTATTCTTGAAAAAATGTGTTTCGAAAAGTTTTTTTGCAATCAAGGTATTCTTTGATGTGCTAAGAATGGAGCAATTACCTTGTCCAATCGCCTCCTGCATCAATTCTCGCCTGGCATCTTCGAGGCATGCTCTCGACAAGATTTTCTGCATACTCGGGCAATAATCTCCAAATTTTTCGAATCTCGCGAGACAACTGACTCCAAGTTCTCAGAGTCGTTCCTTTAAGCTTTCGCTATACAGGCAATCAAACGTTTTTAATAGAGTTGCAATTGTGAGGGCCACTCTTGCGCCCAAACGAACAGCTTCGCCACGTGATTTTCGCCTAGCAAAAGTTTCTCCAACTTGCTTCGGAATTTGAAATCATGTGGACGAGGATCTTGTCGAATGGTTTCAAGGGACTCATTCCAACCCAATTTTCTTAATTTTGTCGCTCCTTGACGCAGCATCAATTTCGGGCCCCGTAAAAATAAAGACACGACTCGTTTTTCAACTTTCTGAGTGACTTTACCTACCGAGCCACGTTTTGGCAAATCGTCGACATATTTCATCCCGTTAAAACGATTTACTCACTTCTCCACAAACGACACCGACTTTCTAATATATTTAGCGGATGTAGAATTTGTCATTTTAGGACCCCTTGGATGGAAACAACAAGTGACTCATTTTGGATTTTACGTGATTTTGACGAAAGTTCGGAATCGACTGATACTTTTAATAAAATGCGCCGTAGACATGGGTTCCCTTTATCGATTTTTTGTTGAATCGCATCTACCAAAAATGAAATATCGTGGACACGTTCTTACTTGACAGACTGTGTGTAACTACTTAAACATTGTAATTATGTAATGAACAGCATTTTAAGCTTGCTACCTAAATATGGATTTAGTTATCTAATTTAAAATGCTTTATCTCATGAACAGTTCGCAATAATAAAAAAAATCAGACTAATTGTACCATGACAACTACCTGTATCCTATAATAAGATAGAAAAATTAAAACTCCTACTCTAAATAAATATGTCTTATCATTTATTTTCTTTTCCAACTCTGTGGAACTTTATTAAGAACCTAGTACTGACCAATCAGAACAAAGATATATAAATCGACGCTTAGACCAGCCAATCACCACTTAAGATTGCATTGGTCCTAAAACAAACTCGGATGTTTGCAATGATCCTGAAAATAGCTAGTATCATTACCAAATTCTTTCTTGGTTTCCAAATATCCAGACCGTTGCAGTCGTCCTAGGATTGTCGCATCTTTGTTCTCTGATTATTATACGACATACAGTCAGTCCAAAAAGTCTCCATACCCCACCTGCTTTCCATATTATTTTTCTGTTATGTTTAACCAATTAATTGAAACTATGAGAAAACATGTTTAAATTAATATTTGACACTTAACCAACGAGGATTAGTGTTAAAAAAAACTACGGAATATTTTATTTAGAAGTTACATCATTGTTATAAAAATGTAAACAAAACTAATGTCAAAAAGTCTCCCTACACTCAAGAACTGCACCGAGAAAAACACATAATAATCAGCCGCATTTTATCAAGCTATCTATCTATTGCTCGCTAAACTGAAAACAAATAAATAATTTTCGGCCATACTTTATAATCTGTCACTTGTTGCTAGTAATTTTGCAGTGGGTTTTCAAAGTAGCGAGAGAAATTGTGAAATTCCATTTGAAGTTCGAAAGATCAAAATTGATATGTGGAAAGATGGAAAATACAATACAGAAATACAGGAAAAATTGTTGAAAAGTCGCATGCTACTGTTCAGTACATTGTAGACCAGTATAAATCAACGGGTTTCTATAAAATTCGACCACGCTCCAGTCGTCCCAAGAAACTGACTTCACGTGAAGAGGCCAGTATTGTTAGATAAATATGTTAATTATAGATCCCAAGAATAGTGCATCAAAATTAAAAGAAGAAGTACAGGAACTATAATTGAAAAATGTTTGTTCACAAGCAGTAAGAAATTGTTTACACAGGGCTGGCTATAAGGGGTGTGCCGCCAGGAAGGAACCGTTAATTTCCGGAGCTAATCGCAAAAAGCGGTTAGCTTTTCCTAGGAAATACGTTACTAAATCTCCTGAATTTTGGGAATCCGTAATCTTTAGTGATGGAACTAAAATTAACCTTTTTGGGTTTGTTGGCAGAACTAAAGTTTGGAGAAAGAAGGATCCAGCGTTCGATATTAAAAACATTTGTTTCAGGGTGAGACAAGGGGGTGGCAGTGTTCTGCTTTGGGGATGAATGTCCGGTGGAGGAATTGGAAATTTACATTTTATTAATGGTACTATGGATCAGTATGTTTATCTGGACATTTTGAGAGACAATTTAGAAGAAACTGTCCAAAAATTAGCACTCGAAAAAGGATACAATTTCTAACAGAACAATGATCCGAAACATACCGCAAACTTGGTGCGAGAATGGATGATCCATAATGTGCGCCAGCAGCTTCATACACCTCCGCAATCAACCGATATTAACCCCATCGAGCATTTATGGGAGGTACTTTCGCAAAACATAAAGAAGAATTAAAAAATAGAATATTGAACGAATGGGACATCATGCCGGCAGAAGTTACTAGAAAGCTGGTTGCAAGCATGACAAAAAGAATACTATATATATATATATATATATATATATATATATATATATATATATATATATATATATATATATATATTAGTTTAAACGAAGTTGTTATTTTCCGTTAAACTCCGTCAAACTATTATTGGTAATTGTTAAGTGTATGGAGACTTTTTTGACATTAATTTTGTTTACGTTGTTATAACAATGATGTAACTTCTAAATAAAATGTTCCGTAGTTGTTTTTAATACTAATCCTCATTGGCTATGTTTCAAATATTAATTTAAACTATCACTGGTTATTGTTAAGTGTATGGGGTCTCTTTTGACATTAATTTTGTTTACATTTTTATAACAATGATGCAACTTAATTTGCACAGGACAATGTAATTTGCCCAGAACTGTTTCCCATCGAGTAAAATTTACAGCGATTCAAGAACAACGTGAATCGCTTTTTCCGCACACGTGTCGCTCCTGTACTGCTTTAGGGACTTCCCTGCAGCACGTGTGCTAGACCCATAAAAAAAACTTCTAAATAAAATGTTCCGTAGTTGTTTTTAATACTATTACTCGTTGGTTAAGTTTCAAATATTAATTTAAACTATTATTGGTAATTGTTAAATGTATGGGGACTTTTTTGACATTAATTTTGTTTACATTTTTATAATAATGATGTAACTTCTAAATAAAATGTTCCGTAATTTTTAGTGTTCCGTACGAAACACTTATAAGATCACTTCGGTGTCTGTCTGTCTGTCTGTCTGTCTATTTGTCTGTCTGTCTGTCACACCCGATTTTTTCTCCGAAACTATTTGACATAGAAAGGTGAAATTTGGTAATAATATAGGAATTGATGGCCTCATCAGAGCTGTGTAGTTTTGAGAATTAAATTTTGACTTAAGGGGTTAGTTTTAGGGGGTGAAGTCGGAAGTGAAAAAAAAATTTTTTTTACTAGGTCATCGAGTGTGGTGTCAAATGAAAGCTTGTGAAAACGTGAGTAAAAAATATATATATAATATTATACTTGCGCGCACTTTTCTTTGTATTATTTTTAAAAATTCTCGAAAAATCGCTGTCCCGGGCCTTATCTCGAAAAGTACTTATCAAAAAATTTCGAAAAAATTCTGGAATATTCTCCACGGGGTGTAGATTGAACGAAAATTATCACGAGTACATTACCTTTAATAATTTATATGGTATATAAAAAAACAAAAATTTCAAGGTCATCAGATTTCAGTAAAGATTGGAAACAAACTTTGTTGAAAACTCAATTGGGGTGTATTTTGTGAAGTCACTGATCATTTTATACCTCTGTGTCAAAATTTTTTTATTTTAAAAGCAATCAACGTACGGAACGCTAATTACGCAAGTTCAACTCGCACTTGACCGGTTTTTTTTTCTTTTTAATACTAATCCTCGTTGGTTCAGTTTCAAATAATAATTTAAACATGTTTTCTCATAGTTCCAATTAATTAGTTAAACATAACAGAAAAATAGTATAGAAAGCAGATGGTGTATAAAGACTTTTTGGACTGAGTGTAGATAAATGTTTATATATAGATTTTCAAGTTTTTGTACCAGAATCTCTTTAAATAACACAAGCTAATATTTTTCAAACCCCGAGACCAAACTATACTTTGTCGAAGGTTTTTGGTGCACTAAATCCAAATCCGACCTCAGAATTGCTCCATTATAACATGTTTTCGAGATGTCCTAACCTAAAGATGCAAGAAACGCGGTTTTTCGCTATATTCCGGATTATATTATATCGCCAATTAATTTTTTTCCACAAAACTCCTTGCGGCGGCGTGTGAAAGTGCTACTTTTCCACTTCAAAATGTGTTTTGATTTTTTCAGATATTTTTCTCGGAGAAATCGTCCGTTGAAATTAATTAATTGGCTTTTTCGTTACAACCATACCAAAACGAAGTTGATCTGGCAGGCGAGAGTAGTGTAATTATATGATTTTTGGGACGCTGAATCCGACTTCGTTGTCTGTTTAACTTCATCGAGCCATGGTTTATCCCTAACCTTAAGAAACTTAAAATGGCGGATTTGATAGGACGGCTAGGAAAAAAGCTTCTTAGAAAAGTGCTTTTCTGCTGTATTAAATTTTGATTCGTTTAGTTATGTTTGGTTAAGCGCTTAGGATGTTTGTCATTATGTCGTGTCAAATATTGATTCATTTAGAGTCGTTTGCTTAAGAGCCTGAAGTGTGTACATTTCTGCTGTTATTAATTTTGATTTGGTTAAAGTTTGTTATGTTTGTCTTTCTGTTGTGTTAAATTTTGATTCTTTTAGGATTTGAGAATGTAATATCTTTTTATCAATTTTCACACGAGGCCTGAGGTTTTGTTAGGTTCATTTGCCTTGATGCTTGTTTGGGGATTAAATGTAATGTCTTTTATCAATGACGCATTGAAGAACGGGATATTGTCGAGAAAAAATTTTTGAACAAAGTTTGTGTATTTTACTAGAGAAATATAATGCCATCACAAAAATATGGATTCCCATTTAAAAAATCAAAGTTGACGTTGAAATGACCTTTAAAGTGATCTTCCAAGATCATCATAATTATATCATTTTATTGCCCCTTCAAAACCTTTCAACTTTTGTCTGAAACTTTTTTTACTAAAAGTTGACATAAAAAAATTAAGAAGCCTGGTACATTAAAATGGGGCATCATGTATGATAACAAATAAACCATGTTACTACTACAAAGATGATTTCTCCGAGAAGAAATAAGATATCTGAAAAATTCAAATGCAGTTTTATGGTGAAGAGTAGTACTGTCACATGCCGTAAAAATTTTATGGAGAAAAATTAATTCGCTCTGTTTTTTGCATTTTTAGGCTAGGATATCTCGAAAACCTGATGTGATTTTTTTTTTTTATGGGTCTAGCAAACGTATTGCAGGGAAGTCCCTAAAGCGCTCCAGGAGCGGCATGTGCGCGGAAAAAGCGATTCACGTTATTCTTGAATCGCTGTAAATTGTACTCGGTGGGAAACACAGTCCTGGGCAAATTATTCCAAAGGGATGATGTTCTCCATATAAAAGACTGCTTGAAAAGTCTTGTACGCGGAGTAACAAGCTAAACCTCATACGGATGTGAAGCACCAGCGCGACGTGTATTTCTAACATGCACCACTTTGGGAGGAGTTAAGCGGGCTACATCCTTCGAATACTTTCCATGAAAATACTTGTAGAACAGACTTAAGTCACCAACCGTTCTTCGATGTTTCAGCGAATCAAGGCCGCCGGTCAATTCCGGATCTCCATGATGTGAGCATTCCATGCACCATGATGGAGCAATTCTGAGAATTTGGATTGAGCGCATCAAAAAGCTTTTGGAAAATGTACACGGGTCTCAAGGTCTGGAGTTTCGTCCAATTTTGTCGGACTGTGTAACTAAAGAAACCCATTTTGCATCCAATTAGAATTTAAATCAGCCACACCAGTTGGTGTGAATTAAAAACTGTGTACTGTTTCACGCAATTTCAATTAAATAAGATTTTGGGAATTAGGATATATATCTTTATAAGAATACATTTGCATTTTAGCTATCGTTACCTGTTCGGTACCTATTCAATTTTTAATTTATGTAATACTAGCCGTGCCCTCGGCTCCGCTCACGTGGCCTTGATTAACTACTATCGTCACTGCTTATTTCTTATGTTACCTAACGTAATAACATATCTACCATTATTTCCCCTTATCTCCCATTATTTCTCCCTATCTCCCATTATTTTTCCTTATCTCCTATTATTTCTACATAATTTCCATTATCTAGGCTTATTTCTGCTCATCTCCCATTATTTCTCCTTACCTCCCATTATTTCTCCTTATCTCCCATTATCTCACCTTATATCCCATTATCTAGGGATATCTCGACTTATCTCGCAATATTTCTCCTTATCTCCCATTATTTCTCCCTATCTCCCATTATCTCACCATAACTCCCATTATCTAGACTTATCTCTGCTTATCTCCCATTATTTCTCCCTATCTCCCATTATTTATACTGATCTCCCATTACCTCACCTTATCTCCCAATATCTAGGCTTATCTCGACTTATCTCGCAATATTTCTCCTTATCTCCCATTATTTCTCCTTATCTCCCATTATCTCATCATAACTCCCATTACTTAGACTTATTTCTGCTTATCTCTCATTATTTCTCCTTATCTCCCATTATTTATACTTATCTCCCATTATCTCACCTTATCTCCCATTATTTAGGCTTATATCGAATTATATAGAACATATCATATGTATAAATTTATAAAAAACACGTAAATCGGATAAGTGGTTCTCAAGTGCTAAGCGGATAGACAGAGAGATGTTGCATTTTATATATATTATATTCTTTGCAACATGATATTGTTCCATATTTAATGGTTTAGGCAGTGTATTGCAAGAGAACGCGCTAACGACAAACTTTTTTTTCTGCTTCATTCACTATTATCGTCACTGCTTATTCTTTATGTTACCTAACGCAATAAAATATATCCTATAACCTGGCCAGAGAACATATGTATGTTTTGAAAAAAAAAAAAGTACCTAAATCGGATAAGTGGTTCTCCAGTGATAAGCGCACTAACGGACAGACAGACAGACGCCAGACAGAGATACGTTGCATTTTATATATATTATAGATGTAATAAAATATATATCTATAACCTGGTCAGAGAATATATGTATGAACTTAAAAAATCACGTAAATCGGATAAGTGGTTCTCGAGGGATAAGCGCACTAACGAACAGACAGACAGACAGACAGAAAGACATTGCATTTTATATATATTATAGGTATAGATTATTATTATTATTATTATATGTTATAACCTGGCCCAAAAATATATGTATGAATTTAAAAAAAGACACGTAAATTTTATAAGTGGTTCTCGCGTGATAAACGCACTAATGGACAGACAGACAGACAGAGAGACAGTGCATTTTATATATATTATAGGTTATAGATATTCTCTGCTACATAATATTGTTCCATATTTAATGGTTTAGGCTGTGTATTGCTAGCGGCAAACTTTTTTCCGACTTCATTCACTATTATCGGCACTGCTCATTCCTTATGCTACCTATCGTAATAAAATATAGCCTATAACCTGGCCAGAGAACATATGTATGTTTTAAAAAAAAAGTAGGTAAATCGGATAAGTGGTTCTCCAGTGATAAGCGCACTAACGGACAGACAGACAGACAGACAGACACAGACAGACAGAGAGACGTTGCATTTTATATATATTATAGATAGACTCCTACTCAGGTTGCTACAATGGCCTCCAGAGTGATGTCATTTGATAGCTGTGAAATAATTGGTTTCCAACTTAAAACACACTAATATGGCTATATGAACTATGAGTTTTCTGATTTTCAAGGTGTGTATGAGCAATTTGTATAGAGCTCGATTTACTTTTTACTTTACAGAAGTTCTTGATCTTTGATAGTTTACGTTACATGAGTTCTTTGGGGCGCAATGAGAAAAAAAATTCTTAAACAACACTATTCTAAACATAACAAAGAAAAATATTGTTTTAATATCCACAGATCGACAGTAGAATGTATTTGTTTAAATAAGTATACTTTGAATTAGAACTGTAAGAACTTTATCTCAGAAAATATTATTTCACCAATTAAAATTTCTTATGTACAAAATAAATTATTTATATATATATATATATATATATATATATATATATATATATATATATATTTATATTTATATAAATATGTATATATATATATATATATATATATATATATATATATATATATATATAGATATATATATATAGACATATATATATATATATATATATATATATATATATATATATATATATATATATATATATAAGTTAATTTTTACTTAATAATACAGTAATGATACTGTGGTGTCGAGATATTAACAGGATACGATAATTCGGCCAATTTAAATCTATTGGTGGTTTTTAAAGAGTCTTTTTTTGAGAGCAGATATAAACCATACTTAGCGATATGAAATCATTTCGCTAGTACTATAGTCAGATAATAATAATGTCCGAACTCCAGAAATATGCTACACAACAGTTACAAACACTATATTAAACACTTTATTTATGCACTGGACTCATGCCCATGTTAACATTATCAGGGGTGCTCCTGCTGCTGCTGCCGCTCGACACCGCGATTGCCGCTCGAAGCTAAATTAGCCAAAATTGTCAAGTGCTCTTGCTGCTGTTGCTACTCGATGCAGTGAACAGTTAGCTTCGGGCAGCAGCAGCGGCAAGAGCACTTGAAAATGCCAAATGAGAGTTTGCCGAAACATCATGAAAATTCATTGTTAGACCAATGGATTGAAACCTGGAATTTTAATGTATATATATATATATATATATATATATATATATATATATATATATATATATATATATATATATATATATATATATATATATATATATATATATATATATATATATATATATATATATATATATATATATATATATATATATATATATATATATATATATATATATATATATATATATTATATATATATATATATATATATATATATATATATATATATATATATATATATACATCCATCCATAGATCTTCCATGTTTCGTTCCTCAATTTCCCTATCTATCCTCTCCCTGCAACTTATTCTCGATGTACCTCGCTTTTTGTTGCCTTCCTGTTGCCATTTTAATATTTGTTTTGGGATTCCATCTTCATCCATTCTTTGAATGTGTCCAAACCAGATAAGTTGTTTGGGTAGAATATCGTCTGTAATACTGTGTTTGATTCACATGATTTCTTAAACACGTTCGTTGGAGTTCCTTTCTCTTCTGGAGATTCCTGGTGTTCTTCCTCAGAAGTCCATTTCCGTTGCTCTCAGCGTGGCTAATGCTTTTTCCTTCAGAGACCATACTTCACAGGTATATAATGTGATGTGTGTGTGCTGGATCCCAGCTCTTGTAGATAGAGGAATTCTGAACTAAATAGGGGTTTTTCAATACTTTACGGAAGACGAACCTGGGTGAAGAAGCCCTCAATCTCTATACGACGTGTCCCAATGGCTATTAGGGAACAGTCTGTTGATATACAGGTCAAGTGTGATTAAGGCGTTGCCAAATAAACACTCGAGGATCAACTGGGGGCATGGCATAGGGCAGCAGTTATGCTATTATTGGATCAAGGTCCCTAAATAAGTACTTCTCTAGTATCTTACTGTGGCTGAAAGTTCAATAGAAAAGGCCCTCAGTCCATTGCAACCCTTAAACGAGCAGAGAATGCGAAGAATCCCCGGATTAGCCAGAAGAATTCTTATATGGAATGATAGGAGTATGTTTATTGGCGGCAAAATCCATAACATTGTTCAGACGATTGAACGTAGATTTAATGGCACTTAGCCAAACACGTTGGCAAGGTATGAGTACCTATATAGTGCAAGATCACCGTGTTTACTATTCTGGTAACGATGACAATGTACATTGAAATAGTGTTGCCTATGTAATATCAAAACAATAGTTTGTTGCGGGTTTTGTCCCCTATTTTCATAGAACTACGATAGTAAGATTAAGCTCCACGCCCTATGACCTGAACAAAATTCAAATATATGCTCCAACTTCGGATGATGACTATCAAGCTGTGGAGAGCTTCTATGCCAGCTGAACACTTTATTAAAATCAGTTAAAAAATCCCAACCATTAATAATAATGGGAGACCTAAATGCAAATGTTGGAAAGAGCAGAGAAGATGACATTGCTGGCGATTATGGTAAGAGAAAAAAAAGGGGAAATCGATCTGGGTAATTCTGCAAAAAGAACAACTTAATAATGTCAAATATCTTCTTTAAATTACCGACTAGAAGATTATACATATGGAAAGTTCCAAATGATTCTCCTGATAAGCCTGCGAGAAATCAGATTAATTTTATTACTATTAACAAAAGACTCAGAAATGCCATAACATCTACAAAAACATATCCAGGCGCGGACATTTCATCAGACCATACCCAGTAGTTTCTAAGATCAAAATCAAAGTTAAAAAACCTACCAAAATTCCTGCAGCACGAGGTATAGATATCCAACTCTTAAGTAAAGAAGAAAACAAAGGACAATTGAAAAGTTCTCTCACCATATATTTACAGGATCGTAATATTTGAGGACAAGTCTTGAGACAGAATGGAAAGAACTAACGAAAAAAATTAACAGTACAAGTGAATAGCTCTCGAAAAAGGAACGGTAACCCTTAAAGAATGACTGAACATATTTTAAAAATGATAGAAAATAGAAGAATGGCAAAGAACGCCAACCCCATTCAGTATAAAGAGCTTAACTGAAATATTAGAAGCCATTGATGTTTGGCAAAAGAAGATGGATGAGTAGAAAGTGCCAATAATTAGAATGTATCTAACAAAAACATAATTACCCAAACATGCATAGAAATGTAAAACAAATGACAGAAAGCAGAAAACGCAAGATAGTAACCTTAACAGATAATGATGGCAACATACTGATAGAAAAGCATGACATGCTAAAATATGGGAAAACTACATAAAGGAACTTTTTAAGGATGTACGACCAGAGTTTTCCACAACCAATGCAAACAGTGCCCCCCAATAAATAAGGATGAAATTTTTAGTTCAATAAATGATATGAAAAATGTACGTGCACTAGGTCCAGACGAAATCTATACTGAAATCTTGAAACTGTTTAGTTACTGTGAAAAATGTCTTAATCTTTTGGTGAGGCTTTTTAATATAATCTACGACTGTGGTAAAATACTTCAGAAATGGCTAACTTTTACTTTCTTGCCTATACTGAAGAAAGCATCATCCAGGAAATGCAACGACTATCAGTTGATTAATTTAATAACTAACAACACTAAGATTTTCTTAAAAGTAATCTATTCACGAGTATATCGTAAATGTGAATCCGACTTATCTCAAACCCAGCTTGGTTTCCGTGAATTGTTGTGGCTGTTACTTGATGGAAATTCATAACGAATGTAATGAAAAACTGATTTTGTCAAATTTCCACTTTATTTAGTTTCACTGAAACTGTATGATGCGTTTCGCTATACTATAGCTTCGTCTGATACAAAATCATCATTTTGTATCAAACTGTATGACGCGATTCGCTATACTATGGCTTCGTTTCATACAAAATGATGATTTTGTATCAGACGAAGCTATAGTATAGCGAAACGCGTCATACAGTTTCAGTGAAACTAAATAAGGTGGAAATTTGACAAAAATTAGTCTTTCATTACATTGGTTTCCGTGACTTTCTCGACACTAGAGAAGCATTATTGTCTCTACAAGTACTCGTTCAGAGATGTAGAGACATAAGCCATAACGTTTTCGTCTGTTTCATCGACTTCTCTAAAGCCTTTGAGAACGACCATCACGATAAGCTCATTGAAGTACTCAGACCGACTGATATAGATGAGAATCACATAAGAATAATTGGTAACCTTTACTGGAGACAACGACCTGTGATAAAAGTGGACGGTAGTACATCCAACGAGATCGAGGTTTGTCGGGGAGTACGTCAAGGATGCGCTATCTCACAAACTTATTTAATATATACTCTGAACAAATAATTCAGGAGGCGTTAACTGGACAGAGTGGAATCAAAGTCAATAGCGAATATATCAATAATATCAGATATATAGACGACACTACTATTGTGAATGATACTTTCAAAGACTTACAAAAATTAGTTGCAAGAATCCGTCAATATTTACAACAAATGACCTTAGTCTAAATGTTTCCAAAACCAAATACATGGTAGTGTTCAAGAAACCACACGCTAAACCAAGACCCGTGACAGTAGCAGGCAGGAGAGTTGAGAGGGTACTGACATTTGATTATTTTTGTATGACCATCTACGATACATGAGTTAAGGGGCGGAAATTAAGTCCGATTTGAAAAGGCCAGAGTCACATTTGTTCAGATTAGAGAATTTTACATTCCCAAAAATCTTAAATATCCTAATATTGCAGTGTTACGTGTTCTCTGTTTTGCTGTATGGGGCTGAAGCGTGGACAGTCGATGAAACTATACTAAAAATAATTAATAATTTTGAAATGTGACTGTACCGTCGCATACTGAAAATCCTTGGACACAACATATAACAAATGAAGATGTCCTCGGGATAACGCGTAGAGATCTGAAATTGGTCCGTACCATGAAAAAGCGCAAACTAGAATACCTGGATCATATCATGAAGCATGAAAAATATTGACTATTGCAGCTGATACTCCAGGGCAAACGTGAGGCGCAGAGAGATCCAGGTAGAAGCAGGTAGAGGAGGTCACTTGGATAAAGAATTTGCGTGACTGGTTCGGACTTAAGTCAACTGAACTCTTCCGCATAGCCACAAACAAAGTGGGAATCGCCATGATAATCGCTAATGTTCGGAGCGGATGAGGCATATTGAGAAAAAGAAGATAAAATGTGATAGTTTTCACTATGGTTTGTTGGTTTTATTTATAGATTTATCCTATAAAATGCTATTTAGCAGTTCAATGGCCTTTTTCCTGCAGTATTTTCCACTCTTGTGATTTTTTTACCCTATCCAGTTTTTCATCCTCCGGAATTTTTATATTATGTTAATGGTCCAAGATCTCCAAGACCTAAACTACATGACGAGTAAACTATTTAACTAATATAAAGGTTGAAGTTTAGAAGTCAATATAAAGAAGACAGAATATCTATGTATTGGTGGGTAACAAAAAGATCTTATACTGAACGATCAAACTACGATAAAACACTACGACCATTACAAGTATCTAGAGGACAGTATCTAGTTGCAGTCTCCGCAGTGTTTTATCGTAGTTGGATAGTCCAGTATAAGATCTTTTTGTTGCCCTCCAATACATAAATATTGTGTCTTCTTTAACTCCAATTCTTGTATTCATCAAATAGTTTGCTCGCCCTGTGCAACGCGGGTAGGATGTATAAATAAAAATAATGTGGTGGTGATAACTATCGCGCAGAGCTAAAGACAATCTGTATATTCAAAAACGAATCAAAATAAACTTTTTCATAAATAACTCTTTAAGACTCACCTCCTATTTTATATTTTCAGGTATATAACTGAAGAGATGTTAGGAGTAATTAAAGTAATATAGTAGATTTTAAGAATTTGTTTCTCTAAATGTTTTTTACCCAAAGTATTATTAAATATAAAATAACCGGTCAAGTGCAAGTTGAACTTGCGCAATTAGTATTCCTTACGTTGATTGCTTTAAAATAAAAAATTTTGTTAAGGAGGTATAAAATCATCAGTGACTTCACAAAACACACCCCAAATGAGTTTTCAACAAAGTTTGTTTCCAATCTTTACTGAAATTGATGACCTTGAATTTTTTTTTTATATACCAGATAAGTTATTGTAAGTAATGCACTCGTGATATTTTTCATTCAATGTACACCCCGTGAATTCCAGATTTTTTCAAAATTTTTTGATCAATACTTTTCGAGATAAGGTGGGGGACAGCGAGTTTTCGCGATTTTTTTAAAATCATACAAAGAAAAGTGTGCGCAAGTATTACATTACATATATATATATATATATATATATATATATATATATATATATATATATATATATATATATATATATATATATATATATATATATATATATATATATATATATATATATATATATATATATATATATATATATAGATGTAACTTTTCTTTTGACTGGCTACTAAGAAGAAAGGAGAGTTTTGAGGTTGCAGTCGTGGAGGATTGGCCAAAATATTAACTACTTTTGTTTAATATCAAGCTTTCGAATATGGATTTTATTCTTCCTCAAGATATCTGAAATCACATTGTCCCTATAAGTATAATTTTACAATCAAAAAAGTAAACAAAACTTACAAAACGATGAGTTCAATCGTGTAATACATGTCGCCCTAAACAATGGTTTCGAATCTTAAGACTAAAAACTGCACAGCATTTTGTTATTTAGTTTCTGATTAATTAACTGACTAAAGAAAACAAAATATAAAGTTGTTTTCCATCCTTTATTTTCCCTGTTCACTAAGAGGAAAAATCCCACTGGAAAGAATAATATTTTGTTTCTGTATTATGGCGGGAAATCTATAGTATTGAACGGAAGAAAAGGGTTATATGTGAGAAATGTCAAGCGTCAGGATTGAAGAGGTTTCTTTTAATCAGTTCCTAAAACGCGTTTAACGGCAATGCGGCTGAAGGTAATGGAATCGTAAACAAGCAAGAGAGTACCAGGAAATTACGACCACTGAATCAAGACGAGGAACTGCGAGGGTGGAAAATGTTGAAGGATGGAAATTGCATGATCTTCAGTGCCAGATCTTTTATTCATGTTGTTCGGATTGTTGTTGATTGCTACCATTTCAAGGAATTTTCTTTTTTGGTAATTCGGTTCAGTATACAAAATTGAAGCCCCTCCGTAATTCATTCTGTGATCCTTTTTCATTACATGCTCTGCAAGAGAGCATGAAGATACGCCTCTTCTACAATCACTTTTATGTGAAATAATACGTCCTTTGCGGCTTCTAGAGGTTTGACCGACATAGGAAAGGTCACAGTCTGAACAAGGAAGGCTGTAAACAACGTTGCATTTCTGTTCAGTTCTAACAGGAGTTTTTAGCTTGGAATAAAGGAAACTAAGATTGTTGTGAAGTTTCTTTGCAAATTTTATATTGTGATCTTTGAAAACATTAACCAAACGTGGAGTAAGGTCTTTATAATACGGAAGGGTTCTAAAAATGATCTCATGATTATTGACAAGTTCGTTATTAGGTGGAGAAGGGTTTTTTTTCATTAAATGGAAGAGGAGTAGAAAAAAGAAGTCTGTGAACCAACTTAGGAGGGTATGAGTTTTCGATGAAGAGGGTTTTGAGTTCATTTAAACTATCTTTTAGAAAAGAGGGGTGTGTTAGTCTTCGAACTCTGGATCCCATTGCTGACAAAATATTCAGTTTCATTTTAGTTGGATGGTTTGAATTAAAATTTACATATCTGCCGCTACTAACAGGTTTCCTATACCATCTGGAAAGAATCTTATTGTCGTCGTTACGAGTTAAAACCATGTCTAAGAATGGAATCGTCCTGTTCACTTTACTACTTCGACAGTAAACTGTAAGTACTCATTGCCTTGATTAAAGATTCTGAGAGTGTCTTGGATTATGTTACGGGGAACAGAAAGTATGAGATCGTCCACGTATCTTTTTAAGAAAGGTAGGGAAAAGGGGAGTTTCGTTATGCAGCTCGAGATTAGGTTATCCAAGACAAAAACTACTGATGATCGGAGATATACTGGCACCCATGGGTGTACCAAACACTTGCTTATAAAACCTATCGTTGAACACAAAGAAAGTTGAGTCGAAGGTGAACTCAAGTAATTTCATAAAGGATGGTCGATCTAAAGTTGTATGTTGTTCAATGTAGTTCCAATTATCCATAACGCTAGACTTTGCCAAGTTAAGAGGGAGGTTGGTGAAAAGAGATACCACGTCTAAACTGATAAGGATGTAGTCCTGAGGTAGTTGGAATTCATTAATAAATGAGCTGAAGGCGAAAGAGTCACTGATATAATGTTCGTTGGTTTTATTGTAGGATTTAGTTAGAACACTGGTAAGGTATTTTTCTATATTCCCATTAGGTGCTCGCAGAGAGGATATAATTGGTCTAAGAGCTAAGTTAGGTTTATGAATCTTGGGTAGAGCATAAAACCGTGGTGCTATAGTATTGTAATTGTGTAATGTTTTAGCTAAGTTGTCATCTATTTTCTTAGAATTCTTGAGTTGGGTGACAAGTTTATTGGCTTTTTGTTCGAACGAACTAGTGGGATCTCCTTGGAGAAGTATGTAGTATTTGTCATCATCCAAAGGAGACAGGCTGAGTGTGTTGTAATCAACAGAGTTCATGATCACAGAAACGCCGCCCTTGTCACTCAATGTAACTAAGATTTCAGGGTGTTGTTTAAGGAAATTCCTAGTTTCAATGATATACTTGTGAATTACGTCCACCCTCTTGATGTTTTTGTGTAAATGGTTAGAGATAATATTCGTGAACCTCCCTCGGAGAATGTTCTTAAGATTATTGTCAAAATGTGAAACTGTATACTCCAAATCTGCTAGCAATTTGGGTACCTGGCACAACTTTAGGTCTGCTTGTAAACAAAATTTAGGACCCAACGCTAGTATGGTAATATTCTTCAACCATTTATCAGGGACTGATATTAAGTTGAAGGAGTCGTTTCTTAATTTATTCAGTTTCAAAATATTTTTCCTTTTAATATTCGCAAAAATGTTGTTATATTTATGAATCAAAGAATTATTGTAATCAGTAACTAAATTTACAGGAAGGGTACTGAAAATTAATTGTTTAATGTGTTTAATTTCTCTTTCAATTTTTGATATTTGAGAGATAGTTATGCTAATCTCAATATTAAGTATCTTCCTTCTTACCTTCAGATTGAAGGAAGTGATTGCTTGTCCGAGAGGCCCTTCATGGTGTTGCATAAGATTGTTAATGTTTTTTAGGCTGTGTATGATGTGATTCGGGTAAATTTGTAGGTGTCTGCATCTTAATAAAAATATTCTTCTATTTATTAGAGCGGCAAGTTTGGTGTTCGAAGTGGCCCAGTGTTTTAGTCGTTTGACCGGGATAATGCCATAATTATGTTGGATGTTGTGGTAAAACCCCATTCCTGTGTAACAGATGTAACTTTTCTTTTGACTGGCTACTAAGAAGAAAGGAGAGTTTTGAGGTTGCAGTCGCGGAGGATTGGCCAGAAAATTAACTACTTTTGTTTAATATCAAGCTTTCGAATATGGATTTTATTCTTCCTCAAGATATCTGAAATCACATTGTCCCTTAAGTATAATTTTACAATCAAAAAAGTAAACAAAACTTACAAAACGATGAGTTCAATCGTGTAATACATGTCGCCCTAAACAATGGTTTCGAATCTTAAGACTAAAAACTGCACAGCGTTTTGTTATTTAGTTTCTGATTAATTAACTGACTAAAGAAAAGAAAATATAAAGTTGTTTTCCATCCTTTATTTTCCCTGTTCACTAAGAGGAAAAATCCCACTGGAAAGAATAATATTTTGTTTCTGTATTATGGCGGGAAATCTATAGTATTGAACGGAAGAAAAGGTTTATATGTGAGAAATGTCAAGCGTCAGGATTGAAGAGGTTTCTTTTAATCAGTTCCTAAAACGCGTTTAACGGCAATGCGGCTGAAGGTAATGGAATCGTAAACAAGCAAGAGAGTACCAGGAAATTATGACCCACTGAATCAAGACGAGGAAACAACATACAACTTTAGATCGACCATCCTTTATGAAATTACTTGAGTTCACCTTCGACTCAACTTTCTTTGTGTTCAACGATAGGTTTTATAAGCAAGTGTTTGGTACACCCATGGGTGCCAGTATATCTCCGATCATCAGTAGTTTTGTCTTGGATAACCTAATCTCGAGCTGCATAACGAAACTCCCCTTTTCCCTACCTTTCTTAAAGAGATACGTGGACGATCTCATACTTTCTGTTCCCCGTAACATGATCCAAGACACTCTCAGAATCTTTAATCAAGGCAATGAGTACTTACAGTTTACTGTCGAAGTAGAAGTGAACAGGTCGATTTCATTCTTAGACATGGTTTTAACTCGTAACGACGACAATAAGATTCTTTCCAGATGGTATAGGAAACCTGTTAGTAGCGGCAGATATGTAAATTTTAATTCAAACCATCCAACTAAAAATGAAACTGAATATTTTGTCAGCAATGGGATCCAGAGTTCGAAGACTAACACACCCCTCTTTTCTAAAAGATAGTTTAAATGAACTCAAAACCCTCTTCATCGAAAACTCATACCCTCCTAAGTTGGTTCACAGACTTCTTTTTTCTACTCCTCTTCCATTTAATGAAAATAACCCTTCTCCACCTAATAACGAACTTGTCAATAATCATGAGATCATTTTTAGAACCCTTCCGTATTATAAAGACCTTACTCCACGTTTGGTTAATGTTTTCAAAGATCACAATATAAAATTTGCAAAGAAACTTCACAACAATCTTAGTTTCCTTTATTCCAAGCTAAAAACTCCTGTTAGAACTGAACAGAAATGCAACGTTGTTTACAGCCTTCCTTGTTCAGACTGTGACCTTTCCTATGTCGGTCAAACCTCTAGAAGCCTCAAAGGACGTATTATTTCACATAAAAGTGATTGTAGAAGAGGAGTATCTTCATGCTCTCTTGCAGAGCATGTAATGAAAAAGGATCACAGAATGAATTACGGAGGGGCTTCAATTTTGTATACTGAACCGAATTACCAAAAAAGAAAATTCCTTGAAATGGTAGCAATCAACAACAATCCGAACAACATGAATAAAAGATCTGACACTGAAGATCTCTCCACGATTTATTGTTATATTTTAAATTTGACAAAAAACTCCTTGCCAAACAACTCATTAGACTTCCTTTGAATACCCCTATTTCGCTTATATTCGATCGTAATCTTCAAGTTTTTGCAATTTCCATCCTTCAACATTTTCCACCCTCGCAGTTCCTCGTCTTGATTCAGTGGGTCATAATTTCCTGGTACTCTCTTGCTTGTTTACGATTCCATTACCTTCAGCCGCATTGCCGTTAAACGCGTTTTAGGAACTGATTAAAAGAAACCTCTTCAATCCTGACGCTTGACATTTCTCACATATAACCCTTTTCTTCCGTTCAATACTATAGATTTCCCGCCATAATACAGAAACAAAATATTATTCTTTCCAGTGGGATTTTTCCTCTTAATGAACAGGGAAAATAAAGGATGGAAAACAACTTTATATTTTCTTTTCTTTAGTCAGTTAATTAATCAGAAACTAAATAACAAAATGCTGTGCAGTTTTTAGTCTTAAGATTCGAAACCATTGTTTAGGGCGACATGTATTACACGATTGAACTCATCGTTTTGTAAGTTTTGTTTACTTTTTTGATTGTAAAATTATACTTATAGGGACAATGTGATTTCAGATATCTTGAGGAAGAATAAAATCCATATTCGAAAGCTTGATATTAAACAAAAGTAGTTAATTTTTTTGGCCAATCCTCCGCGACTGCAACCTCAAAACTCTCCTTTCTTCTATATATATATATATATATATATATATATATATATATATATATATATATATATATATATATATATATATATATATATATATATATATATATATATATATATATATATATATATGTATATATATATATATATATATATATATATATATATATATATATATATATATATATGTATATATATATATATATATATATATATATATATATATATTTTACTAGTATTTTCACAAGCTTTCGTTTGACACCACACTCGATGACTAAAATTTTTTTTAACTTCCGATTTCACCCCCAAAACTAACCCCTTAAGTCAAAATTTGACTTTCAAAACTACACGGCTCTGATGAGGCCATCAATTTCTAAATTATTACCAAATTTCAACTTTCTATGACAAATAGTTTCGGAGAAAATCGGGTGTGACAGACGGACAGACAGACGGATAGACAGACACCGAAGTCATCTTATAAGTGTTTTCGTACGGAATACTAAAAGCGTTGCTATCATTGGAAAATTTTAAGTCAGTTATAAGTTTTAGGGAATGGTTTTTGAAGGGATTGTTGTTATAAGCAATTTTTATAGAGTATAATACTTTATTCAATCTAATTAAATATTCTTATTAGTTTATTTAGTTGAATTAATTATCTTATTAACATTTCGTGTAAAAGAACCTAAAAAAACCGACCCGCTCTCGATTTATGACCACTAATAAGAGCAGAAAAATAGTTAACACAATGTGTACATGTATATAATCAACAAAATTATTTGGATTTCACATCGATTAGAAACTGACATGGAACAACCATATAGAACAAATCCTTTCAAAATGTAATCCTTGTTTTTCTTAATTCAAAGCCTCGTAGCTTCAGTCTTTATTAGCATTCTGAAACTCTGTATTATGAACTGTTTCAGTCAATAATGGTATATGATGTAATACACTGAGGGCAACGTATGGCTCGGAGCGTCTCATTGTCTTTATTGAATACCAAGATAGGCAAAGCCTCTTTCTTACAATTTTGAAAGTATAAAAAATAATTTCTAATACTAAATGTAACTATCTTAACCTAAGCTCCTAGTGTGTTCCTATATTAACTTAACCTAGGAAATGTGTTTATATATACATGAGTTTCTTAATGCTAGGACTTAAAACTAAGACTCAAACTACCTTAGTCTAAGACTTACGCCAACTTAAACTAGGACGTAACATTGACTTAAACTAGGATTAATTTAAACTTAAACTACACTGACAATCTTCTTGTCACGGCGGGCGAGGGGGTCATCGTCTTCGTCCGAGAGCAGCGGGTCGGATGGCCTCGGGAACTGGCGGCTAGCGTGAGGTGAGAGTCGGAAGGCGTCCCTGATGCGTGGGTTGGGGTGCTGGGACGCCATCTCCAGGAACTTCTGTTGGATTTTCCTCATGTGTGCCTTTACGGTAGGCACACCGAGGTCCCTATGAAGTTGTCGGTTCCTCATAAACCATGGGACTCCCGTGATCATCCTCAGGGCCTTGTTCTGCACTGCTTGAAGTTGAGCTCTCCTCGTTTTGGAGAGCTGGCACCAAGTGGGGCAGGCGTACTTAAGGCCTGTCTTTACTATGGTGTTGTATACCAGAAGCTTGGTCCGTGGCAGCAACTTACTGGAGCGATTCAGGATGAGAGTTTGCCCAGTAGTTGCTTCGCCTTCTTGGTTGCAGTGCAGACCTGGTCCTTCCAGACGAGTTATCGGTCGAACTAGACGCCCAGGTACTTGATGGACTTAGCCTATTGGATGCGGGAGCCATGGAGCTGGCGATGTCTATGAGAAGTGCCGCTGCTCTTGGAGAAGACGATGGCTTCAGCCTTCGCGGGGTTGAGTTTGATCCTCCAGCGGTTAAACCAGGAGTTCAGGTGGCGCTTAAGTCTGCTGGTGATGAGGCGGCTATTTCTGGAGTGGGTGATAATGGCGGTGTCATCAGCATAAAGAAGGAAGGCTCGGAGCGTATATTTGCTCAAAAAAGAGATATACGTTACATGGTCTGATCATAAAACCAAGAACCCTTATGGCTTTTTTTCAAATTTAGGAATAATGACATTTCCATCTTTACATCTTTATTCACTTATTTTATATGTAAAAATAACTTAAAGTTATCAGATAAGAGATCTTAAATTCATAACTATAGTGTTACGAATAACCAAAATTTTGATATGCTCTATTAAATATTATCTATTGGAGAGAAAAATATGTAAGACTAAAAGCGGAAAAACAGAATCGTATAGTTGTACTATTTTAAGAAGCGAAATATGTACTTTAGTTTACTAATCGGCCGTATTACTGAATTCTTAATCGATCCAAAAATGAAAAAGTAGGTGATGTCAGTTGAAAAAATTAAACCTTGGGTGAGTCCTATCGAATAGTTTTCGCTAGGATTTTGTTTTCAAGCAATTTTTATATAATAAATCAATTTCGTCCTCCTTGAGTGCATATATTAAGAATATTAATAACTCATTATATTTCTAGTCCATCTATTTGATGGTCGAAGGTCTTAGACTACAATGCATTTATGAGTATTTAAAAAATTTAAAAATTTAAAATCAATGCCATACGAATTTTGATAACAGTTTTCCACTGAACTTTTAAAATACAATAAATTTTTGTCATACCTTCTAAGGTATAAAAGCAAAAAGTAGTTCATGTCGAATATTACAACAAAATCGAAGATGAATCAAAAAGCATATTCGATTTTGTTTTGTGCCCTTTTGGCCAGCACATTTTATCATGGTAAGTTTTTTTTTCAGTTTTTCAATATATATATTTTATGTTAATTTTTTGTATATTTTTAAGTTAGTCGTCAACCTTACTTATAATGTTTTCTTTATATTCAAAGAAATTAGGGCCAAGGCAGCTGCTCATCCACCATCTGCTGTTAAAGCTCTCGGAAGGGCTGCCCCTCAGCAACTGGAGTGTGACATAGTAAGTTATTACTAACCATTTTTAGTGTTCCGTACGGAACACTTATAAGATCACTTCAGTGTCTGTCCGTCTGTCACACCCGATTTTCTCCGAAACTATTTGTCATAGAAAGTTGAAATTTGGTAGTAGTATAATAGGAATTGATGGCCTCATCAGAGCCATGTAGTTTTGAAAGTTAAATTTTGACTTAAGGGGTTAGTTTTGGGGGGTTGAAATGGGAAGTAAAAAAAAAAATTTTTTATTAGGTAATCGAATGTGGTGTCAAATGAAAGCTTGTGAAAACACGAGTAAAAAATATATATATAATGTAATACTTGCGCGCACTTTTCTTTGTATTATTTTTAAAAAATCGCGAAAAATCGCTGTCCACCCGCCTTATCTCGGAAAGTACTTATCAAAAAATTTTGAAAAAATTCTGGAATATTCTCCACGGGGTGTAGATTGGACGAAAATTATCACGAGTGCATTACCTGTAATGATCTATCTGGTATATAAAAAAACAGAAATTTCAAGGTCATCAATTTTCAGTAAAGATTGGAAATAAACTTTGTTGAAAACTTATTTGGGGTGTGTTTTGTGAAGTCACTGATCATTTTATATCACCGTAACATAAATTTTGACTTAAGGGATTCGTTTTGAGGGGTGAAATCGGAAGTGAAATAAAATTTTTTTTTACTAGGTCATCGAGTGTGGTGTCAAATGAAAGCTTGTGAAAACACGAGTAAAATATATATATATATATATATGTAATACTTGCGCACACTTTTTGCTTCGTATTACTTTTAAAAAATCGTGAAAAATCGCTGTCCCTTACCTTATTTCGAAAAGTACTGATCAAAAAATTTTGAAAAAATCCTGGAATATTCTCCACGGGGTATAGATTGAACGAAAATTATCATTACCTTTAATAATTTATCTGGTATAGAAAAAAAACCAAAATTACAAGGTCACCAGTTTTCAGTAAAGATTGGAAACAAACTTTGTTGAAAAACTCATTTGGGGTGTGTTTTTGTGAAGTCACTGATCATTTTATACCACCCTAACAAAATTTCTTATTTTAAAAACAATCAACGTACGGAACACTAATTGTGCAAGTTCAACTTGCACTTGACCGGTTATTTTAAATTATGTTGATATAAACTTGTGTTTTTAAAGATTTTATATATAGCATGCCTAGAAGATATAAGTAAAAAGGACGTTCATGTTAAAGTTTTGTTAAGGTTCAAATCTTTAGAAATAAAGTAAGGCATCCAATGCTATAAGTTTCATGAGACGAGCATCTCGGCAAATGTCCAATAAAATTATGGTGCACTAAGTAATACCTCTTAATATATATTTCTT
This sequence comes from Pachyrhynchus sulphureomaculatus, assembly GCA_019049505.1. Classification (NCBI taxonomy): domain Eukaryota; kingdom Metazoa; phylum Arthropoda; class Insecta; order Coleoptera; family Curculionidae; genus Pachyrhynchus; species Pachyrhynchus sulphureomaculatus. The sequence continues at coordinate 32,144,961 of CM032451.1, forward strand.
TTAAATTAAATTAAAACTTCTTATGTATCAACTGAGTTAGGCCGCTTGAATTTTGAATTTCCAACCTTTTAATAATAATAATATTAGAATAAAAACCGTGCATAGAATTTTTATTGTTCTTGTAAGAACTTATCTCATTTTCTAGAGGAATGCAAAAAAGTGGAATTGTATGTAGATTAACCCCTTTGTAAAAATCGAGTACTGAATATTAAATAACCGACCAAGTGCAAGTCGGACTTGTGCAATTCGTGTTTCATACGTTGACTGTTTTAAAATAAAAAATTTTGTTACGGAGGTATAAAAATTTTCAACAAAGTTTTTTTTTTTCCCGATCGCTACCGAAAACAATTTTTGTTGTTTTTTTATTTAACAGAAAAATTATTAGTAAGTAATAGTTTTCATTCATTCTACACCCTGTGGAGAATACTCCAGAATTTTTTCAAAATTTTTTGATTAGCACTTTTCGAGACAAGGCGACAGCGATTTTCCTCAATTTTTAAAAATAGTACAAAGAAAAGTGTGTGCAAGTATTACATTATATATATTTTTGAACTCGTATTTCTACAAGCTTTCATTTGGCGCGCTACTCAATGGTAAAAAAAAAATTTCACTTTCGATTTTACCCCCCAAAATTAACACCTTAAGTAAAAATTTATTTTTCAAAACTACACGGCTCTGGCGAAGCCATCAATTTCTATACTAGTGCCAAATTTTAACTTTCTACATCAAATAGTTTCCGAGAAAATCGGGTGTGACAGACGGACAGACAGACACTGAAGTGATCTTATAAGTGTTCCGTACGGAACACTAAAAAAATTCATTTATTCTCACACTTTTGGTGTTCTATTAATACGTGTTACTTATAATATAGTTTTATCATATTTGCTCCGGATCTATACTCTATCTGGAACATTTTAGAGTTATAAGAAGTAAAAAAAAAATAGTTTTGTTTTCAGGTAACTCTTTTACAGAATTAGCGCGAGGTTGTTCAATCCAGAGTAAAACCGGTTATTTATTTCCTTATACCCAAAATATTAGAAAATAAAAATACCGGTCAGAACAACTCATCAATAAAAATTTACAAACATTATAACAGGTAAAATTTAAATTATTATTTTAATTAAAATATTACTTAAGTTCGTGATTGATTATTTCAGTACAGATCCAGAATTTTTCCAAATTTCAAATCTGTTTATAAAATCATTTGCTGCAACTCTAAGGTTGTCAATATGTTGGGTAAAACGTCGTTATGTCTTAAAGAATTTTCTAGCTCTGCAAGAAATTGCAAACCTTTTTGCATTTTTATGTAGGCTTTGTTAAAAAAAAACAGCACATAAAAAAACCCTCTGCTAAATAAACAGCAAAATGGATACTTTTGACGTTATTTACATACTTAAAATTTTTACGAATTAAAACGATTTCAAATATTTCAGAATGGTACAGAGATTTATTGTATGACTTTTCAGTAACATATTTAAAGACACTTACAGACAGATTTACAAAAAGGGTATAACAGTTAGACTGGATCTATTTGCTAACAGTTAGACTGGGTGCATTTGCTTTGAAATTTGAGGCATTTAGTTATTCAGTTGACTTTTGTTTTTGAAAATTTAATATTTTTTATCGTCAAATCCCCCAATTGAACATTTTTTTTTATATTAATGTGAAAATCGATAGTTAAGTTCTTGAGAGAGGTTGGAAATATAATACTCTGCACAATTTTAGCACAATACTTCATTTTTAATTAATTAATTTTAGTTAATATTAAAGAAAAAGGTATTTCCTGATTATACCATATACTGCCCATCTTCATAACTTTAGTTGGCAAAAGGATACTCTTGCCAATTTGAAACTCTAATTGTTAAATTAGATCAGTTTTAAAGTTATCCTTTTAGTGAATAGCAGAGAAAATTTTAGATTCATTATTTAGAGTTACGTCTTTTTTTTAAATGGCATAGTTCACGTGCTGCAGGGAGACTTATAAAGCGCTACAGAAGTTATGCGTGTGAGAAAAAACGTTTCACGTTGGTCTTGAATCTTTGTAAATTGAACTTGGTGGGAAAACAGTCCCGGACAAATCGTTTCCAAGAAACAGGATTCTCAATAACACAGACTGCCTGAAAAGGGTTGTACGACGAGTGACAAGTTAAGTTTCAAACGGATGTGAAATATTAGCGCGACGTGTATTCTTAGCATATACCGCTCTGGGGGGAATTAATCGAGCTACATCCTTCGAACACTTTTCAGGAGGTCGCGAACTGTTTCTTCGATGTTCCAAGGAACCAAGGTTGATGGTCAGTTCTGGGTCTTCAATGAAACCTCTCTCTTCTAAATAGAATCCATCAAACGCAGTATATGTTCGGTAGCAGAGCCCCAAATATGGAGGCAGTATTCCATCGTTGGTCAAATTTCAGCTTTGTACAGAATTAACAGTTGTTGTGGAGTGTAAGGCTTTCTAGTTTGGAATAATATTCCCAACGTTTAAGAAGTTCTCTTTACTCTGCTTGCACCATATGCATGCCAAGACATATTTGCTTCCAAATTAACGCTCAGAAAATTGAGTGACGATGCTGGAGGAATGGAGTTCCCCAACATAACTATGTCGGGTTCAGAAACGTTAACTTTCTTAGAAAAAACTGCCGCCTTGGTTTTTGTAGCGTCAAGTTCTACTTGGATGCTGTCACCCTAAAATAGAATTTCTTCCAGGTCTCTGTTAAGTTGCACTGTAATAAATATTCTTGCTTACAACTAGGGATTACTACATCAAAATTCATATTTTCATAGATACTTACGAAATTTTTATACAGAACCTACTAATGATTTATATTACCAAAGTTTACTCAGTACTTCAACGTTAATAAAGAAATCAAGAATCTACCAATTCTAAAATAGAAATGTTTTAGTTAAATGTGTCTTGGTTATATGTTTCCCTTAGGGGGATATAGGGTATTAATGATTGGTTTTACTCAAAGGTTTCAAATTTACGAGAGTTGAATATTCAAACAATTATTATTTTCTATTTCAAGCAATAAAGATCTGTAAATAACAATTTTTGGAAATGGCTTTAATGAATTTAGTTTTTTATTGAAAGGTAATAGTTATAATTTCTAATTAAAATCGACCAAGCTACAAGGAAAAAGCATTGATTAATATAGCCAACATATGTGTGCATCCGAGGCCCTTTAAAAGTCTCTCTAATCTCAAAAATATGCAAATATTTGTATTACCTTCTTGAAAAAAAAATTGAGAAAAATAAAAAATGTAATAGTAATTAATTTCATTAAAAGATCACATTTTATTAAGGCACATTTGGATAAAACATATTGAATATCTAGTTGCTTTAAAATCCAATGTTGGGTAGGTCTGCCATATTTAATTAAGCTTTCGAAGTAATTTGGCAACTCTCTGGTAACCTTTCATCCGTTGGTGTTCTTTGCAGCTTTTTACATGAATGTACTCTTTTACACAATGCATTCTCTGGATTGGCCCAGAACAGCAAATTTATCAGATGACAAATGTTGGTGACAAAACGAAGTGTGCAATTAAACTTTGTTCTGTCTGTGTCGTTTTTTTCTTACATAAATTTTACAAGAGAATCAGTAGTATTCCGACCAATATTAATGTTATTTCAGTTTACTTCTAGTTATGATAAGTCCTTTCTTAAGGAAGTTGACTCAATTAATTTTAGTACAGTCCTACCATTTAGAACACCTAGATTTTTACTAACATTTTTTATTAGAAATGAAAAGAAAAATAATAAAGGCTAATACTTTTGTTCAGCTTGCGAAGCGAAGTCTTGTATTCATAAAATATCATCGTCTGAGATTTTTGCATTATTTTTTCATTTCATGGTTCCTAGATTAAGGAAAACTTGGGTTCTCATTTTCGATGGTATATCAGTTTGTCGGTATCTCTACCTATTGACACAACACCCCTAGAAGAAAATGATATATCGATTTTAAATTTTGTACACTTATAATAGTTAAAGGAGGTAAGGGACCTGTAGTCTTCGAATGGTAACGTGTTAGATGAAAAGAGCGAATACGTGGATATCAGCAATTTTTTTAAATAGTTGCAGCAGTGTTATAAGATCTTCGTTTGGTTTTTGTTTTAGTTGATATATCCATTTTAGCTGTAATTATTTATGGTCAAACATATAAGGAGTTGAATGGAATGAGAGTAAGGAATCCCTCATATATATTCTGTTACACGTCCTTTTCAGGGATTTTAGAGTAGAGAAATATAAAAACTATATTATGTTTTATTATTTTCAATTAAAATAAATAGTATATATAATATTACGCTTTAGTCATAGATATATATTCTTTTGACCAAATTTTGTTGTGGTTAACATCTTATCTTAATGTACCTATCAATTAGAATAACAAAATATTGGGTTAAAATGATTAGATAAAGTTATTCTTTGGAGTCAGAAATTCAATTCAATAGTTATTTTAAAGGCTGTGTATTTACAAGGCTGGACAACTCACTTTATCGATTCTTTTGATTTTCTTCTCTCTTAGAGTACTTATTAACAAAATTTTCTCAAAATGACTGAATCCTGCTGGTGAATCTCTCAATAGCTTAGAGCCACCTGCAACAGGTCAACATATGGGAGCTCTTTGTCAAGATCACCCCTTTTCTTAGTATATTTATTCGGCATTTTTACATAAGGTGACATCAGTATTAGAGCAGGTCATTTCATACTGGAGATGGTGTCCAGTATTTAAAAGAAAATTTTACTAGACGAATTTCCACGAGCTTAATAGTCTGTGACTTTTGACAATACGCAGTTGACTAATCAATAAACCTCAAAGCCATCTGGTGTGAAGCGCACAAGTAAAGTAAAGTTTAGTACATTTATAAATGAATAGGGTACTAATACCGCTGTTAGGTCAACAGCAGTAACTGTAAAATATAGATTGCTAATAACACAATTAAATGTTTAGAGGTAACTCTAAAAAAGATTAATACGAACGGGAAAACTGCTTACCCCGGTATAGAGAACTCTTTCAGTGCATCTCTTCCCACCTGCGCGATTGGCGACTCTTTGGAAAGATCGCACTACGTAACTCCCAAGGATACTAAATTTTTTCTTTGTTGGAATCTCTGGCTTTACGGTTACACGGCCTCCCTGGAAGATACGAGTGCCGTCTTTTCAAGTAGTCGCCAGACGCGAATGTGGGAGGACATGCACTAAAAGAGACCTCTATACCGGGGTCAGCAGTTTTTCTGTTTATATTCATCTTCTTTAAAGTTACCGCTCAACATCTAATATTCGCACTCCGTTCTCTGCAGCCCCTGCTATTAATCTAATAATGGTATTAGTACCTTATTCACTTATAAAGGTTCTAAATTTTATTTTACTCGTACGCCTTGCTCTGCAGTTAGTTAGAAGTTTCGGCTGTGTCACACCAGATGGCCTGAGCTTGATTGATTGTTGTCACTTTGGTGTAGATGTTGGTTAAAATCTCTCCTGCTCATACCTAGGCTAACTGATGAGCTCCGATATGGAGCCAAACATGCATGCATGGGTTCATTTAAAGAATCTATGCCCAAGATTTTAACAAAAAACCTTTATTTACATAAAGGTTCAACAACTCAATTCTGTATATATATATATATATATATATATATATATATATATATATATATATATATATATATTATATATATATATATATATATATATATATATATATATATATATATATATATATATATATATATATATATATATATATATATATATATATATATATATATATATATATATATATATATATATATATATATATATATATCCTCCTCCTCAGTCCCATCACTCTAGCAAGAGTTTAGTGATGTTATGTTTCGATTGCAAGGATTGTGCCTCTCCATGAGTCACGGTCTTGAGCGGCATGAATGGCTTCGTGCATGGAATGTCCTATGAGCGGCCTCACCTGGTCTGCCCATCGATTAGGAGATCTACCTCTTGGGCGCTTCCCGTTTATTTTTCCCTCCACCATAAGTTTTTCTAGATCGTTTCTTCTAGAGATATGCCCAAAGTATCGCAAGTACGATTGGTTTATTTTGGTGGATAGGCGATTCATTATTCTTAGTTGGTTTAGAATGGAGACATTTGTTCGGTGCTGTGTCCAGGGTATCCTCAACATTCTTCTGTACACCCATGTTTCGAAGGCGTCAATTTTTCTTCGTGCCACAACATTTATCGTCCAAGTTTCTGAGGCGTAGGTAGCTATGGGAAATATTAGTGCATTAATAAGTTTTAATTTGTTATTTTGAGATATTGCTGAGTCCTTCCAAATCTTGGTCAGTCTGGTTACTGCATTACGAGCTATGTTTAGTCTTCGTTTTATTTCTTTATCGCAACCACCTTTGTTTGTAATTAATGATCCGAGATATACAAATTCCTCAACTACTTCAAATCCCGCTATTTTCCTGATGTTCATTGGGGTTCGATCTATGACCATAATTTTAGTTTTATTCCTGTTAAGTAGTAAGCCATATTCCTCGCTTACTGTACTTAATCTATTCATTATATATTCCAATTCGATGTCGCTAGATGCTATAATGAGCGTATCATCAGCATATCTCAAGTTATTCACTTTCCGGCCTCCCACAGAGATACCGCCATCCCAGTCCTCCAGAACTCGTCTCATAATATATTCAGAGTATGCGTTAAAAAGCAACGGAGGTAAGATACATCCCTGTCTAACACCAGCTTCTATTTTGAATGAATCTGATAGAGTTTGATCGATTTTTACTCTGGCATTGCTATTTTCATATAAGGATCTTATAAGCTGGATCAGGTGTAAGGGAACTCCCATACTCTCAAGTATCGGCCACAACTTGTGCCACTTTACACAATCAAAAGCTTTGGTGTAGTCTACGAAGCATAAATAAGCCTTGATGTTAAATTCATACGTCTTTTCTATGATCTGACGTACATTAAGAATGTTTTCCCTTGTGCCTTTTCCTGGAATAAAACCTGTCTGCTCCTCAGATATTTCTGGTAGTATAAATGATTTTAGCCGGTTGTTGATTATCTGCAGCATTACTTTACTAGCGTGGCTTATTATATATATATATATATATATATATATATATATATATATATATATATATATATATATATATATATATATATATAGTAAATCTCACAATTATTTTAGGTTTGCAATTACCCCACAACTGTTAACGTAACTAAGGGAGTCACCATTATAGCTAATGTCACTGGAAATCTTTTGGTGGTAGCAAACGTTACCGCTAATATATTTTTGGTTATTGACTTTAACGCTGGTCTAATTGGTTTATTCGATGGTAAGTTTTAAATAACCATAGTTTGCAGCTAGTAATAAGATACTTTAAAAGTTTCAACACGACGTTCAGCAAAACTCAAATTATTAGAAACAGACAACAGCAGATAAACTTAAATTTTATATTAAAAATTCGTATACAACTATTATTTTTGTTTTTTCTTGTTTATTTACGATAAGCCGGACATTGGCAGTCGAAACTTGTCGTTAATCTAAGTTAGAGCCTAATAAATGTTCAAAAATTGTCGATTCAATTTTAGTACTTGAAATACGCTCAGTTTCATCACATATATTGTGCATAATTTTCATTAATTTTGTAACAAAGTATTCATTTTAACTAATTATTACTTACTACTAACACCCTTAACGATAAACATTAATTTTACCTTCATTAACTATTACACAACAGTTATCACCTTCATACTTTATTTTTGTGCTCGACGCGCATTTCGCTAACCAGCGTCAAACGGAGATTAACTGACTGTCAATCATCGCTTCTGATGATGCTGACATGGCTCTCAACGCGCATCGAGTGCGAAATTAAGATGTTTGGTATAGCGATGATAAATGTTGTGTAGTGTCAGTGTGCGAAAGATTCAAAAATCTCAACGGATATTAATTATGTGGCATTTTGTTATCTACATAAATAAACTATCATAGTATTAATTGACAGAAAAACAACGAATCTAATATCATCTGTGAAATTTAAAATATTCGTAAAAGATGAAAAACTAATCTTCCAATATGAAATATAAGACATTACTTTATCATGCAATGAGTCCAGGGTGCAATGTAATCTTGTCCTTCAAACCTTGGCCCACATGCCTTACTGTTCTTTCGGTAGCTCCTGAAAGTTTTTACAATTTATCTTGACTAACATTCTTCGTTTTGTATTTAAATAATCCTGAAGCCACGTAAGACTTGGAAACCTTGTAGCATGTTTTAGAAATCACTTGAGAATTTCTAAATGGTAGTTTAAGGTTTTATTTTTAATTTTGGCCACTATTATTTAGATTATATAAATCTCTTTTTTATATTTACCTAAACTCTTCTCTACTAAACCTATATAAGGAGTAATTTACGGTAAAATATTGCCACGAAATAAAAATAAATGGTAGTGTGTTTCATACTATTTATATAAAAAAAGTTAATATACGAGTCAACAAATAGCTTACAACTGTGGATTACAAGAAAGTATGGTCACTATGATTATGAACTATATCGCAATTACTAAAAAGATAAGATCTAAGAGTATTTCCATCCTCAGTGTAATATTTGTTATTTCATTGATAACCTGCACCAAGCATATCAACACTCACGTAACCTCTAACAATTATTTAATCAAATCCAGGATACATCAGATATAAAAAATTGATACTGCCTAACAGCCTTGGTGACTGATTCAGAGGTTAATCGATAGACAAGACCAAAAAACACACTAGACATTAAGATTATCAGCATATTTTCTAGAAACAAGCAAATTTTAGCTAAGTCTCTCCATGGTGGAAATTACTGAAATACTCGTAATCCATAATCATAAAAAGCAATACTAATTCCTTGGTTCTTAGGTAACGCTCATTAATTAAAAATTCTAGGTAGATATAGAATAACAAATTAGTTTGTTATAATTATTCCCAGTTTTAACATGTACAGGCTTTTTCTCCTTCATTTTTCAGGAAACACTGGCGAAGCTGTTATAATAGATATCGCCAAGAAAGAGGGAGTATATTTTTCAGGAAAAATATGGTTAGTTGCAAATATAAGTCTAGAAGGGTACGTGCGTAATTTGAAAAGTTTGAATAGTTTCTTGCAGATTACAGGCAGTAAGTATGACACTATTTTACAAATCAATTGTGTCCTGTAACTTTTACTCTTATTAGTGTCCGTACGGAACACTTATAAGATCACTTCGGTGTCTGTCCGTCCGTCTGTCCGTCTGTCTGTCCGTCTGTCACACCCGATTTTCTCCGAAACTATTTGTCATACAAAGTTGAAATTTGGTAATAATATAGGAATTGATGGCCTCATCAGAGCCATGTAGTATTGAAAGTTAAATTTTGACTTAAGGGGTTAGTTTTGGGGGGGGGGTGAAATCGGAAGTGAAAAAAAAATTTTTTACTAGGTAATAGAGTGTGGTGTTAAATGAAAGCTTGTGAAAACACGAGTAAAATATATATATATATATATATATATATATATATATATATATATATATATATATATATATATATATATATATATATATATATATATATATATATATATATATATATATATATATATATATATATATATATATATATATAATATATATATATATATATATATATATAATATATATATATATATATATATATATATATATATATATATATATATATATATATAATGTATACTTGCGCGCACTTTTCTTTGTATTATTTTTAAAAAATCGCGAAAAATCGCTGTCCCCGAGTGCATTACCTTTAATATATATAATATCTGGTATAAAAAAAAAACAAAAATTTCAAGGTTATCAGATTTCAGTAAAGATTGGAAACAAATTTTGTTGAAAACTCATTTGAGGTGTGTTTTGTGAAGTCACTGATCATTTTATACCTCTGTAAACAAAATTTTTTATTTGAAAAGCAATCAACGTGCGGAACACTAATTGCGCAAGTTCAACTTGCACTTGACCGGTTATTTTATATCTCTTGTTCCACTTAATCTGACAAAATTATGTTTGGATTAAAACTATCGGAAGTAGTGGAAGAGATAACTATACAAAGCCAAAAATGAGAATTCGAAAACTTTTCAACTTTGTAATTTAAGAACAATGTTATAAATACATACATTAACCGAGTTAATCTAGAATTTTGAATAAAATATCCTGCAGGATGCTTACAACTAACCAGAAGCAACGGAGAAGGGTTCCAAAAGTGTACTATATCAAATCTTCCCTTAAAAATATATTAGAGATATATCAACTATTTTGCTGACATCAACGGACATATCCATCGAGGCCACAATGGCAACCTATATGAGACACTATTCCATGTAAATTAATAACTAAATAGAAAAGATAAAAATAGTTATAATAATTTAATAGAGAAGCGATTTTCAGGGATGTTGTCAAAAGTAGTGGCACTGCTATACACGTGTTTCAGACTTTTCGATCCTCATCTTCATGTTCCAAATTAAACGATAAAATCTTGACAGTTAAAAAAACCCAAAGCGTTCATAGACATGAGCCTATAAGCATGTTGCAAGCTAGAGGATGAACTATTATGCTGATATTGAATGCCACAATATCTACAGGAGGCTGTATGCCATAGTGCAAAAAAGAAACACTCGGTGATGTCAAGAGTAGTGCTATATATCTTACGTGCGTGTTGCAGACTTTTGAGCCTTTATCAGCAGGAAGCATATTTTAAAAATAACTTGACTAAAATAAAAACTCCAAATTTATATTTTCGAGCTAGCAGATTTAATGCCCAAAGAGTCAAAAATCTCTGAAAACTCTTTCCGATATTATAAAATTTAAAATTTTATTTAATGCCAAAATCAATTTTACCAACCTTTATTTTTTTTCATAATTTTTAGGTATCTCCTTTACAGTTTCCTCGGCGTCAGAGACTATACTTAAATGTATCAATGGTATGGTGGGATTATTGATATTAAACATAACCCTTGAACTTCAACTTAATCTTAAACTAGGGCTTGAAATTATTATTTCGATTTGCTCTACTGTAATAACACTTATAAAAGGTGGTTTAAAAGGATTCCTTGGAGTAAGTATAAAGTTATTCATTATTAGGTAATTAGGATGCGGCACACTGGGGTATTTAAATATGCATAGTTTCAAAAATCTCTACATGTCGCAATTTTCAACCGATTTGATTTTTTTTGTCTATGAGTGTTCATGATTAAACAGGGGAGAGATCCCTTATGGCTTATTTTGAAAATAATAGACCCAAAATATTTATCAGGTTATTTCTCGTTTCTTATGTTCCTTCGTATTCAACGACTTTCCTAACTATATTTAAAGTTTCTGGAGTCGCTAGTTACGAATCTGACCTCACATTTTAAAAATTCAAAATGACAGATCTAATATGGCTGGCGAAACTCAAAATTAGTTTAATTTTTTCCTATTCAACAAAATATTCTGAAATTTGTTATCCAGGGGTTTTTTGAGTTACTAATTATGTATTCACAGTTAGGTTTTAAAAATTCAAATTGGCAGATTCAATATGGAGGCCAAAAATTTTAAAATTAGTTAAATTGCTTTCTTTTCAATCAAATATTCTGAAAATTGGTATTCAGGGGTTTTTTGGGTTGCTTGTTCCGTAAATAATAGTCAGTATAGACAAAATTGTTCTAGTTTTGAAAAATTGACCAATCTTGTTATGCTATCGAATTATACTATTTTAAGGGTATATTACGCGAAACTTCTTCTTTTTAGCAACGGATATTTCCTAGTCATGATAACTTGCCATCAATTTGAAATTTTTGAAGAACTTTAACTCACAAATAGTAAAAAAAAAAAAATCCCATTTTTATCGAGTTGTAATTATTATTATTGCTATTATTATTATTATTATCTTTTGCTGAATGTAAAGAATAAAATAATTTTACGCAAAAATATAATAAAACTTGTTCTAATTAGGCCTCTTCACAACAGAAAGGTAAATAACCTAACTTAACTATGGTAGGCTGCTCTGTGCTAGCTTTATTTCCTTTCTACATTACCTTTTGTTAGGTTAGGGTAATATACTTTCTGTTGTATTGGCTGCCTTTAGTTTGGTTAATAGGTTCCTTTCATAATTGATTTTAAAGAATGTCATCGGTCTTTGAACCGATTTTAAAAAATACGGAAAAACCTAAATATACCCAAGATTGATTAATTTCTCAAAACTAGAGCACTTTTGATCGAAGTAACTAACTTTTAGTTACATATCTAGCAACCCAGAAAACGCGTACATTCCATCTATCAGAATGTTTGGTTGAAAAAAAGAGGATTTAATTAAATTTAAAAACTTTCGGCAGCCATATTGGATCTGCATTTTGAATTTTTAAACTTTGAATACATAATTAGTAACTCAAAAAACCCCTAGATACCAAATTTTAGAATATTTGGTTGAATAGGCAAAAAATAAACTAATTTTGAGTTTTTGCCCGCCATATTGGATCCTCCATTTTGAATTTTAAGAATATGACATCGGATTCGTAACTAGCGACCACAGAAACGTAACATATCGTTGAATATGAAGGAACATAAGAAACGAGAAATAATTTGATAAATACATATATTTATATATGTATACAAAATAAGCCGTGAGGAATCTCTCCTCTATTTAATCACGAACCTTTATAAATAAAAAAAAATTCAAACCGGATGAAAACTGCGACCTGTAGAGAATTTTGAAACCATGCATGTTTAAATACCCCAGTGTGTGTCGCCTTAAAGTTTGCCTAATTTCTTATGGACAATAGAGCGTCCGGTTTTAAGACATATCTTCGTCAAGCTGCTTGTAGTTAGTCTATAGTGCAAAATATACAGGGCGTTAAGAAGAAAAGTGGCATATTCGAAAGGACGATTCTTACCCTGTAAACAAAAATTATATAGAAATCCTGAGTCCATTTAGAAACATCAGTCATTCATGCAATCATACATAAATGTGTCCTTTCAAGCTGTTACTTAAAATATTACTCACAGGAATATTTTACATTTAAAATATGTTAATTTTGTCTTATTACGTGATTTGATAAAGAAATGGGAAAACTGAAATAAAAATGAAAAGACACACTCTCACTAAAACATACCTTTTCTCTAAATTATAAACTGTACGCCCAGAAACAAAAATAAAAAATTTAGCGTCATGTTAAAATGAAAATATGGACAACTAACTTTAATGACTTTGAAAATATTTCCTTTGAAGTACACTCATTTGTATATTCGAGATAACTAAATAAAGTACAGCTAATAAGTTAAATTAAATAGTGGTTAGTAGTAAATAAAAGAGTTCATCTTCTTAAGGTGTACATATTCATTTGTGAGTACATATTTTAAGATCAATCAATTCAAAACAGTACCAGCAAAACTAAACACTCAAATTCTTTCGTGGACGGCTTCAAGCACGCCTGGCCCTTTCGAATATGCTACTTCTCTTCTTAACACCCTGTATATCTTGCACTATAGACTAACTACAAGCAGCTTGACGAAGATAGGTCTTAAAACCGGACGCTCTTATATCCATAAGAAATTAGGCAAACTTTTAAGGCGGCACACACTGGGGTATTTAAACATGCCTTGTTTCAGAATTCTTTACAGGTCGCAGTTTTCATTCGATTTGAGATTTTTTCTTTATACAGGTTCGTGATTCAACAGGGAAGAGATTCCTCATGGCTTATCTTGAAAATAATAAAATAATAGATCCAAAATTTTATATATATGTATATATGTATATATATATATATATATATATATATATATATATATATATATATATATATATATATATATATATTTATTTATTTATCAGGTTATTTCTCGTTTCTTATGTTCCTTCATATTCAACCATATGTTACGTTAATGCATTATATATTGTAAATACAATGTACTAATACGGAAAACTATATTAATGCATTATCATGTGTAAAGAGTGAACGCAAAATTATGCCGTTTCTATAACCTCCATAACTTTGAGACAAAAAAGCAAACCTAACGTAAAAGGTGTTAAATTAAAAATCTAGAAGGGCATATTTTTCAATATTTTTATTTAGGGGTAAAAATTTTGAGGGTTGAAAAGGCTAAAATAAATAAGTTTTTAACAGAAAATAAAAAAAATATTTATGATGTACGATTCACAAAAATAAGGTACTTTAATTATTTACATATTCTGTATCCAATAACGTATAGTCAATCAAAACCATCCTCTAGAAGGGGGTCGCAATTAATAGGGGATCCTGCCATACTCAAAGACATGAAGACTAGGAAAAAATACAAAGAAATAATCGAAATAATCAAAATATCCTTCAAATTGCAATTCTCTTTTAGAGGGTGGTTTTTAATTTACTATACGGTATTGTCTTGAAAATATGTAAATACTTAAAACTTTTGAACTATTTTCTTGAACTACACATCATAAATCTTTTTTTTATTTTCACACTTCTAACTCCCAAAATAGAGGCTAGTTAACCCTAAACAAAAAAAAATTAAAAATATATTCTTCTAGATTTTTAAATAGCTTTACTTTAAGATCGTTTATGTTAAGTTTGCTTTTTTTTGTCTCCAAGTTATGATGGTTGCAAAAACGAGCTGAAATTCACAATTTTTTGCGGTTGCTCTTTACCACTTACGTATAGGATTTTTAAAGTCCTTGCGTTATAAGTAAATATTTAGGAAAAATTTCGTGGCGAAATAAATGTATTTTCTATATAGTTTTATACCTTTTTAACATTGTAAAATCAATTCTACAATTTGTAGTATATTCTTTGTTAAAAAAATATTAATAGCATAGAGTATTCAATTATTTTATTTATTTAGGCTAATAATATATTATTTTTAGCTTATTGGAACAGAAGTTATTCTAACAAGATTTGATTTGGTTCAATTTGTGTACTTCCTTCAGAGCTTCGCATTAATATTAACTAAGATTTTATGTAAGTACCTAAGACACGAAACGCTCTAATAATAAACAATAATTCTGTACGGTACATCCTATATTGGTGGCGATAGAAGAATGTATAGATTATTTTCTAATATTAATAGAAATAATCTTGAAAAGGACCGAAAAAAGTCGAAAATTTTATTTTTTGCTAATATTTGCGCATTAATATCAGTGTGCAAAGTAACATTTGTCTCAATGTCCATTTTTTAACGTTACCATGACACTGTGCACGAACCATTTTGGAGAAATTATTTTTCACACGTTACCAAAATTTGTAACCAATGTGTTCACTAATTATTTACATTTTGGTATTTTTAAACTTATAAAAACTAAACAATAATCTATAAATTAAAGAAACATTGTTCTAGTTCTTATTATATACAATATTATTAGCGATCACCAATATGGTTTTCGTAAACATAGATCAACAGGAGATCTTCTGACTTATGTAACACATGTTTGGAACAACGCAATTGAACACTTTGGAGAATCTCGAGCGGTTGCTCTTGACATATCCAAGGCATTTGACCGTGTTTGGCACCATGGACTGTTGGCTAAGTTACGCTCTTATGGTATGTCTGAAAGGTTCTGTTTGTGGCTCTCATGTTTCCTCAGAGAGCGTTCTTTACGAGTGGCGGTCGACGGATTTCTTTCTAACACCCTCACTATCAACGCCGGTGTGCCCCAGGGCTCCATACTGTCTTCTACTCTCTTTCTCATTTACATTAACGATTTGCTGGAAAAGACCGGGAATCCAATCTACAGCTTTGCAGATGACAGTACGCTTGTCTCTTCATTCACCTTGAACGCTCGGACATCGGCTGCTCAGGCGAATATCCGCAGACAGCAGGAGGTCGTTCAACTTAACAAAGACCTGGAAGAAATTCTACCTTGGGGTGACAGTAACCAAGTGGAATTTAATGCTACAAAAACCCAGGCGGCAATTTTTTCTAAAAAAGTTAACGTCGCTGAGCCCGACATAGTTATCTCGGGGCACTCCATTCCCCTAGCATCGTCGCTCAATTTGTTGGGCGTTAGTTTGGGAGCAAATATGTCCTGGCATGAACATGTTGCAGGCATAGCAAGGAGAGCTTCTCGAAAGTTGGGAATATTATTTAGAACCAGAAAGCTTTACACCCCACAACAACATATTTGTATATACCATATATATATATATATATATATATATATATATATATATATATATATATATATATATATATATATATATATATATATATTATACGTATGGCTGAAAAGTTTTTGTCTAGAAACTTAAATCGTAGTCGATGCAGCGCTCAGAATCATCAACACGTTGATGTTTTGGGTCCACTGTGAGCAAACGCGGTATCCATTTCGAACCGAACTTTCTCATGCCCAAATATTCATACAAAATATGACCACCACGTTCTTTTGATACCTTTAGGGTGTCAGCTATTTCATGCAATTTTACTTTACGGTCATCCAAAGCAATTTTGTGGATTTTTTTTGTGTTTTCCGGTGTAACTACCTCATTTGGGCCTCCAGAGCGTTCACCATCATTTATGTCTGTATGACCATTACCATACCATTAAATGAGGAGTGATTTTCCAGTTCCCGTAACACTTTTGCACATGCTTTGCTTAGACGGTATTTTTCCAATCAAAAAACAGTGTTTAATCAACACACGAAATTTGATTTTTTCCCATTGTTTTGAAAATTTCAAAAGTAGCGTCACTAAAACCACTGTAACTTGTAAACTAATCGTCGAAATGTCATGAAATTTTGACACGTATCGTTTGAAGGTGGCTACTGCCTATAAATCGTATGGATTTTTTGAAAAGGGCAACATCTATGTGTCAGACCAAAAACTTTTCAGCCTACGTGTTATATATATTATATATATATATATATATATATATATATATATATATATATATATATATATATATATATATATCAAATGAAAAGCGGGACGTCATTTCCATAAAATCGCATAGTTATCGAACAAAAAATTATATAAAAAAAATTACAACGCTATCAATTTAGTTTTTCTTTCAGTAGAGAGCTGAGGGATAAACCCTTTCCTGTCGTAGTACTTTAATGTAGCTGGCGAGTATGTGTCAAATAAAAAAGAAGATTTAGTACAAAGATGTTAGTCTGACAAAAACTTTACTCGATTTTTAGGCGATGTTCGCGGAGATTTGACCACATAACACAAAAAGTTTCCTAGTTTATGCAGATTTTAACAAAGTATAAGTTAATGGGTCATTTTCATTATTGGAAAAATAATGAATTTTTTTGTACCAAGGTATCCTCTTTTCGCAATATTTGAACTTTCCATTTTTGAATTATTATTATTATGAGTAACGATTTACCTTCATTACTCGAGTATTGGTTGGTTCTGTGAACACTTCTGTGGTCAAATATTTAAAATAAAATGGCAAAAGTAATTTAATTAATTAAGTATAAGTATCTTTTGAAATCTCAGGACCATTACCTCCATTACACGGTATTATAACGAGCCCATGTTGCTTACGCAGAAGATAGAAACTCGGGCGCTAGAGAAGGAGGACCTAGTATTTCAGATCTTGAGGATGAGAAGATGGGGTGTCTAGGGAGGCACCTAATCTTCTCGTCCTCATGGATCTGGCATTTATCATCCAGTCTTGAATTCAGATGATTCTAGCTAATGGTTAACTTCAGCTTTAGGATCGTCTTTCTGTAAACCTCTTCATTAATTGTGGATCGTTTTTCTGTATATTGGAAACTTTTTATATCCCTAACTCTTGGGCAATTTTGGAAACTGTAGTTTTGGATACTTTAGTTTCTTTAGGGAATAATAGGATCTTAATTCATCTATTTGATTGCAGCAAATCCTGAACAAGCCTAATGGCTTGCCTCAACCGCTCCTCGCGGATTTGAGGTCATGTTGAATTCAGTCTCGGCCACATCGAAATTATTGAGACCAACATTTTACTTAAAAATACGAGTATATATGCCCGATAAGTTTTCAGTTATGTATTTGGAATCCCACCGATTTGTGAATTTTATTTTTGCTTTTACAGCAGAAAAAATCACATTTGTCTTAAACCATATTAAATTTTTAGTATGGTTATTATTACTTTTTAAATAATTATTTATCCCGTCGGTAAATAAAATTACAATTTCAGTTCCTTTTCCATTCGATACTAAACTCGATAAAAATTACTCAGTAGTGTAGGATCTATGAAGAGAAAAGGAAAGTGTAATATTTAAGGTGTTTTCTAAGTCAGAGTATCTCAAGATTGTAGATTTCACTAAAATAAGTAATTTTATCATATATCTTGCATACAATGAAATCTTGGGTGAAAAATTAAGGAAAGACAACTTCTATAAAATATTAAAAATTTCTAGTCCTAAAACTATGATGAAAGTGTATTTTCTAATTCACTAGATTACTGATTTCTGAATTTGCCTGTAAAGAATAACGTGTGAACTGAGAAAACACTCTCCATAGTGGTATAAACGTCCTTCTCCTTTGTATATGTACAATTGTCTTTTTAGTGGCGTGTTCACCTATCAACGGAAAGGCTATCGTTACCGCTCTTGAGAACTACACGATCCTCATTTTTTATTCATTCTATCTTTTTGTTCAATACCTAGTCACTTCTAACATATATCCGGTTTTATAGCACCTTGTGCCTTCCGGTCCCTTGCTTCCACCCCCTTCTATCTGCCCAGTCTCCTGGTTGTATATTTCATTCCGACATGGCTCTATGTATTCCACTCATCCACGTAGCCTTTGGTCTTCCTGTTTTCCTTTTTTCTCGTGTCCATTTGAGTAATTATTTTGAGATTCGTAAGTTATCGATTCTCTATACATGTCTGTATTAATTGTCTTCATTGGATTTCTTCTATTATATTTATTTTGGTGTTCATAGTATTTCTTATATAATATGTAATAAAATAGTACTAGAGTATATAAGGGTAAAATTCCTGTTCAGGCAGGGAGGTGAAAGATAAAAAAAAAAATACTACGATGGATTGAAAAGTGCGCGGCCTAGTCAAGAAAACAAAATAAAATACGTACAAAAATATTTTTATTTTTCGACATAATCTCTATCTAACTCTATGCACTTCTTCCACCTGCTTTCCAAATACTGGTTAGCTGCAGCTTCGACTTCTTCATTTGATGAAAATTTCTGGCCACCGAGGTGTTTTTTTGGGTTTAGAAACAGATGAAAGTCC
Source organism: Pachyrhynchus sulphureomaculatus (assembly GCA_019049505.1). Taxonomy (NCBI): domain Eukaryota; kingdom Metazoa; phylum Arthropoda; class Insecta; order Coleoptera; family Curculionidae; genus Pachyrhynchus; species Pachyrhynchus sulphureomaculatus. The sequence continues at coordinate 32,164,138 of CM032451.1, forward strand.
GAAGGTGCCAAATCAGGAGAATAAGCCGGATGGGGCAGTAATTCGAAACCACAATCGCGAATTTGAGCCATAAACTCAACAGACGTGTGAACGCGAGCGTTGGCCTGATGGAACAAGACTTTCTATCTCAGTAATCCTTAATTTCTTGACGTAAACGACGCAAAAGGCTCCAATAGTAAGTCGAGTTTATTGTTTCGCCTTTCGGAAGGTACTTCACCATAATAATACCTTTAGCATCCCAAAAAACTGACACTTTTCCAGCCGACAGAATTGCCGTCGCTTTCTTTGGGGTCGGTTGACCAGATTTATTCCACTGCTTGGTTTGTTGTTTTGACTCTGGAGTATAGTAGTGAACCCAGGTTTCGTCCATTGTTACAAACCTGTTAAGAAAATCTTGCGGATCAACCTCAAATATCTCCAAACAGTCTCGAGAAATCGTGAGTCGAATTCGTTTTTGTTCAACTGAAAGCAATCTGGGGATCCACCAAGCGGAAATCTTAGAAAATTCGAGTTCGGTACTTGATGACTGCACGTTGTTCAATTTTTTCCATTTTTCCAAAAACGCTGCACTTGGTCTCACTAAACTCATTCTAACCTAAAAACCAGAAATTCTACAGCAAGAAAATTTTACACTGTGACAACCAAAGAAAGTATGAACTTATTGAGGGTACTATAGTAAAAATATTTTAATTATTTTTTGGTGAGGCCGCGAACTTTCTAATCCATCCTCGTATATACGTCAGTAAAGATATAATTGTGGTCTTGTAAATTAGATATTTCATTTCAGCTCTTAAGCACTTGTTACTCTATATTGTGTCGTTTAAATATGTCACTGTTTTTGTCACCCTTGCAGCTTTGGTTCTGATTTCTGTATCTATATAATAATCCAGAGTTATTTAAGCTTTGTTTTTGTGGCATAACTTTTTTCATTATAATAATCTTATATTCCAATGGTGTCCTAAATGTTGTCATGAACTTTGTTTTTGCAGCCGATAATATCATTCCAAATTATACTTTTATAAAACTTATCTTAAAATTTAGTCATATATTTATTTGCAGATTAACTGTATAGTTAATTAACGCCTTTTAAAATACATCTAAAAATCAAAATGGCCTAATCTCTTCCAAGTTACTATTTTTCTCGCAACTATTAAAATATATTTTGAACTAAATATTCTCTGTTTTCAGTTACTTTGGCAGACTTAATAGCAAAAGGGGTAATATTTAATCTTAGAGGGATACTTGAGGCTGCAAGTGGAGTAGAAATCCTTTCTAGAATAATCACTGCAATTATTGTGAAAGTAGATATTGGAGCTGCTTTGGTATTTCTTCTTGATATTGAAATTTTCTTTAATATTATTGCCCAGCTTGGAGGAAGAAGCTTTGTTGGAATAAATGGTTTATTTTACGTAAGTTTTTTTTTTCATTCTTATTTGAACTTATATCAAAAATAAAATTGATATAACAGAGTATCTTTGGTTATATTTTCGAAAAAGATTAATATGTTCTGTTATATTAAATGAATGCGGCGAAAAGCAAGAATAACAATAATGGACGTGAGTCGTGATCATCAATATTTGAATACACCGCGGGGCAACCTCTGCAGATTAGAACCACAGGCTTTCTCGTGTCAGATTTGTTTTGTCAGATAGTAATAATAATAATAAAATTTTAACTTTATTCTTCTGCTTTGAGAAATCAGCTACAGCAAATCAGAGTGAAGTATATAGTATAGGCAGCGAACTTCAAGGTTACAAGACTAACATCTGTGATCCATATGGGCTCAAATCATTTTGATAGCCCATATAATATCGGAAAGGGCAAATTACTATGGATCAACATCCAATTGGGACAAACCGTCTCTGTCGGATAGACATGACTGAATGGTGGAGGAGCTACATGATGGATGACCCTTAGGTGACATAGTAGTATAGATAATAGAAAAAAATAACCGGTCAAGTGCAAGTTGAACTTGCACAATTAGTGTTCCGTACGTTGATTGCTTTTAAAATAAAAAAAATTGTTACAGTGATATAAAATGATCAGTGACGTCACAAAATACACCCCAAAGGAGTTTTCAATAAAGTTTTTTTCCAGTCATTACTGAATACTGATGACCTTGAAATATTTGTTTTTTATATACTAAATAAATTATTAAAGGTAATGCACTCGTGATAATTTTCGTTCAATCTATACCCCATCTAGAATATTCCAGAATTTTTTCAAAATTTTTTGATCAGTACTTTGCGAGATAAGATGGAGGGAATAATACCTAAGTAGAAATAGGACACTAGATGACCCAGTAATTTTTTTTTTTTCACTTCCGATTTTACCCCCCAAAACTAACCCCTTAAGTCGAATTTAACTTTCAAAACTACACGGCTCTGATGAGGCCATCAATTCCTATATTATTACCAAATTTCAACTTTCTATGACAAATAGTTTCGGAGAAAATCGGGTTGACAGACAAACAGACAGACGGACAGACAGACAAATAGACGCCGAGGTCATCTTATAATTATTCCATACGGAACACTAAAAAGAAAAATGGAAAGCGTATTGAACAAATTTAATAACTCAAGAGAAAGAAATTTATGCTCAAGACCATTCAGAAGGCAGTGCTAATGACAACCATACAAACAATCAGGGGGGAAACGCACAACGTCAACCAAGGGCCGATAACATGGAAAGAATTCTCTGTGAGCTTATTCCTTATGATAACTAAGCATTCTGAAGTCAGTTCACGTTTCTTGGAGGACGAGAGAACGAGTGCGAAAATCATTTGGCTAAATCATAATAATATATATATGAATAATAACAAAATCATTTATCTGGCAGTAGATGTAAAATAAACATCCATAAAGATGCGAAAAAATGCGCAAAATGGAAAATACCACTGCTTGAAGGTCGACATGACATGTCTCGAGGTTAAGGAGACGAGCTATATCATACAAGTAGCTACAGCCCAGCGTTAATAACAGCAAAGCCAAACAACATCAATAGAACCTACAGTTACCGAGTGTGTTACGGAGAAACTTCAGCCAGCACTCACTGCAGAGTGATTGCTAATATAGCGTATAAAATGGTCTGTTTCTCAGTCGTTTATACGCCGTTACTATGGAGTAATCAAACTGAAATGAAAAGCAAACGGTTATAAACAATGGTTTTATACGGAATTTCCTAGAAAGACAAACATCTACATCTGACAGGACGGAAAGTTGCAAGTCAATACAGGGAGAGACTCACGAAGAACATTACCTGAAAAGTACGACTTAACGCATTAGAAGAGAATCTAATCATCTAGATAATAAGCTTAGGGTTATAACCAACTAATCCATAAAACTGGGTTGAGATAACAACCCGGGCATGACGTTTAAATTTTTTTTTTAAATTTATTTGTGAAGAATTAAGAATAGTAACTTATTATATACCTAGTTAAAATAATTTTAACAATTATATATTAATATGAGAACAATTTTTTTAAAAGTAACTAACAGGCCATTAACATTATCTTAAATTATTATAATTTATTATCAGTAATAGTGTACCACATAAACATAAATATAATATACACTTACCAAGAAATTCAACTTCGACATTCATGTATTAACCAGTTTTTTTTAGAACATAACATGTAGGCCAAAATATGTCTGGTCTAGTTACTTAAAACAACATTTTTTTTTTTACAAAATTCAACTCTATTCATCAACAAAGTCTTCTTCAAGAACGATACAATTAGTCCAACGCTTTCCTAATATTTCTATATCTTTCTTATAGAAGGATTTGCCTTTGCCTTCAAAATAGGCCTCAGTTTCGGCGATAACGTCTTCCTTGGAGCCAAATCTCTTTCCTGTAATCATTTTTTTGAAACCTGCGAATAGATAATAGTCACTGGGGGCCAAATCTGGAGAATACGGTGGATAAGGAAGCAATTTGAATTTCAATTCATGCAATTTTACCATCGTAACCACTTACTTGTGACACTGTGCATTGTCTTGATAAAAGAGCACTTTTTTCTTGTTCAATTGGGGCTGTTTCTTTGCGATTTCTGCCTTCAAGCACACCAATAACTTTATATAATATTCACTATTGATGGTTTTTCCCTTCTCAGCATAGTCTATGAAAATTATTCTATGCGCATCCCAAAAGACAGAGGCCAAAACTTTTCCAGCCCATTGTTGCCTCTTTGGTCTCTTCGAACGGCTTTCACTGGCTACTGTCCACTCATCGGACTGCCAATTTGATGATGGTGTGTAGTGGTGAATCCACGTTTCATCTGTTGTCACATATCGCACGAAAAAAAATCTCTTTTATTGCGCTTAAACAGGTCCAAACAGCGCTCAGAATCATTAACACGTTGTTGTTTTTGGTCCATTGTCGGCAAATGCTGTACCCATTTCGAACAGAGCTTCATGAAAAATATGACCAACACGTTCTTTTGATATCGTTAAGTTGTCAGCTATCTCACGCAATTTCACTTTCCGGTTATCCAAAATAATTTTGTGGATGTTTTTGATGTTTTCTGATATAACCACCTCATTTGTGCGTCCAGAGCGTTCAGCATAATTTGTATCTGTACGACCGCGTTAAAATTCAATATACCAGTAAATGATGAGTGATTTTCCAGGGACAGAGTCCCCGTATTTTTTCCATCAAAAAACAAGGTTTAATGAACACACGAGATTCGATTTTTTCCATTGTTTTGAAAATATCCAAAGTAGCGTCACTAAAACCACTGTGACTTGTAAACTAATTGTCGAAATGTCATAAAATCTTGACATGTATCGTTTGAAGGTTGGTACTTCCTAAAAATCATATGGATTTTTTGAAAAGGGCGACATCGATGTGTCAGATCAAAAATGTTTAGCCTACTTAATATGTACTGTTGATAAAGGTTATATTTATTTTTGTGTATGTGTGTATTTGTCATTTCATTGAAAATTCCTTTCTTTAACAAAATTCTATCTGCTCATTATGTTATTCCCTATAAAGTTCAGTTATATTTTGCTTTTCATAATTTGAATAAATAATTATTAAAAAACATACTAACGAATATAATATTATTACGCATATTTTTTGAATTTTTTAGGTTATTGCAACCCTTGTAGCCTTCGCAAAGGGTCACGTCCGTATAGAAATTTTAATTGCCGTACTTATCCAATTTCTGGCATACAATGATATTAGTATCAGGAAAAGCCTGTTTGTTGTACTACAAGGAATACTATCTCTTATCTTAAATATATTCAAACAATTCGGACTAGAACAAACCCTTGCAGGACTTATCAGTGTAATTAACGATTTGATAAATGGAAAATTAGTAGTCAGTAAGTATTTACTATTTGGAAAATATTATTAATTGAATAACACTTATATATTTCCAACTTTTAAATCATATTTTAAAACTGGTTTTAGTACACTGCTAGCCAAAAGTCTTTTTTTCATCCTATTTTAACACTGTCAGTGAAACTCTCCACAAAGAAAGTCTCGCCACTCTCACTATACATGCTCGTCAAAATATTTGATAAAATTTTCTCTGCAAATACAAATCGTAAATTATTTTTACGTTGGATAAAGTCCCATAGACTATTAGTAGTAAATATAAAAGTACCGTGGTACAAAACAATAAAACAAACAGGAGCAATACATAAAGAACACAGAAATTTTAATGAGATAACAGAAAAAGCAGACAAAGAAATAAAATACAAAATACACTTACTGCAAGACAAAACGATAAGAGACCTATATAGACGACGATTAGATCAAAAATTAAATCAATTTAACTACGACCACCTAAAACAGATGTATGACCACATAAAAGAATGCATCAAACAGTTGGCCCTAGAAGCATTAGGTAAAGAAGACAACGAGAATACCAAACATAAAATTAGAATTTGTGAAAAAACCAAAGAATCTATAAAGGAGAAAAAAAGACTATACGAAATATGACTGAATACAAAATCAGAAGAAGATCTACAGAAATATAAAGAGAAAAATGCAGAAACGAGAAGGATGATAAACAAAGAAAAGAACGAGAGATGGGAAAAAGCGTGCGAACATGTAGAACAGTACATAGGAGGAACTAGAAGCACAGAGTCACGGAGAATAATTAAAGCATTAAAGACCAACAATATAGAGAAGGCATATATAGAGTATATCCCAGAAAGCGAGTGGGAAGAATATTATAAAAAACTGCTAACAGAAGACAGACAAGAATTCCAAGAACAGAACCCTGAATAAGAACAGAATAAGGAAAAAAAAGAGATAGAACTTAGCTATGAAGAAGTAAAGAAGACAATAAAAATACACAAAAATAATAAATCCGCAGGGCCTGGAGGTGTGGTAAACGAAATGATTAAGTACGGGTCTAATAAATTACATCGAATGCTGAGAAACATGTTCAACCAAGCCATAAATGGAGAAAAAATACCAGAGAAATGGTCCAAAGGCCTATATAGTATCTATATTTAAAAAGAGAGACCGCCGAAAATACACAAACAATAGAGGCATAATATCGAGTATGGGCGTTGGTATGAAAAAATTATTAAATATATCATAGAGGAAAATATAAAAGGAAAAGTTGGAGAAGACCAAGCAGGCTTTAAGGCCGGAAAATCATGTATAGACCACATATACACTATAAAACAAACAATGGAAAAAAAAACGGCAAAGAATAGAGAAGTTCATCTAGCCTTCATAGACATAAGAAAGATCTGTGACTCAATACCAAGATAAAGGTTATGGAACGCAATGAAAGAAATAGGCACTGACAGAGAACTAATATACGCAATAAAAGCTCTCTACGAAAACAACACAGTGAACATAAAAAATAGGACATAAAATGGGGAAGAGACTCCAAACATTAAAAGGCCTATTACAAGGATGCTCTACATCTCCAACACTATTCAAAATATACCTCGAACAAACATTAAAAAAATGGAAGCAAAAGTGTAGTGGAATGGGAGTCCCAATACGAGAAGATTACTTATATACTCTAAGTTTCGTAGGCGACCAAGTAATCATAGCACAAGATGAGGAAGACTCAGTTATATGGTAAGAACACTGAAAGAAGAATACACTAAAGCAGTATAAGCAATAAACTTTGATAAAACGGAATATCTAATAACAAAGGAGGGAAATGTGGAAAATCTAGAAGTCGATAATGAAACAACAATCAAAGGGATCGTTAGATTTAAATATTTAGGAACCATCATTTCAAAAAACGCATCATCAGAAGAAGAGATCAAAGCTAGATTAGGACAAACGCGGACGTGCATAGGACAATTAAATTCGATCCTGTGGGACAAATACATTACAAAGAGAAACAAGACACGCATATAAAAATCAATAATACAAAGCATAATGACATACGAGTCAGAAACATGGACGATCACCAAAAGAAATAAATCTAAAATTAACACGGTAAAGATGGAGTGTTGGAGAAGATGTTATAGAGTGACACGTATGGAGAGAATACCAAATGAAGAAATAAGAAGCATAAAGAACATCAAAGAGAACGCAATAAACACCATTGAAGAAGAACGATTAAAATAGTATGGACACATAAGACGGAGCAAAGATAATAGGTGGATAAAGAAAATAACGGAATGGAGCCCTATAGGGAGAAGAAAAAAAAATAAGACCCAAACGATCGTGGTGAGACGATATGGACGAGGCTATGGACGACAGGGGTCTAACAGATGAAGACTGGGAAGATAGAAACGGATGGAATCAAAGGCTGGCAGAAGGAAGGCCAGCTGTAGAAAATCCTTGATATACATATACATAAAATCCCATAAAAAATTAAAAATTGTAGGCTGAAAAGTTTTTGGTCTGACATATACATAGATCTTGCCCTTTTCAAAAATCCATATGATTTTTAGGAGGTACCAACCTTTAGACGGTATCTTTTCTTCTTCTAAACATTTATTGAATAAGGGTTTCAGCACCTGTACCACCAAGTCCACCTCCTCCTTCTTTCATTAATTCTGTTAGTACTACGTCGGGTCCTGGTTTTTTATTTTTTTTTTCATTGTTTTTAGTGTTGTTAATATTTCTTCATCTGTTATCTCTGGTATTTCATCTGAGTTAACATTGATTATCTTTCTATTTCGACGTTCTTTGAGATCATTTGGTGGGCAGTTTTTTGTTCATACAAGTTTTGATAGTATGTTTGAATCATGCGTGTTATTTTTTCTCGATCTTTCACATCTTCTTCATTATCAACCTTCATGTTTTTGTTCTGTTCTATAGTTTTTTTTTCGATCTTTGTCTCTAACTGTTGTCTTTTATCTTTTTTAATGGACTCTTTAAGGCTTTTGTTAGCTTCTACGAACTGAATAATATTTCTCTTTCTCTGGGCTAGCAGTTTACGTCTTTGCTCAAACAGTTCTTCCATTTGCATGCTCCATGTTTTTATTTTGTTGCTCTTCTTTCTAGTTATTTGCTCTCCAGTTCTCACCAAGATATTCGTCAGTATTTTATTAATTTCGTTTATGTTTTTGTTCTCAGAGTCATCGGTTTTAGTTAATTTTTTTCATATTTCATTTTGGTATTCTGCTTTCTTAACTCTTAAGATGTGTGTATCAATATTTGAAAATAAACTGTTATTATGCAATAATTTATGTGCTGATATACTAATATTATTTATACATAATTTATTTTTTATTTTTTTTAGACAAGGTGCCCATCTCACTAATAATCGGTTTACTACTCGGTGGTTCAACATCATCTGGACTTGTAATTCTTGTTCGTGTCCTCATTCTGCTAGAAGAAATTGTCGCTGTTGCAGTTTCTATACCCCTTTTGTTAGTTATACTGATAATATTCCTAAAGATTTCCATTGGTGTAAGTATGTTTCTAGTAAAATAAGAATTTAAAAAAATATTACCTGCATTAATTTCATTTCTGTTTTCGTTTCTAACAAAGAAGAATAATACGAATCTACTTATTGATAGTACTTACAATTTAGCATAAAAATGAAATGTTTTGGGATTACATCAAACATATAGTTGGAGTATAGGAAAAAAAAAAGTTTTCCGGAAAAGAACCATGTAAATAAGTGGTTCCCAAAGTTGGGACAGCGACCCTATGAAGAAAATTAGGCAGGGGTGCGAATTGATTTTTCAAAGTAAGACAGAAAGGTTATATTAAGATATTTCTTTCCATATTTCACTACATAAATAAAAAACAATTTCTTAGTGCATATCATATTAGTTCAGCCTTACGGAACATAAATAAAAACCTGTAACCCCAATGGGAGTATCGGTGACACTATGCAGTTGTTGTCTCAACAGTCAATCTCCAGGCATCTCGATCTTGCGCGACCTAACTTGACTCGTGCATACCCATACCAATTAGAGATCTTACTTGGTCAGATCATCTTCTCGGAGACTGTTCCCTTGATCTTCTACCTTCTACCTCATTAATTATTTGAAAGTTGGTCATTTATACTAAGCTCTTCAAGAATAGATACATTAGTACGGTGTTCGTTATATGATACTCTGAGGATTCTTCAATATGCCCACATCTCAAACGCATCGATTCGTCTTTTGTCAGCTTATTTAATTGTTCATGTTTCCAATGCGTAAGTTACTATGGGGAATATAAGGCTGGATAGCAATCTTAACTTTGTATTTTTTAGGATAGCTGGATCTTTCCAAACCTTAGTGAGTTTGATCGTCGAGTTTCTAGCCATAGCCTAACGTCTTCTTACTTCCGCTTCACAACCACCATTGTTAGTCATGAGGAATCCCACATAGTTGAAATGGTCTACAACAGTGAAACCAGCAATTTCATTTATGTGTGATAGATCTTCATTACGACTAAAAATCATTACTTTGGTTTTCGTTCTATTAATTGCCAATCCATAGCTTTTGTTAGTGATTTCCAGGCGCTCCATAATTGATTTTAGGTCTTGTTTTGAAATTGCAAGTATAACAGTATCATCCGCATATCTACTTAGATACAATGGGGTGAAGCGATACTAACAAAATTCTGGTCAAAAGAGAGTCTCGATGTAAAAATTTTGGGAACCACTGTTATAAACCACAAAATGTTTCGAAAAATCGAGTTGAAACTATTTCGGACATTGAATATTATTTCCGCAGTCACTATAAATTTGTTAAATGAAAAAAAAATGTAAGAACAGCAAATGAACAGGCATATACCGATTAAAAACTCCTAAATTTTTGATAATATTGAGTTAATATAGTAGCTTCTTCTCTTTTAGGTCAACTTGCTAATAGGAATTGGTATAGGTCTAGAAAAAGGCATCGAAAAATCGGGTAACATTATCGCTGACGTACTAAAATTAATACCCAATCTTATCACTCTTCTCTTGAAAGGTGTCTACGATCTCCTATTGACACTTTCAGTTTTTGGAGTTTTAGTTAAAGCAGTTGAAGCAGCTGTGACTGAAGCTTCCAGCGGAAAATTGGTTTTAAAAACTCTCTGTAATGGATCTACTAATTTCGTTGCTTTGATTAAAGGTAAGTATTTTTTAGAATATATTTATTCTGGATGAGATAGTTATTATTAATTTGATAAAATATTTACGAGGTTGTTTTTTCAAGTTCCAGTCATGACAATTTTGATAAAAATGAAATGATTGTCGCTGTTCTCAGGACCCTAACGAAATTTTGTACGTGGGTAACCTTTTGCAGTTTTTTTTCAGCTGGAAAATAAGTAGAAGGAATTTTTAGTAGCGTGCAGTAAGAGTTTTTCACTACAAAGAGCAATTAAAGGTCAATCATGTATTTTCAAAACGTAATGTTTAATTATTTATTACCTATCTCGAACAAAAAAATTAGCAAGAAGTTCTTTAATGTTCGAATATATTAGTTTGTTTTTCCAATTTTTAGAAACATCACTATCTCAGTATAAAAATATAAAATTATCGAACAAGATTTACTCAATTTTGTGATTCCGGAAATCATATTCAATTGAAAACGAAAAGAATATTTATTATTGTTAGCATTTTTATAGATCCAAATTTGATTTGTGAGATTAAAATTCGAGATTGTTCATATAGCCAGGGGTCTTGAGCTCTCATTAAATGTTAACAGGCTGCATTTTGGCATACAGGTGGTGTTTTGGACATAGAATACGATAAAAAAAAATTTGCTAAAGTTTGATGTTCGCTAAGCCCACAAAATCCAAAATAAAATCAAAAATTCGGTTTTTCGGTAACATCTTGAAAAATAAAAAAGATATCGAAAAAATAATAGCAACAAGTGAAAGAGTGGGAAATTTCAGGAAAAAATAGTATTTAGATTTTTTTCCACATTTTTTTTTATTAGCGTGAGAATTTATTAAAAATTCGGATAGGTGATTCAAAAAGCGTAACGCGCACCGCTGGTAGATTAATCGATATTACTTGTTTTCAGAGTGTAAAGAAAAAATAAAATATATCTTTTTGAAGAGGAGACTTTCAGTTTTCCAACGATACTAATAGTTTTTATTTTTATTGCTTTATAATTTGTAAAACTTAAAACGAAATTTTTGTTTGCATAATTTTAACGGGCATAGAGTAAATTACAAATATTTAATAAACTACAGTATTGAGAAAAACTCGTTGTGCATATATTATCATCATACCTTAAGTTGAAATATAAGAATAATTGAAAATGCCCACATTGTCTGTGTTATTTAAAAATTGAGTTTTAAAATATGAAAATTTGCCTGCTGTAGTGCACTGCCAGCAATTTTACGTTCAAAGCGGTACAATGCAATATACAATACAATATTATACAATATTATTACAATAAAATTATCACAAAATCAAGAATGTAGGAAACTCCATCAGCCAGTTTCATTATTAGCCAGTAAATATTAAAATTCTAATTATACAATAAACAAACTGAAGATTCCCATCTATTATGAAGTAGTTAAAGACAAAAATATCAATAAAAAAAAATCAATCACACAATACAGCGTAATCATTGAAACAGTCCAAACTATTAATATTCATCCTACCCCCTCAACATAGGCATCAAAATATATATGTGCTGGTAGTTTGTCTTTATCCAGTATGTAACCTTTGTCAGAAAACTGTGCATATTAGCAACGAGTCTCATCTGAAATGGTAATATGTTAAACAGCCTAGGCCCAATATACACAACGTGTCTTTGGCACGCAGTAAATACCGCCCGCGGAACACCTAGACCCCCCGCTAACGTGTCTGGTGCCTACATCATGCATAACCTGCCGCCTATATCGACCACTCCTTCTCATGAATCTCAAAACACACCTAACATATATTTGTCTGACAGACAAAAGATCCACCTCTCTAAACAGTGGATCAGATGAGTGTCTTCCGTCTTTGTTCATAAATATCTTAATTATGTATTTTTGCGTTATGCTTAAGACATTAATGACATTACTGCACGCACCTCCCCATGTACTCAAACCCTACATCAGAACCGATTCTATCAATGCTTGGTATGCCATTTTTAAAAGCTTAAGTGATAGAAACTCTCTTAGCTGGTAAAATTTGTATATAGTTTTTCAATTTTTTTGTGTAATATATCGTATATGAGAGTCATATTTCAAATTCCGATCAATAAAGACACCCAGATACTTGACATTTTCCCTTGCTAATATTGTTTGGTCACAACGACAGTCTGCCACACCAGTAACACATAAGTAATCATGTATTATAAGATCACGAAATACAAATTCTTTCCTGTTGTTCATTGAAAATGGTACGTAGATCGTTTTTTTTAACGTTCATAGTTAAGAGATTCTGGACCCACTAATGATATACGTTTTTCCGCTCTCTGGATCGTTTCTTTCCAGGATATACCCATAACGAAAATAATAGTGTCATCGGCGTAACAGACACCATGGCCACCTGAACTTGATAGTGCAGCAAACAGATCATTTATATAAAGTGAGAATAGGATTGGGCCCAGTATGAGGCTCCGTTGTACTTCGATCCCGACATTGCCCACCCTACTGAAGGTATTATTAATTTTAACCATTTGAGTTCGTTGTGCTGTTAAGTAAGACTCTATTAATTTGTAAACAACCCCTCTAATTCTAATATTTTCAAGCTTCTTTAAAATAATCCGATGAGGTACAGTATCAAATGCACGAGCCAGATCCACAAACACACCTAGTGCCTTAAATCTGTCATTAAAGTTATTTATTACATGTTCAGTGATATGGACTATCGCAACCTCTATACTCAATCCAGGATGAAATCCATACTGGGAATCCGACAATACCTTGTTTCTGTTGAAGAAACTATCCAATCTTAATTTTACGCATTTTTCAAACAGCCTAGCAATACACCTGGTTACAGCAATTGATCGGTAATTTTTTTTACTTGTCTTATATCCCGCTTTATAAATCGGTATAATTGTTGCTCTTTTTAATATTTCAGGATAAACACCTTTTTCAAACATTACATTTATTAAATGTGATAAAAGTTTCAGTAGGTGTTCATGATTCTCTTTTAACATCCTGGGAGAAATATTGTCATCACCAACAGGGGACCCATTCTTCATTGAGCCAATGACATTTATCAACTCGGCCTCAGATATGTCTTTAAGAAACACCTTATAGGTTGGCCAGGGAATTTCTAATCATTCTCTTTTATTTTACTTGCTAGTTTATTGCCAATACTACCATAATAGTCCAAAAATATATCGACAATCTGGCGATCATCACAAATATATTCATTTCCCTCCTTAATTAGACATATTCCTTTACATTTTTTATTTTCATTAGTGGCCCGTTTGATCACTTCCCAAGTTTTCTTTATATCATTTTCGCATGTAATTAATTTCTTTTTAAAGAACTTATATTTAGATTTTTTTGATAAGACTGCTCAACATGTTTCTATATTTTCGAAATTTTCCTAAAGCATCAGCATCATTAGGGCATTTATCAGACTTTTTTTAAGTTTATCCCTCATTTTAATAGAGGTGATGATCCCCAGAGTAGCCGATTCCTTCTTTTTATTGACTTTCCTTAATCTAATTTGCTGGGTACAGTCTGTTATAAGATCATTTAACTTTACAATAAAAATTTCCGTTCCTACTACATAATAAAAAAAAAAAATCTATTTATTTTTAAGTTACAGTTAAGAGTATACTTGATATTTTGATCATTAAAAACTTAAAAAAAAAAAAAACTTTCTCTTTTTTCGTAATTTTCCTCTTAAAAAGTGTTCGTGATAAACGTATTTTTTGCTTATTATTAATCATATAACTTAAGCTTCAAATAAAAAAAAAATATATTTAAAGGTGGGAAACGAAAGATAAAAGTCTAAGCTCCAAGTATAAAGTATTTATATTTCATTTAAACATCCAGATACAAAGAAATCAGTTATTGAAAACACAAAGATTCTAAATTACTCGAAGAAATTAAATGAATTACGTACCCTCTGGCCGTCATATTGAATCCGTCATTTTGAATTTTTTAAATCTGTCATCGGATTCTCAGTCAGCACCCCGAAAAACCCGAAAACCCGAAAAAATAGCCAATTTTAAGATATTTAGCGGTATACAGAAATGTTAATTTAATCATAAATGAGGTTGGAAGTATGATTCCCATTACAATTGAAGAGGTTAAATAATTTTTTTAAATTACTGTAAAATTGAAAAAAATAATCTATATACTTTTTTATGTAAAATTTCCTATTCTTTCATATCGTGCTATTAGTTTTTCGATATCTTTTTTATTTTTCAAGATATTTGCGAAAAATCGAATTTTTCATCTTATTTTCGATTTTGTAGGCACTTTAGAGCACCAAACTTTTTTTTTATTGTATTCTACTTCCAAAAAACTACCTTTATGCCAAAATGCAGTCTGTTAACATTTATTGAGAGCTTTTCGTCAAAATTTGGTGCTACATACGATAGTACGTAAGTAAGTAAGGACACAAGGACTGCTGTGTATCCGCAGAATATCCAAATTTCTGGCAATGATACCTACATATCATCTACATACCCACAAATTGAAATATCTCTACTTTATAAAATAGAACGTTTTTGAAATAGGATGATATCCATTCTTTTATGGGCATAGCACACTCTGCGGAAAATCTCTAAAGAGCTACAGGAGCGATGCTAGTGCGGAAAAAGCGATTCACGTTGGCGTTGAATGGCTGTAAAATGTACGTGGTGGGAAACACACTCCTAGGCAAATCATTTCAAAGGAATGAGAGCCTCCATATAAAAGACTGCTTGACAAGGGTTATTGACAAGCTGAACCTCATATGGACATGTAGTATTAGCGCGATGCGCATTTATGGCATGCACCACTCTGGTAGAGATTAAGCCAGCTACATCCGTCGAACACTTTCCATAACAATACTTATATAATAGAATCAGGGTTGCTGGTAAGTTTTCCTCATAATAGAATTCAATAAATGTTCTTCTCACATATTTGGGAGCAGAGTTCCAAACATAGGAGCAGTATTCCACAGTTGGTCGATATAAGATTTGTTCAGAATTAACATTTCTTATAGAGTGTAAAGCTTTCTAGTTTGGAATAATATTCTCAGCGTTAGAAAAGCTCTTTTTCATATGCTAAAGCCTAACAAATTGAGTACTATTATAGAGGAATGGAGTGTTCCAACAGAATTATGTCGTGTTCACCAACGTTAACTTTTTCAGAAAAAAACGGCCATATGGGTATTTGTAACATTATATTCTCTTTGGTTACTGGCATCTCAAAATAGAATTCGTGCCAGGTCTTTGAAGTAGAACGACTTCCTTGTATCTGCAGATATTTGCATGAGGATCTGCAAGATATTTAAATTTTTTGTAATTTGGTATTCATCTTCAAACAATTAGATTACTAGTAAAAAAAGCAAATGAATATAAGGTCACCTTATGGTTACCAATGGTTGACTATGAAAAAGCATTTGTTTCGGTAGAGATATGGGTAATCCTTAACGCCTTAAGTAACAGCAGTCGATGAAAGGTATACAACTCTTCTTGAATACATATATAAAAATGCCACATTACAAATAATACTTGAAGAAAAAGCAAATAAAATCAAAGTTAAAAAAGGAAGTAGACAATGCTACTTGATATCCCCAAAGCTGTTCACTTTGATTATAAAAGACATGTTCAAATCGCCAAAGTGGGAAAATAAAGGAATATTAATAGAGTGAACGATTAAATCACTTAAAGTTCGCAGATGATATCACTCTGATCGCCAACACAAAAGAAGAATTACAAGAAATGCTGATGGAATTAAATAACAAGTTTCGAAAAATTCGTGAAAACGAAAGTGAAGATAGCAGCCAGGAACTATTAATAGAAGGTGAAAGAATAGAAAAGGTACAAACATTCATATATTTACGACTAAAAATCGAAATATCAAAAAATAATTAAAAGGCTGACTGGGATAGTCTCGTTAGCTTGGTCTGCGTTCGGAAGGTCATAATCTTCATTTAAATTGGACATCCCAAATATAACAAAAGCCAGAGTATTCGATAAGTATGTACTGCCGGTATTAACATATGGAGTGTGAGGTTTAAATAAAAGTATAATAAATAAATTCCAGGTAACCTAAAGAGCAGTGGCGAGAAGAATGCTAAATATTAGACTCCAAGATAGTATTTCTAACACTGAGATACGAAGAAGATCAAAGTGACAAATGTAGTACAACGAATATGTATATTAAGGTGGAATTGGGCGGGGCATACCGCAAGGCTGAATAATAACAGATGGACGCGCCATATAGTTGAATGGAGGCCTAGAGAGCACAAAAGATGCAGAGGTAGACCACAGACAAGATGGACGGACGACATAAAAAGATTAGTAGGACACGATTGGATGCAAAAAGCAAACAAAACATCTCATTGGAGAAAACTTGGGGAGGCTTACATCGGACTATGGATGGCATAAGCTAATGATGATGATGATGATGATGATGATGATGATGATGATGATGATGGTGATGAAGTATATTTACATATCAGCTACATGTCTACAAGTTGAACTATATCTACTTTACAAAATGGAACGAAAATGTTTATTGTTTAGTCAGTTAATAAATCACGGTTCTTGAGATAAGATGATGTCCGATATCGGTCCATTTTTGATGTTCCGCTTACGATTACTAGTTACCACTTCGGCTTTGTTTACTTTTTAAAATTATAGCACTAAATTAGTCTTAAGAGGCCCTTATCACGCCTAGATATCGACGGTTACGATCCGGTAGCAGTCAGTATAAACACTGGACTTCCTCTTCGCCAGTTTCATAGAATATAAAGGCCACAGAAGATGCCTCAGCAGAAGAGAGTTTCTCTAATTTAAAAGGGTTTAATCCCAAGAAACACGATTTCTCATCTAGCTATATTCCTTAACTTTATAGTATCCTATTGTGTGTTCATTATTTATCTCTGCAGAAGAGAAAAAAACATCTACATATACAGCATATGCAGTGATGTCGAACAACCTTCAGCTTACAATGAGCCAGATAAACTTTATAAAAAAATAAAATATTTAACGCAAGAATTCAAGCCCTATACACAGGCGATTGAAAATGAGAAAGGTGAGATTGTGAGGAACTAAAAAGGAATTTCAAAAGTTTGGAAAGAATACTGCGAAGCACTATATAAAGATTCATCTCACCCTGTCCATGCCCTCCTCCCGTCAAGTAAACCATCATGAACCAAGTATTCTCAGATCAGAAATAGAAAATGCCATTGAAAAAATCAAAAATTGAGAAGGACCAAGCCCAGATACTATAACAGCCGAAGTCCTCAAAACTATGGGGGAGCATGGGGTCGATTTACTACATGATGTATGTAGTATAGTGTGGAATACCGGCGAATGGCCTGGGAACTGGAGAGAATCAATATTTATACCGATATATAAAAAGGGCTCCCACACAAAATACATCAACTATAGAACTGTCTCCTTGATCTTTCACGCTAGCAAGGTTCTTTAAACCATACTGAATTAGCGTTTCAAGTCTTATTTATTATCACAAATATTAGAAGAACAAAGAGGATTTATACCAGGAGAGGGAACACGAGAGCAAATATTAAATGTGCGTCAACTGATAGAGAAAGGAAGAGAATATAACATCAAAATTTATCTCTGCTTTATCGACTATCAGAAAGCATTTGACAAGATGAGACAGCCGAAACTACAATTCTGAAAAAAATGGGAACCATACCACACTTGTTAAAGCTAATACAAACGCTTTACGAATTCAACATAGCCAAAGTGCATCTTAGTAACATGTACACAGAAAGCTTCACCACGAAAGTCCAGCAAGGACGCATCCTTTCGCTACCACTATTTAACATTTATACGGAATACATATTGCGCGAAGTTTTCAATAACTGAAAAGATTGTATCGCCGTTGAAGGACAATGCATACAAAACTTGCGCTATGCAGATGACACCTTGATTATAGCCGCAAGTAAAAGTGAATTAGAGGTCATTATGCAAGAACTGACAAGGATCAGTTAAGGCTACGGATTGGAAGTAAACAGCAACAAAACAAAAATAGTGATCATTAGCAGAACGAATGATAATCAACCCCAACATCTACTGTTATACGAAATTGTATATTCCTATCAATACCTTGGGTCTCTACTTACCAATACCGGCTAGTGTTACTTAGAAATATGTAAGAAACTCTCAGTTGCTCGCTCTGCAACCACAAAATTAGTCAAAATATGGAAAAACTCGAGTATTTCGAGATCGACTAAGTTAAGACTCGCAAGAACGCTTATATTTCCGATTGCAACATATACATAGGAAATATGGACAATAAAGGAAGCTGACATAAATAAAATTGCTTCATTTAAGATGTGGGTGTATCGTCGAATTCTCAGAATATCGTGGGTGGAATATCGAACTAACAAGTCTATGTTACAAGAACCAAAAATTACTAAACGACTGAACTCGCTTTTAAATCAGAAATATTTGTAGTATTTCGGCCACGTCAGCAGAAGACATGAACTGGAGTCACTAGTAATACAGGGAAGGTTGAAGGCAAGCGCTGCAGGCGTAGATCACCTTCACGTTGGATGGATCAGATGAAATGGTTAACCGAGAAGTCATTGCATGAAGCATCAGAGCATACACAGAACCGAGAACACTGGCAGATCAATTCATTTATTGAGTACAGAATCACCATACCCTCTCGAGAATGAAAAAACTTAGCAGGAGGATTGAGGATTGTGTGTTAAGAAAATAATGTCATAATCCCAATTTTTTCTTGTAATACAAAATATAAATCAACACTACCTTCAATCTAATTTGGACAAAAACATGTATGATGCATATACTATTTTTAACATTTATTATTCTCAGATAAAATAGATATTTGAGTGAAAAGAAAAAACAATACAATTAAAAAAGCCTTTAATGTTATTTATTTAATCATAATTTAACTACTACAGATTTTAAAATTTTAAAGGATAATCTTCAGGATTAATCGTAAGAATTAATATGAAACCACCATCATATTCGACAAGCATTATAAGTTTCACTAAATGAATACAACACAATACACCATATATGTGCTAGATTTACAAAAAAATTTTAATTCTGTATATACATATAGAGTCAGTCCAAAAAGTCTCCATACACTACCTGCTGTCTATAGTTTAACTAATTAATTGGGACTATGAGAAAACATGTTTAAATTAATATTTCAAAGGAGTATTAGTATTAAAGAAAACTACGGAACATTTTATTTAAAAGTTACATCATTGTTATAAAAACGTAAACAAAGTTAATGTCAAAAAAGGATCCACACACTTAACAATCACCAATAATAGTTTAATGGAAAATAACAACTTCGTTTAAACTAATATTTAGTGGTACCGCCGTTGGCCTTGATAACCTTATGTAACTGTTTGTCATGCTTGCAACTAGCTTTCTATTAACTTCTGCTGGTCTGTTCTCTCATTCGTTCAATATTCCGTTTTTTAATTCTTTTCTATTTGAAACATTATGTTTGCGAACGCGCCGTTTAAGTTGCTCCCATAAATGCTCGATGGGGTTAACATCGGTTTTTTGGACACTTCCTTTTAAATTGTCCATCAAAATGTTCAAACAAACCTACTAATCCATGATGCTATTAACAAAATCTAAATTTCCGACTCCTCAAGCGGATATGCATCCCCAAGCCAGAACACTACCACCCCCTTGTCTCACCGTGGAACAAACGTTTTTAATATCGAATGCGGTATTCTTCTTTCTGCAAACTTTAGTTCTGCCATCAGACCTAAAAAGGTTAATTCTAGTTTCATTACTAAAGATTACGGATTCCCAAAATTCAGGAGGTTTAGTAACGTATTCCCTAGCAAAAGCTAACTGCTTTTTACGATTAGCTTAACGACTTCTTCCTGGCTGCACACCCCTTATAACCTGCGCTGTGGAAAAAATTTCTCACTGTTTGTGAACAAACATTTTTCGAAAATTGTTCCCGTACTTCTTTCTTTAATTTTGGTGCACTTTTCTTGGGTTCGATAATTATTTGTCTAATAATACCGGCCTCTTCACGTGGAGTCAGTTTCTTGGAACGACCGAAGCGTAGTCAAATTTTAAGGGAACCCGTTAATTTATATTGGTTTACAATGTACTGAACAGCAGCATGCGACTTTTTAACAATTTTTGTTATATTTCTGTACGATTTTCCCTCTTTCCACAAATCAATTATGATCTTTCGAACTTGAAATGGAATTTCACAATTCCTCTCGCTCATATTTAATACTAATTTGAAAACCCACTGCAAAATTACAAGCAACAAGTGACAGATTATAAAGTATGGCCGAAAATTATTCATTTGTTTTCAGTTTAGCCAGCAATAGATAGCTTGATAAAATGAAGCTGATTATAAAGTGATTTTTTCAGTGCAGTTCTTGAGTGTATGGAGACTTTTTTAATATTAATTTTGTTTATATTTTTATAACAATATAAAATGTCCCGTAGTTGTTTTTAATACTAATCCTCGGTAAGTTTCAAATATTAATTTAAACATGTTTTCTCATAGTGCCAATTAATTAGTTAAACATAACAGAAAAATAGTATAGAAAGCAGATGGTGTATGGACACTTTTGGACTGACTATATATATGGTTTAAAGTAAGTAGGTGTACCATATATATATATATATATATATATATATATATATATATATATATATATATATATATATATATATATATATATATATATATATATATATATATATATATATATATATATATATATATATATATATATATATATATATATATATATATATATATTTTTTTTTTGTCGGCACTCAGACAACTAAGTTAATAAATATTTAAGTGTTTTATATACAAATGTAATTAGTACAATGTATACCGAAGTTTCTGAACTGTCATAGAATTTATACAATATCATTATTTTCAGCAATATTTGTATTTATCGGAGGAATAATCATCATAGGCGTAGTGACTACTGAAATTAAACTATTAGTGGATATTGTTGTTAATACCGTCTTTGGCTTCCAAATTTCTGTAAGCGGAAGTATTGGGGGAAATGTGACTATATCTTCTTAGCCTTCTTTGAGGATCTATCCACTCTTAGGTAAGCAAAAAAATACACGTATAAATAGTATATTTTGTAGACAGCAGTAATTGAAGGCGAGTTTTTTAAATCACTTTAATTACCTACTGTACATTCCTCAGGTCGTAAAATTTTATTTTAATTTCAAAAACATCTCGAATTATCCAATAATAATAAGTGTTTTTTGAAAAGTGAAAGTAATTTAGAACACTGCAAAGTGATATTTTTTTTTTCTTGGGTCTAGCACACGTGCTGCAGGGAAGTCCCTAAAACGCTACAGGAGCGACACGTGTGCGGAGAAAACAATTCACGTTGTTCTTGAATCGCTGTAAATTGTACTCGGTGGGAAACACAGTCCTGGGCAAATTATTCCAAAGGGATGATGTTCTCCATATAAAAAAACTGCTTGAAAAGCGTTGTACGAGGAGTAACAAGCTGCACCTTATACGGATGTGAAACATTAGCGCGACGTGTACTTCTAACATGCACCGCTTTGGGAAGAATTAAGCGGGCCACATCCTTCGAACAATTTCCAAGAAAATACTTGTAGAATAGGCTCAAGTCACCGTTCTTCAATGTTCCAGTGAATCAAGGCCGCCGGTCAGTTCCGGGTCTCCAAACAGACGAACAGCTCTTCTCTGAATAGAATCCAACAATGTAGTGTATATTTGGGAGCGTAGCTCCAAACATGGGAGCAGTATTCCATAGTTGGTCGAATTTGAGCTTTCTAAAGAATTAACTGTGGTTGTGGAGTGTAAAGTTTTCTGGTTCGAAATAATATTCCCAACTTTTGAGAAGCTCACCTTGCTATGCCTGCAACATATTCATGCCAGAACATATTTGCTCCAAAATTAACGCCCAACAAATTGAGTGACGATGTTAGAGAAATGGAGTGCCCCGACATAGCTATGTTGGGTTCAGCAACGTTAACTTTTTTAGAAAAAACTGCCGCCTAGATCTTTGTAGTGTTAAATTTCACTTGGTTACTGTCGCCCCAAGATAGAATTTCTTCCAGGTCTTTGTTAAGTTGAATGACTTCCTGCTGTCTGCGGATATTCGTCTGAGTAACCGATGTCCGAGCGTTCAACGTGAATGAAGAGATAAGTGTACTGTCGTTTGCAAAGCTGTAGACTGGATTCTCGATCTTTTCCAGCAGATTGTTAATATAACTGAGAAAGAGAGTAAGAGACAGTATGGAGCCTTGGGGTACACCGGCGTTAATAGTGAAGGTGTTAGAAATATATCCGTCGACTGCCACTCGTAAAGAACGTTCTCCGAGAAAACATGATAGCCACAAACAGAACTTTTTAGACATACCATAAGAACGTAGCTTAGCCATTAGCCCATCGTGCCAAATACGGTCGATTGCCTTGGAGCTGTCAAGAGCAACCGCTTGAGATTCTCCAAAGTGTTCAATTGCGTTGTTCCAAACATGTGTTACATAAGTCAGAAGATCTTTTGTTGATCTATTTTTACGAAAGCCATCGCTAATAATGTTGAATCGTTCAAGATATCTTAGAAGATGCTGATTGCTAGTCTTTTCAATGACTTTCGATATTATTGAAAGCAGTGCGATTGGTACCATAGTTATTTGGCATGGTCTTCTTGCCTTTTTTAGGTATCGGCTGAATTGTGGCACATTTCCAGCAGGAAAGAAATATTCCCTTTCTGTAGGATAGGCTGAAAAGTCTACAGAAAACTGGTGTTAGTTTCCTCGCACTGTTTTTGAGAACTATGGTAGATATTCCGTCAGCACCAGAATCCTTTTTGGTGTCTAGCTTCATCAAAATACGTTTTATGATACGCTGTCTGAAGACAACATCGGGCATCCTTGACTGCACTATGGGAATAGTAAGAGGTGTTTGTCCTTGGAAATGGAAAGAATGTGAAGCAAAGAGTACAGCCAACAAGTGTCGTTGCAATAGAATTATCGGGCCGTGTGAGTGGTGGTATGATGGATTTGGTGAAATTTTGACTAACTGCCTTAGCGACTGACCAAAAGGACCTGGAATCGTTGGGACAAGCGAAAAGTTTGTTTCTAATCGGTTCATTGTGTGCCTCCTTGATTTCGTCGATAATTTCTTTGCATCTGTTCATGGCACGAACAAAGGTGTTAGGATTTTCACGCCACTGCCGGTATGCAAGATGTTTAGAAGCAATAGCTTCTTTGCATTTTTGGTCAAACCAAGGCTTGCCGTTGGAAGGGCATTTCTTCGAAAAAGGGATGTAAGCCTTCATACCGGCCAAAATAACATCGGAAACCTCCCTGGCATGGTCAGATTGGTCGTCGGATAGAAAACAAACGTCTAACCAAGGGAAAGTTCGGAAATATTCCATGAGATCTTCCCATTTAACAGATCTGTAGTGCCAAATCTTGTGCGGTTTAGGCGCCTCTCTGTTACTAATTGGTAGGATACTCAATGTCGAAAGTAGTTTATGGTCCGAAGAACCTAACGGCAGATTTACGCTGACCTTGTGAAGCTCCGGATTGGTGGTTAAAAAAACAGATCAAGAAGACTGGGGCACTCCCCGTCTCGATCAGGGATCCGTGTTGGTTCGTCAATAAGCTGAGTTAAGCCACAACTGATTGAAAATAATTCGGCTTCACGACCTTGTTCGTCAGTAGTATTTAAATATTGAAGCCAATTGATGCTGTGGAGATTAAATTCGCCCAGAATGGCAATTTCGGCACTTGGATAGTTAATTTGTAAATGATCGATGGTGTCTGCAAGAGAAGAGAAAAGTGTTCTAAAGTTAATATAGCTTGGTGATATTAACTTTAGATACAGATGAACCTTGTGGTTGGTTGAGTCGTTATTTTTAACCACATAACATTAAAGTTTGGGGGTCCAGATAATGTTTCTTACTGAAAAGGGAAGTGAACAAAAAATCGTCCTAGGTGTACAGTAATGTCGGTCTACCTTATTTGCAAGTAAAATTTTTGGTTAAAGAGTTTTGACAATCCAAACTTACCACCCATGTGGAAGGTGGTTTAAGGTAAGAACCGAGGAAATCCTCAGTCTTGTTTTTTCCAGGTTTTAATCCATTCGTCTAACATTAAATTTGCAAGACGTTTCGCCAAAATCTCATTTGGCATTTTCAAGTGCTCCTCCTGCTGCACGTCGTGCAAATTCACTGTTAGGCAAACAGATTGAAATTCGGAATTTTAATGTATCACATTCAACCATTCGTGAAAACCTTTATTGTAACATAATATCGAGCTATCGATGCCAAATAGTACGTCATCTTCAGGATAAAGAAGATACAGAAAAGAACTCTCATGAATCAGAGCACCCTCTGAAAAACTATATCGTAACTTCCAAAAAAAGACAGTGGGAAATACTACAAGATTTTTAATTTCTTTTTAAAGTCTGATTCGTTAGCTTAAAGGAGTAATTACTGAATATTTATAGATAGTTCTCTGTTGAATGAGAATCCAATCTATATCAGTTGTTGGAATGAAGTATTAACACATGAGTTTAACCAATTATTAATGCAGAACCTGTTTTTATACATATAAATTCACACTATAGTTAACAAACTTATTTCTTTAATAGTTAAAATATTAGAGAATCATAATTACCAATTATTAAAACCTTAAAATTATTAAAAGTACTGAATAAAACCTGTTTGATCCATGATTTTTAATCCATATGAAATGTAATGAGTAAAAAATTATTTAAAACTGACTTAAGGTCGTTTCTTCTCATGAAAGTGAACCACCAAATATTAATATTTTTTTGGCTGGTTCACTTTCATCAGAATAAACGACCTTACTCGGTTTTAAAAGTTTTTTAATCAATACGCATGTCTTATTTCTGACAGCAGTGATATTCCATATAAATTAAAAATCACTAAAAATACAGAAAAATAACTATTTTTGTTAGATTTCAAAATGGACGAAACACGTTTTATTAATTACTTTTAATAATTTTAAAATGTTAATAGATGCTCATTATGATTTTCTTATATTCTAACCATTAAAGAAATAAGTTTGTTACCTATAGTGTGAATTTATATGTTTAAAAAGAGGTTCTGCATTAATAATTGTTTAAAGTCATGTGTTAACACTTCATTCCTGTAACTGATATAGATCGAATTCTCATTCAACAGAGAACTACCCGTAAATATTCAGTAAGTACTCCTTTAAGCTAACAATTCTGACTTAAAAATTAAAAATATGGTAGTGTTTCCCATTATATTTTTATGGAGATTACGATATAGTTTTTCAGAGGGTGCTCTGACTTATGTGAGTTCTTTTCTGTATCTTCTAGATCCTGAAGATGATGTACAATTTGGCATCGAAAGCTCGATGTTAGAATAAAGCTACAGTTACTGAGAATTTTAAGACTTTTTTGTTTACGCTGTAATCCTAAGGGCTATCCCTAAGTTAAACCTCTCTTTGGTTGTTACCAGTAAGCCCTTTTTGGGTTTTTAGAGTGGATCGAAAATCTTTTTTTTTTTGTGAAGAACTTGTCCAAATTTTATTGAATTTGAGCGATACCTATGGCTCGAACCCTAACCTCAAATATATTTATTCTTTAAATATCGAAGAAAAACTTAAGAAAACATAAAATTCGTCTTAATTATGACATAAATAATATAAAAAATTCTTGCAGACTTGAAACTACTTGAAACTAAAAACTCGTAAAACTTAACCTAAAAAGACTGAAAATGAAGAGCTTAGAAGTAAAAAAATATTTAATGTGTGTAACGTGACCCATATGACATAAAAAATGATTAATAGCCAGTTTCTGTGACCAAGAAATGAAATATATATAAACCTAACAGTTCTCGTAGCCAGAAAAATTAAATTATCTTTAATTTCTGTATTCATATTTTCATGATAAAATAACAGCCAAGATACTTTCAGTTTCATCTTATAGGCCTCCTAAAGCCTATAGTATCTTACTTAACACGATCTATAAGCTGGAAAATGGTCTCAATACTTAAATGATGTTTTAAACTGATTTAAAGTAAAATTTTAGTATATTACCTACACATATGCATTTAAATGAATTAACATATAATATACACTTACAAATCGATATGTTTTACCAATTAAAATATAAAAATCATACGAAATCTAAAACAATGCTACAGCTTAAAATATATTATTATCTTTTCAGTTCATATTCATGAAATCTTAAAAATTTTATATTTTCTTAAGTTTTTCTTCGATATTTGAAGATTAAATCTATTTGAGGTTAGAGTTCGAGCCACAGATTTCGCTTAAATTCCATCAAATTTGGATCAGTTGTTATTCATAAAAATATAAAAACCTTTTCAGGGGGATAACTTTTAAAAAAAATTTCGACCCACTCATATATATATATATATATATATATATATATATATATATATATATATATATATATATATATATATATATATATATATTTATATGTAGTAGTAGTAGCTGTTTGTTAGTAATAACTGTAAATTTCATTTTTATTTCTTCTGTTTTCAGGTCTCTACCTTCGACCAGAAAATATTAAGAAAATATTATCCTTTAGTCATAGTATGGTGTTGGCAATAAAACAAAAAATAAACGGTATGCACAAAAATTCTGTTATTTCATTTATTTGAACCCATTACTTTAACTTTCTCTCGGCGGCGTATTAACACTAACTTAATATATTAGAGAAATATATTTGAACAACATAGTTCACTTTTAATAAGTTAAATTTTTACTTACGTTTATACTATCTGAAATGAGTTTATTCATTTGTGCCTTATTTTTCGTTTTCAAAACCGCAGTATTAATTACAATATATAGGTATTGCAGTAACCAACATCAACCTGGCCTCAAATAACACCATATAAAAAAAAAGATCTGTGTAATTATAATACATAATTTCTTAGTTCTTCGATCTGCAATAAAAATAGTATCAGTTTAGAACTAAATTATGACAGCACTGGAAAGTTTTTGCGATTCTTCCCAAAGATCCATGATGACTTTGTCTCCAACTTTTCTGCATGACTGTTAGGTCGTAATAGAAACAAAGTCGATTTTATAATCCATATTAATGCAGTTAAAAGATTGAATATCATTTAATAAAATAAGATTTGTGGCATCATATTTTGTGTTCATATATTTTTACGGACTCTAGTATCATTTGAAAGCTCATTCTATTTTCTTTATAATGATACCAAATTCCATAGCATACCTCATGCTCTTTACTGATTAAAATAATTGAAAGGGGAAACAAGAAGAACAAGAATTGAAAATAAGGGTAAGAAAAATGAAAAATTAAACAAATTTTAACAATTAAATTTATTAATAAAAACCAACGTCAATATTTGGATAGCTCTTCCTAGCCCTTATTAATACTTCCAGCCGGTTTCTCACGGAACAGGTGAGCTTCCGCCATCGCAACCTTTAAGTCCCTCAGCGATGCAGGGGCTGGATTTCTGGCTCGAACCCTTCTTTTGAGCTCGCTGGACTCAGGTCGGCCTTCACGAAGGCCAGTCTAATGTGGGTATTCCCACTTACGCCAGGTATTGCAGCAGCATGTGGCCCGGCATTGTCGTGCATTAGCACGAAGCTATCGCCAACAAACAGTTGTTCCTACAAGATCTCCTCGATGTACCGGTGAGCAATTAATCTACCTCTACGAGTCTCATTAGTTACGAAAACCAAATCGCATTTCGCATCCAGTGAGATGCCTCCCCACACCATTACAGAACCTCCTCCGTAGGCGACCGTTTCAGTAATGTGGCACTACGCGTAGCGCTCCCCAGGCCTCCTATAGACTCGTCTTCTTCCATCATTGCCAGGTAGGCACATTCGGGACTCGTCGGAAAATAAAACGTTGCGCCGTTGCTCTAAGGTCCAGTCGACATGTTATCAGGCAAATCTAAGTCGCGCTTGTCGATGAGCTGCAGTCAATTAGCTGTTCTCGTCGGAGAGCCCGACCACGAACTTGTCGGACTCCTGCTGGACTGGATTACTTAGAGTTGTTTTGACAATAAAGCGGTCGTCTCGCTCCGAGTTACACCTTCTTCTTCCTGATCATGTTCTCCGTGTAAGGGCGTCAGTCTCTTTGTAACGCCTGTAGACTCTGAAGAGAGCTGACTGGCTCAGATGCAGTTGCTCAGCGACCACACGTTGGATATGCCCTTCTTACAATAGGTCAATGACTTCCGAGGTGGTAGCCATTTTCCGATGACGTAATTAGTGAGCAGGTATAGCAGAGATGTTGACAGTTCAAGTTCCGATAATGATGATAGGAAAATGCAGTTGCATGTATTTTTATCAAAATGAATAGCGCGCAACCAGTATGTTGCCGAGCGAGCAAAAGCGGTTCTATTGAGTAAAACCGTTTTAATCAGTAAAACTTTTTGGAAATCCAAATATTTTTGGTATTATTGGAAATAATAGAAAATCAGTATTCTAATGATGCCAAAAATAATACTACTGTTTGAAAATTCAATTCAAGGATCGGTGTTAAATGAAGCAAAATCGTTTGACTTGATTTTTTGTTCAGCAGTGTATGTATTTCAAACGAGACAAATTTTAAAACGGTAAAATAATTTAAACTCTGCGATTGACTATTTTAATATGCCCTATATCTGGTAATATATTTGTTGACTCAAGACATTTAATTTGCTTAAAATAGCTGACAAGCTTGAAATATGTGAAGAAAAATGCAGCTGAAGTAAAATGTTAGTAACTCCTATATATGGAGGGTTTTTGTTTCACAAAAAAACTAGTCTTCTTTAGTCAGTGTCGACCCTTTATTTGCACATCTTTAGGACTCTATAAACAGTTGTTTATTTGTATAAATACGGATACTAACATTGATAATGGTAATTTGTTCTTAAAAAAATACAATATAGTGAAATAGCTTATGAAAACCTCAGAATATTAAAAAGGGTTAAAAATTGTGTACCAAGTCAATAATATTATATATTCATATAGAAAAGGGGAGACGACACGACACGAAAGCAAGGAAAAACTAAAAGAAGGTGCTGTTTTCCTTTTCTTTTCATTTATTGCACAAAGGTATTAATAATGAAAAGCCTTACCAAAAATGCTGTTTTTTGGTACACAAAAAACATATTAACTTTCTTAAATTTAGTTAGGTACTCGTATATTCAGGAATTTTCAAAGTTAATGATATGATGACATATTCTTTACACGTCCATATCTGTAAAAATTATCAAATCACAGGAAAGATATTGTGGCGTGTTAACTTCGCCCGAAATTGAGGCGCTACTTGTGGCGTTCCCCTTTCATAATTTCTGAGAATAGATTGAGTGGGTATTAATATTAAAAGAACTAAAGAAATTAAACATACACTACCTCAGTTTTTCTTGGTAGAGTAATATGGGTAAGAGATAATTTTTGTACGTCTTTTGGAAATAGTCTCCATAATTGTTTAAAATTTTTGGTTGTACAAATTTTGGGCACCATTCATTTTAAAATAAAAAGGATCTAACTTTCGCTAAAAAAATGAAAAAACACTGAAGGGATATGTAGTTGTTAAGGAAAATTTTGATATGGTACAACCCTTTTGTCCTGAAAAGTAAAATAGGTGTACAGTGAAACACTAGCCTTAAACAAGAAAAGAGAAGATTTATTAATGATTAACTTAAAAGTTCTAACTTTTGCAGTTCTGTTATTACAAAAAGCCGTAGCCTAATAGGTGGTATTGCTAACTAAAGTCCTTAAATTAGGATTAAAACTTTGCTACACACGATGTTGAAGGTTCGTGAGGTTTACTTCACGAGTTATCAGTTCTATATATTCTGGTGACTTACGGTTTTCCTACGAGCTTCTAGGCCTTGAATTGAGCACTAAAACCGTTTTCACAATATCTATCATTACGGCTACATGATGAGAAGAGCCTCTGACGGCTACTTCATGTTAAAAAAAAGCCCACTACGGCTTCACGTTGGAAAAAAAAAAAAAAAACCTACTACGGCTTCATGTCGAAAAAGGCCACTACGGCTCCATGTTGGGAAAAAGCCACGTACTCGACTTGGCTCTATGTTGGAAAAAAGCCTACTGCGGCTTGATGGAAAAAGCCATGATCCGTGTCCTCCGGACCCTTAAATATCATTCTCCCTTCCACATAAAACACTCTTCAAGATGGCTACTTCCCGGAAACAAATGTCCAGCCAATCGAAGCATTAGAAACGAATTAAATAAATCCGGTAGAAAACCAGCAATGCACACTGTAATATAAACGGCTTAGAAATCCGAGTGAACTACACTGCTTAAAAGTTAGTAAACACTGCTCGATATAAAAATGGAAAAAAAAATGTAAATTATAAGGCGAAAAACAGTCACATAACATGACCTTAAAATCTAGGAAAAAATGAATGTTACGATATATTATAATGTTTGATAAAAGAAGTTAGATGACGAAGAGAATATAGATATTTTAAGGGATCATGGAGTGTATCATTCTGAATATTTTTGATCAGATATGCTCCTATGCTATCTAACTGTTTATGAGATATTAGCGAAAGTCAGTATTTTTCTTTAAATAGGAGTCATCGCAGTTAACAGTTAATAGCACTTTTATCGTTTGTCAACACATGGCGTGACAAAACTTCACCTATATATGTATATTGTAACATTCATTTTTTCCTAGATTTTAAGATCATGTTACGACACTGTTTTTCTTACTATAATTTATAT
Source organism: Pachyrhynchus sulphureomaculatus (assembly GCA_019049505.1). Lineage (NCBI taxonomy): Eukaryota > Metazoa > Arthropoda > Insecta > Coleoptera > Curculionidae > Pachyrhynchus > Pachyrhynchus sulphureomaculatus. The sequence continues at coordinate 32,195,313 of CM032451.1, forward strand.
TTTATTATTGAGCAGTGTAGCTTAAAACAGTGTTTTAAATTTTTAAGCAGTTTAATTTAAACCGGTGTGTAACGCGTGTTGCCGACTTGACTTATTTAGTTTGTATTAATTTTTCGCCTGGAAGTGAGCCATTTTAAAGACGTCACTTTGAATAGGAAGGGACTTAATTAGTTCGTATTGAATGAGTCGGGATTTTCGCGTTCCGGAAATAATCCTAAAAGGAGAAGGGACGAAGATATTTAAGGAGCCATTTCGAATTGATAAGGGCTTTTTTCCATCATGAAGCGGTAGTGGCTTTTTCGACCAGGAAGCCGTAGGGGCTTTCTTCTCCAGCACGCCAGAGAGTTTTTTCTCGGTGATGTAATAGTGCAGTAATGGTTTCTAGTTCTCAAGTTTAAGGCTTTTTCTTTTCTTGAAATATCCTGCTCATCCTCAGGCATTTCGGGTCAAAAAGTGTTTAAATGCCCAAATGAAACTGGGATGGTAATGGCTAAGACAATATTTTTATGAAAATCTCCCAGGAAAGGCTAAGTAGCTTATGGAAAACTCACGAGGAGAAATCAATCCGTAAGTTAGTAGTACACCAGTTAAAATCTCACTTCCTGTCTACAAGTAGGTTTCCATCGACTATTCTACAGGTAAGTTGGGAATGTGGAATCTTTGGCACAATGATACTACTCAGTATATATCACCACTACACCAAACACTTTATTTTTGCACTCGACGCGCGTTTCGCTAACCATGTTAGCTTCATCAGGAGCGATGATTGACTGTAGTCCTGTGTGTGTGTCCTGATGAAGCTAACATGGTTAGCGAAACGCGCGTCGAGTGAAAAAATATCAATCATCGCTCCTGATGAAGCTAACATGGTTACCGTCGAGTGCAAAAATAAAGTGTTTGGTGTAGTGGTGATATATACTGAGTAGTATTCTACAGGTGTAATTCGCGGAATTAATTTCAAAAACTTTTAATATCCAGTTTTATCAAGCCTTTTATTAAAAACTTAATAATCGTAATTAAAGACTCAATGTCATAGTGTACACTCTACTAGCTTACGAGGTTTTTATTTAGTAGAGTAATTTTTAAGTGTGTAATAAAATTAGGAATTTTTATTTTGTTAATGAATTTTTTTATTTAAATATCTCACCGCTTTATCTCTCAGGACGCAACGGTTGTACCCAATTCAATTTTATTTCAACAACTAATTAATTCAGTATTTTTTCATTTTTAGAGCTGAACTTAGGTTCTTTTTATTCTAAAATGAATGGTGCCCAAATCTGTACTACTAAATTTTTAAACAACTATAAAGAATATATTCAAAAGACGAAAATTATCTCTTATCCATAATCTTTCCAAAGAAACTGAGCTAGTTCATGTCTAATTTCTTTAGTTCAGGTTAGGGGCCAATAACGGCTTCTATTTAATAAATAAAATATTTATTAAAAGTAATGAAACTTTAGATGTTTCAATATAATATATATATATATATATATATATATATATATATATATATATATATATATATATATATATATATATATATATATATATATATATATATATATATATATATATATATATATATATATATATATATATATATATATATATATATATATATATATATATATATATATATATATATATATATATATATATATATATATATATATATATATATATATATATATATATATATATATATATATAAATCATTTCAAATTAATGAGGTCCTCCATATCAAAGATTTCTTGAAAAGGATGGTATCAATAACAAGCTGAACCTCATAAGGATGTGATATGGTAACACGACGTGTATTCTAAGCATTGACCACTCTATAAGAAATTAAACGAGCTTCATCAATTGAACACTTTCCTTGAAAGTACTTAGAGAATTGACTCAAATTGCCAAGCATTTTCCTTTGTTCCGAAAAATCAAGATTTCTGTTTAGTTCTGAGGTCTCCAATCAGAAGAACAGCTTTCTTCTGGACAGAATCCAACGTATGCAGCATGTGTTTGGGAGCAAAGCCCCAAAGCAGTACTCCTTCGTTGATCGAATTTGAGCTTTGTACAGGATTAGAAATTTTTTATGAAGCCTTCTAGTACGAAATAATATTCCCAGCTTTTGAAAATATCTCTTGGCTATGCTTACTACATGTTCATGCCAAGACAGATTTGCTTCCAAGTTAACGCCTAGCAACTTGAGTGATAATGCTAGAGAAACAGAGCCTCTCAACATAACTATGTCGGGTTCTGTAACGTTAATTTTCTTTGAAAAAAATTGCAGACTGGATTTTTGTAGCGTTCAATTTTACTTGATTACTGTCACCCCAATAAAGAATTTATTCTAGATCTTTGGTAACTTGAACAACTTCCTGGTGTATGCACACACTTGTATGCTCGACAGTGTTAAAGCGTTCAAGGTAAATAAGGAAACAAACGTACTGCCGTCGGCAAAGCTATAGATTGGATTGCTGCTTCTTTTCAGCAGATTATTATTGTCAAGAAAAAAGACAGTAGGAGACCGTGGGGGAGCGGGATAGAATATCTCTCCCGGTATGTTCTACCTGTTGTAGGAAGCGACTTAAAGAACAACCTAGATGGTAGATGCCCAGATCCCCAGCATCGCCCGGTGTGATACCATCGCATCGGCTTAGGCTGCGTGACGTTTCGTGGCTGTGCCGATGTCCCGGACTGTGGGACCAAATAGCTTGATGAGGCACCTGGATACAAAAAATTCCGGAGTAAAATAGCCCCCCGTTCGGATCTCCGGATGGGGGCTGGTTCAGGGGCGTCGACATGCAGAGATCAGAATTTCAAAATGGATTTTTGCGACATACGAGGTTTAAACACGAACATAAATTTAGTGCACCAACACCTTCAATCAAATAAACCTCATGTACTCGCTCTCTGTGAAACTAAGGTCATGCACCAGCACAGTAAACTATCTTTATCCTGGGTACGACTTCTATTCCCGATTTAGGCGTAACTTTGGAATCTGTCTTTATGTCAGAAGCGACCTCTCTTGCCAACGAGAAGAGGCTCTGGAGGCCCCAAACTTTGATGTTGTGTGGTTAAAAATAACGACTCAACCAACCACAAGGTTCATCTGTATCCTCTATCGACCACCAAGTGATACTAACTTTAGAAAACTTTTCGCTTCCCTTGCAGACACCATCGATCATTTACAAATTAACTATCCAAATGCCAAAATTGCCATCCTGGGCGACTTTAATGTCCACAACATCAACTGGCTTAAATATTCAAATACTACTGACGAACAAGATCGTGAAGCCGAATCATTTTCAATCAGTTGTGGCTTAACTCAGCTTACTGACGAACCAACACGGATCCCTGATCGAGACGGAGAGTTTGCCAGTCTTCTTGATCTCTTTTTAACCACCAATCCGGAGATTTAGACAGTCAGCGTAAATCCGCCGTTAGGTTCTTCTGACCATAAACTACTTTCGACATCGAGTATTCTACCAATCAATGACAGAGAGGCGCCTAAACCGCGCAAGATTTGGCACTACAAGTCTGCTAAATGGGAAGATCTCATGGAATATTTTCGAACTTACCCTTGGTTAGACGTTTGTTTTCGATCCGACGACCCATCTGACTGCGCCAGGGAGGTTTCCGATGTTATTTTGGCCGGTATGGAGGCTTACATCCCTTTTTCGAAGAAATGCCCTTCCAACGGCAAGCCTTGGTTTGACCTAAAATGCAAAGAAGCTGTTGCTTCTATACATCTTGCATACCGACAATGGCGCGAAAATCCTAACACCATAAATCGTAACACATTTGTTTGTGCCAGGAACAGATGCAAAGAAATTATCGACGAAACCAAGGAGGTACACAATCAACGGATTAGAAACAAACTTTTCGCCTGTCCCGGCAATTTAAAGTCCTTTTGGTCGGTCGCTAAGGCAGTTAGTCAAAATTTCACCAAATTCACCATACCACCACTCACACGGCCAGATAATTCTATTGCGACGGTACCTGTTGAGAAAGCGAACTTGTTGGCTGAACTCTTTGCTTCACATTCTACCGTCGATTTCCAAGGAAAAACACCATCTACTATTCCTATAGTGCAGTCAAGGATGCCCGATGTTGTCTTCAGACAGCGTATCATAAAGCGTATCTGATGAAGCTAGACACCAAAAAGGCTTCTGGCGCTGACGGAATACCTGCCATAGTTCTTAAAATCTGTGCGAGGAAACTAACACCAGTTTTCTGTAGACTTTTCAACCTATCCTACAGAAAGGGAATATTTCCTTCCTGCTGGAAATGTGCTACAGTTCAGCCGATACCTAAAAAAGGCAAGAAGACCTTGCCAAATAACTACCAACCAATCGCACTGCCTTCAATAATATCGAAAGTCATGGAAAAGGCTATCAATCAGCATCTTCTAAAATATCTTGAAGAATTCAACATTATTAGCGATCACCAATATGGCTTTCGTAAAAATAGATCAACAGGAGATCTTCTGACTTATGTAACACATGTTTGGAACAATGCAATTGAACACTTTGGAGAATCTCGAGCGGTTGCTCTTGACATATCCAAAGCATTCGACCGTGTTTGGCACGATGGGCTGTTGGCTAAGCTACGTTCTTATGGTATGTCGGAAAAGTTCTGTTTGTGGCTCTCATGTTTCCTCAGAGAGTATTCTTTACGAGTGGCAGTCGACGGATTTCTTTCTAACACCTTCACTATCAACGCCGGTGTACCTCAAGGCTCCATACTGTCTCCTACTCTCTTTCTCATTTACATTAACGATCTGTTGGAAAAGGCCGAGAATCCAATCTACATCTTTGCAGATGACAGTACACTTATCTCTTCATTCACTTTGAACGCTCGGACATCGGCTACTCAGACGAATATCCGCAGACAGCAGGAAGTCATTCAACTTAACAAAGACCTGGAAGAAATTCTATCTTGGGGTGACAGTAACCAGTGGAATTTAACGCTACAAAACCCAGGCGGCAATTTTTTCTAAAAAAGTTAACGTTGCTGAATCCGACATAGTTATGTCGGGGCACTCCATTACTCTAACATCGTCACTCAATTTGTTGGGCGTTAATTTGGGAGCAAATATGTCTTGGCATGAACATGTTGCAGGCATAGTAAGGAGAGCTTCTCAAAAGTTGGGAATATTATTTCGAAACAGAAAGCTTTACACTCCACAACAACTGTTAATTCTTTACAAAGCTCAAATTCGACCAACTATGGAATACTACTCCCATGTTTGGAGCTCCGCTCCCAAACATACACTGCATTTGTTGGATTCTATTCAGAGAAGAGCTGTTCGTCTGATTGGATACCCGGAACTGACCGTCGGCCTTGATTTGCTGGAACATCGAAGAACGGTTGGCGACTTGAGCCTATTCTACAAGTACTTTCATGGAAAGTGTTCGAAGGATGTGGCCCGCTTAATTCCTCCCAGAGCGGTCCATGTTAGAAGTACACGTCGCGCTAATACTTCACATCCGTACGAGGTTCAGCTTGTTACTTCTCGTACAATGCTTTTCAAGCAGTCTTTTATATGGAGAACATCATCCCTTTGGAATAATTTGCCCAGGACTGTGTTTCCCACCGAGTACAATCTACAGCGATTCAAGAACAACGTGAATCGCTTTCTCCGCATACGTGTCGCTCCTGTAGCGCTTTAGGGACTTCCCTGTAGCACGTGTGCTAGACCATAAAAAAAAAAAATTGTGTTTTAGAGCACGCTGGCGTCTATAGGAAATGTATTAGAAAGAATCCTTTCAACTCGTAAAGTACTAGCCCTAAGAAAACACAAAAGCCCAAAACAAAACTGTTAGATATACCATACGTGCGCTGCAACAATTCGTCTTGTCAAACATGGTCAAATGCCTTAGATCAGTGATTCCCAACCTTTTTTAATCGGGGCTTTTTTTTATATTTTTTAAAAATGCTAGCGACCCCCTTTCCCATCCGCCATATTGGATCAATAAAACAAAAAATAAAGGATTTGAAAAAATATATTTAAGACTAAACAGTGATATTTTTTGTAAAGCATTAATGTAATGATTGAGTTTACATCTGCTTAACAAGTGTTAGAATTCTTGGTTGAGTGTTCATGAAGGCCAATCTCATGTTACCTTGAACATCCAGCTTATTCCTGGCTTTTGTATTGATCTGCAAAAGAGTTGAAAATCCACTATTGCAGCGGTTAGTAGAAGCAAATGGCACTAATATTCGAAAAAAAAAAGCATGGAAACTTTAGAATATGAATGGCTTATAGCACACCAAAATTGAGGTAACGATTTTTCCTGAAATAAATCACCCGCTGAGGGGTCATTTCGAGCTCCAAAAATTCATCATGCGCTTCATCGAGAATGTCGATAACATACAAAGATACAAGAAATGGGTTTCATTCTAATGCACCCTTCTTGTTCAGAGAACTCCGGGAAATAAAGTTTCTTTTCTGATTCAAGGACTTGAAGGTGATTATTAATTATTTAATATCCAAGATGAATTGTGACGGGCTATCCTAGTATTGTAGCGTTTCTCGGATTAAACAAGACACTAACTAACAACTAACTATTCATATACAAATGACAAAAAAAAAACTATAACGATTTAACACTAGGTAACAAGTTTAATGAGCGCGATAATTTATCTGTAATTATATTCGATTGTTTAAACTCGCGGCTGAATAACTGAAGATTGTACCCTATGGCTCTGCTCGTTGCTTATATATCAGTAGAGAGTATTTGCCCTATTATTCTCAGCTCGGCGGAACGTCAAGCTGTCCGTCTCAAAACATCTCTCTTTTACACGATTCTTCGAGAGGTAATGGATTGTCGCGATCGCTGCTGACTACCCGGCTAGCTTGCCCCAGTCGGATTTCGCTAGGCATAAAGAGAGGTGAGTGCGCCAGCCGTCTACTCATTACGTCGCATATCTCGTGTGTTGCCAGGCATAAATAAATTATTAACATTTGAACATCTACCTTTAAATTTTAAAATTTAATTTTGGTTTTTAAAATTGATAACCGACGACCCCCCAAAAAAGCCAAGGCGACCCCGTTGTGTGTCGCTACCCACCGATTGGAAACCAACGTCTTAGATATATAAAGTGCAACCTCCCAAGATTCTGCACAATGTTCAATTACGTAGTATATGTGATATCAGTTACAAGAGCTCCTGTTGATCTTTGCTTACGAAAGTCATATTTATGATCGCTAATAATATTAAATCCTTCCAGATATCTGAAAGATGCTGATTTATAGCCTTTTCCATAGCTTTCGATATCGTTGAATGCGATATTACTGGTCGGTACTTGTTTGCCAAGGTCTTTTTGCCTTTTTTGCGTGTCAGCTGAACTCTAACGCATTTCCAGCAGAAAGAAAATATTACCTTTTTATAGAGAAGAGGCGAGATATGTAAAAGCCTCGCGTTAATTCTGTCATACGTTTTTGAGCACTATGGCAGAGACTCTACCGTACGAACAAAGTTTTATGATGTAAGAGTTTTCACGTCATTGTTGGTAGGAAAAGAAGCAACAGCTTCCTTACATTTTTGACCAACCTAAAGTTTGCCGTTGGGACAGCATTTGTTCAAAAAAAGGATGTAAACTTCTATACGAGCCAAAATAGCATCAGAAACCTCCTTAGCGCTATCAGATGGATTGTCGAATCTGAGGTCTAACCAGGGACAATTCGAAAATTTTTCATAAGCTGTTCCTAGTTAGCAGATTTGTAGAATTGAATCTGGCACAGTGTAGATGCCTCTCTGTTATCGATTAGTAGAGTACTCGATGTCGAAATTAGTTTATATTCGACGAAATTTGCGGGATGTAAATCACCGGATTAGTGGGTGAAAGCAGCTAAAGAAGAGTGACATAGCCTCCGTCAGGAATCAGTAAGAGTTCGTCGATAAGATGAGTAAGGCCTTAAGTAATTGAGAAAGATTCAACTTCATGCCCTTTTTCGTCAGTGGCATTTGAATACTTAACCCAATTGATATTGTGGTCTTTAAAGTCGTCCAAGATGGTAACTAGGGCACTAGCATCATTAATCTCTAAATAACCGATATGGATTTGCAAGAGAAGAGACGAATGTTCTGAAGTAAGAATTACTAGGTCTAATCAGACACAGTAGACGAATTTTGTGGTTTATTGATTTGTTATTTTTAACCACATAATATTAAAATTTCGAGTCTCTAGAACCTCTCCTCGTTGGTAAGAGAGATCGCTTCTGACAAACAAACAGATTCCAAAGTTACGCCTAAAAGGGGAATCGAAGTCGTACCGAGCATAATGACGGTTTGGTGAGCTAGTCGATAAATGTTAGTGCACTGAATTTATCTTTGAGTTTAAACTGCCAATATTAGAAAAATCTACTTTACAATTACGATCTCGGAGATACAAAAGGGGGCTATTTTACCTTCAAAATTTTGTTGTTCCTCGAAGCTCTGTAATGCTATTTTTTGTCTCAGAGCAAAATTCGAAGACATCGGTACAGCCACGAAACATTAAGCCACTTTACGCAGCCTAAGCCGAGACCATGTTTTGCAACGAGCTATGCTTGGTAAGACCCGGGCATCTACCATCTGATTTGTTCTTTAAGTCACCTTCTATGAAAGCCAGAACTTATCAGGGGTGGTATTCTATCTCACATCTCAACTGGTGTCATTTCCATGCACTGAAAAAAAAGTAGTTAAACCACAGAACAATAAAAATATCCTCTGAAAATCAAAAATAACTTAAAGCACTTAATTCAACTCGTTTCAAATCTAAAACGACATGCATCTGTTGAAAAGATCTAAACAGCTTAGAGAGACATACTTTTATCTACAATGTTATACTTATATAAATACCTGGAATGGGGCTTGAGGGAAATGAATTGGCGAACCGACTGGCAAGGACGGGTGCGCATACTAGCAGGTTTGACATATGCTAAACCAAGCATAAGCTGTCCGATCGAACAGGTAACAGAGGACCAACCAGGAAAAATAGGCAGTCAAAAGCTCAAAGCTTCATTTGGTCTACGTATGCCCATGGCACAATCATCCGAATGCTGACTATTCATGGAAGATGATGAAATGGCTACGCACGTGCTAAGTAAATGTCTGGCTGCCAACTTAACTATTATACTCAACTAACATCATCATAACATCTGTACCATATGTCTCTTGTATAAGATATGCAACAGACTTTATGATTAAGTTCAATAGTTTGGAAAATAACATTTTTGCCGGGCTAATTATAGTGAGGGTTTGGAGTTCATCAATTTGTTTACTGATGACACCTTAATTTTATGTAGTGGAGACAACTTGAGAGAACTGGTTTTGGAGATGAATCGGTTGCTTGGAGGAATTGAACAGTTTTTTTCCGTTAATAAACTTAAATTCAACGCAAGCAAAACTAAAGCAATGATAATAGGGACCCATCACAAAATTAAAAATATCGATGGATCATTGTTTAAATTAGGTATAGATAACGACTATATAGAATGGGTCAATCAAATAAAACATCTTGGTTTTATGACATTATACATACATTGTCTATGAAAAGCATTGTGAATATATCCAGAAAAAAATTAGAAGGAAGCTGTTCTTCTTTTCTAGAGTGGCAAAAAGTTTGTCTTTGTTTTCTAGGATAATGGTGTTTGATTATTGTGAAACTTTGTTGTTTCTCCTTGATAGTGAATCGATACAATCACTACAAGTTTTATTTAGCGGAGGTATGAGAACGATTTTAAAGTGCAGCCCCAAACATGGGAACAGTACTCCATAGTTGTTAAGTTGAACGACTTCCCGCTATCTGCGGATATTCGTCTGAGTAGTCGATGTCCGAGCGTTCAATGTGAATGAAGAGGTAAGCCTACTGTCACCTGCAAAGCTATAGATTGGGTTTCCGGTCTTTTCCAGCAGATCGTTAATGTAAATGGGAGAGAGAGCAGGAGGAGCCATGGGGCACACCGGCGTTGATAGTGAATGTATTAGAAAGAAATCCGTCGACTGCCACTTGTAGAGAACGCTCTCTGCGGAAACATGAGAGCCACAAAAAGAACTTTTCAGACATACCATAAGAACGAAGCTTAGCCAACAGTCCATCGGGCTAAACACGACCTTGGATATGTCTAGAGCAACCGCTCGAGATTCTTCATAGTGTTCAACTGCGTTGTTCCAAACATGTGTTACATAAGTCAGAAGATCTCCTGTTAATTTTTGTTTACGAAAGCCATATTCGTGATCGCTCATAACGTTGAATCCTTTGGGATATTTTAGAAGATGCTGATTGCCTTTTCCATGACTTTCGATATTATTGAAAGCAGTGCGACTGATGGGTAGTTATTTGGCAAGGTCTTCTTGCCTTTTTTAGGTATCGGCTGAACTCTGGCATATTTTCAGTAGGAAGGAAATATTCCTTTCTGTAGAATAGGTTGAAAAGTCTCCAAAAAACTGGTGCTAGTTCTCTCGCACAGTTTTTGAGAACTATGGCAGTTATTCCATCAGCGCCAGAAACTTTTTTGGTGTCTAACTTCATTAAAATACGTTTAATGATACGCTGTCTGAAGATAATATCGGGCATCCTTAACTGCACTATGGGAATAGTAGGTGGTGTTTTTCCTTTGAAATCGACAGTAGAATGTGCAGCACACAAATTCGTTTTTTTAACCGGTATCGTTGCAATAGAATTATCTGGCCGTGTGAGTGGTGGTATGGTGGATTTGGTGAAATTTTGACTAACTGCGTTAGCGACTGACCCAAAGGACCTGGAATTGTTGAGACAAGCAAGAAGTTTGTTTCTGATTCATTGATTGTGTGCCTCTGTGGTTTGGTCGATAATTTCTTTGCATCTATGCCGGGCACGAACAAAGGTGTTACGATTTATGGTGTTAGGATTTACACGCTATTGTCGGTAGGCAAGATGTTTAGAAGCAAGAGCTTCTTTGCATTTTCGGTCAAACCAAGGCTTCCCGTTGGAAGGACATTTTTTGAAAAAGGAATGTAAGCCTCCATACCAGCCAAAATAATCGGAAACCTCCCTGGCGCAGTCAGATGGGCCGTCAGATCGAAAACAAACGTCTAACGAAGGAAAAGTTTGAAAATATTCCAGAAGATCTTCCCATTTAGCGGATCTGTAGAGCCAAATCTGGCGCGGTTTAGGTGCCTCTCTGTCACTGATGCTAGGATACTCGATGTAGAAAGCAGTTTATCGTCGGAAGAACCTAAAGGCGGATTTACGGTGACCGTGTAAATCTTCGGATTGGTGGTTAAAAACAGAACAAGAAGACTGGCGAACTCCCCGTCTCGACCAGGGATCCGTGTTGGTTCATCAATAAGCTGAGTTAGGCCACAACTGATTGAGAATGATTCAGCTTCACGACCTTGTTCGTCGGTAGTATTTAAATATTTAAGCCAGTTGATGTTGTGGACATTAAAGTCGTCCAGGATGCCAGTTTTGTCATTTGAATAATTAATTTATAAATGATCGTTGGTATCTGCAAGAGAAGCCAAAAGTGTTCTAAAGTTAGTATCACTTGGTGGTCGATAGATGATATAGATGAACCTTGTGTCCTTATTTTTAACCACCTAGCATCAATGTTTGGGGGCTCCAGAGTCTCTCCTCGTTGGTAAGATAGTTCGCTTCTGACAATGTATTTGTTTTTCTAGGCTAGAATTTAGCAAATCATTTTTGTATTGGTAGCGATATGTAGACGACATCTTTGCTTGTTTTAATGGTACAGAGCGTCAACTCAATACATAAAAATATTGAATTCACTATGGAACTAGAAGTCGACAATAAAATTAATTTTCTTGACATAACGATAACCAGACATTACAACAAACACAAATTCTCTATTTTTCACAAACCCTCACATACAGATACTACAATAAACATAAGTTCAGCTCACCCCCTACAATACAAATTGGCAGCGTACCACAGTATGTTTCATAGACTTGTAAGTGTCCCCTTATCTGTAGATGATTTTAATAAAGAATTAAATCTAATAAAACAAATTGCTGTTAACAACGGATATTGTCCTGACACCATAGACTCAATTCTAAACAAAAAATTAAAAAATAAAGCTATTTCTTTAGTATACCCCAAGAAAGAAAACACAGGGAAAAATATAATGTTTTAACCTATCTTGGTAACACGTCAGAGAAAATTAAAAACCACTTAAACAAATATAATATCAACATAGCTTTTAGAACAAACAACTCGTTAGGAAAATTCATTAAAAACGCAAAGGTAAAGCAAAATAGATCAAAAAAATCTGGAGTGTATCAGTTGAATTGTGGTTCTTGTCATAAAAGTTACATAGGTCCGACAGGTCGCTAATTCGAAACTCGGATTTCAGAACATAAAAGAAGCTATTTAAAAAACAAAACCGACTCAGCTTACAGTAATCATTTAACAGAATCAAATCATCTTTTTGACGATAAATTTAAAATATTACACATACAAAACAAAGGCGTCAAATTAAACCTATTAGAAAATTTAGAAATAAATAGAATTAAAAATTCAGACATCATCTTAAACGAACAAAAAGATACCTGTCTGACCCATGGTAACTAACCTTTACTCAATTTATATTCAGAATGGATTTGCCAGCAATATTCATTAGCATATAGTATTAATTTTATACCTACCTACCTTAGGGTATTTGTATAAATGTAACAACATTAATATTCAAATATCATTTTGTATCGGACGAAGCTATAGTATAACGAAACGCGTCATACAGTTTCTGTGAAACTAAATAAAGTGGAAATTGACAAAATCAGTCTTTTATTACATTCGTTATGAATTTCCATCAAATAACAGCCACAACAATTCAAAGTTCAATTGTGCCTATTGGGTTCAATATTTTTGTACCAAAATTTCAGGGTATTTTTGCCATAATAAAGGCATATTTTCTGAAAGTTTCAAGCCGATCGGTTCACTTAGTCGACCTATACAATAAAATGAAAATAAAATAGTTTTTGGTGGTTTATTCAATTTTGTAGGTTATGTACATATTTGAACGACTTAAAACCAACGAGTGTTTGTTGGTAATTTCATTACGAAGAGTTTGGTTTTTTTTTGTCTCGATTTGACTCATATAACCGGAGTTATTCACATTTTAAGCTCAAAAAATGCGTTTTGAAAATTTAAATTGTTTATAAACAAAAGACTACAAGTTGTTCGAGGTCCAAAACTCAGGACAATACTCCTGGTCATACCTCAGAGTGGATTAAAGCATAATATTGCTGTATCTAGACTGTGCAATTTCAAATGCTTTTTTACTGCACTATGATTTTAAGAACAAGGTTTTTAAAATAGAGAGGTTTATGATGTATAACACGATATCTACTCAGAAATTTCTCCTGCTCCTTTAACCCGTTGTTTGAATATAAATAAACAACCAGAAAATTTATAAATTATCCCATCAAAAACCGATTAAAATTCTCCTGCTGATATTGAAAATAAACAACATTTAGTGCCCTCCACTCCTTTCACCCCCAGCCTCTTAAAACAATGTGATTGTAGCATGCCCTTTTCTAACTCGATTTAGATAATACTCCTTGCAGAGATTTATGGAAGAAAAAGAATTTTGAAGTAACATATGCTGACGATATCATGTCGAGACACTATGTAGATTGTTAAAAATCTCCATTTTATTTTATTTTTCAGTAGATTATTTTGCCCCCTCACACGTATATGAAATACAAATATAAAAATTTCATTTAACTATCTTTAATCATAATTTTCTTTAGCCGCCTAATTTAAGCCCCCGAATTACTCGAAACTACTTTTTTGTATTTTATTATCTGTCCTTGCTTTTAATTAAAAAAGCTCCATGCGACGGTGTAATGCACAAGTTGCATAATCAACTTAAAATACAAAATTTATGTATTGATTTAGAGAATTAAAAATTTTGGTGCCACACCTTTACTAAATAATCTCATAATCTTAAAATCATAAATTTTATTTGTAATAATAAAAATGCAGTATAAGGAGTAATCACGTAATTAAATTATTTATTCTTGTATATATATATATATATATATATATATATATATATATATATATATATATATATATATATATATATATATATATATATATACATATATATATATATATATATATATATATATATATATATATATATATATATATATATATATATATATATATAATATATACAGTAGAACCCCGATTAATCGAGTCGCGATTATCCGAGCTTCTAAAATATGTTTGTACATAATTTAAAATCGTCGGGGTCTTCGTGAATCCCCCTGGCCCGTGTGAGGGGTTCCCCTATTTATGTTTTTGGACTCTTTCAGCATGTTAAATTTGCGTGAATGCAGTGCGTTATAGCCTTTACTACGGAGAAGTACGAGTATACTCACATAATTTATTTGGTTGGAGTTCTGGTCGGTGTAATATAATACCCTTGGTTTGAAGTTTGCGTAAAATGGAGAAAACAAGCGCAAAAGAATCGTCGTTCCTACTAAAGAAAAATTAAAAGCCATCAGAAGAATTGAAGCAGGAGAGACAATTAAAGTTGTTGCACGAGTTTATGGAGTAGGTGAGGTAACAGTTGGAGATTGGAAAAGAAACCGCACAAAAATAGAAGAGTGGTGTATAAATCAAGCGTCTTCGTCCTCAGGAAGAAAATCAATGAAAACCGGCGACTATGAAAAGGTTAACGAAGCTTTATTCATGTGGTTTAACCACCAGAGATCAAAAGGTATGCCTCTGTCAGGTCCAATTTTACAACAGAAAACAATAATGATTAGTAGGCAATTCCTAGAGATAGATCAGTTTACTGCCAGTTCTGGATGGCTTGACTGCTGGAAAAAACGGTACGGTGTACGACAACTGACTGTATGTGGTGAAAAACTTTTTGCTGATGTGTCATCAATTGAGAAGTTTAAGCAGAACTTTAAAAAGCAAATCGAAGATTGTGGATACATATGTGATCAAATTTACAACTGTGACGAAACTGGTCTGAATTATAAAATGCTTCAATCAAAAACACTGGCATCTCGACAGGAAAAATCAGCTCCTGGGCACAAACGAAGTAAGGAAAAGATTAAATATAATGGTATGTTCCAATGCATCTGGCAAGCACAAAATCCCACTGATGGTGATTGGCAAGTCTGCACATCCAAAAGCTTTAAAAGGCAGCTCACCCAAAGCCCTACCAGTCTATTACAAAAGTCAGAAGAGCGCATGGATGGATGCGACCTTATTTACTAACTGGTTTGAAGAAGAGTTCGTGCCATCAGTGACTAAATTTTTTAACAGAAACCGTCATCCAATTAAAGCAATTTTGTTAATGGATAATGTCCCCTCTCACCCTGGAGAAGGACTTCATGTGGGCGAAACTGTTGTAAAAATTTTTTCCTCCAAATGTAACCAGCATAATGCAACCAATGGATCAAGGCATCCTCGAAAACATTGAAAAAAATTATAGGCGCTTATATCTTGAACATCTGTTAGAATACACAGAAAAGGAGGATATTATCAATGGGATGAGAAAGGTTACACTGAAAAATGTTATTTACTGGGTAAGTCAAGCTTGGGATTCTGTGCGTACTACCACTATTCAAAAATCTTGGTCAAAAGTTATTGATTTTGCAGACTATAATGACAGTGAAGATGATACTCCATTAAATGAATTAGCTTTGAAATTGAGAAGCCATGGAGAAATCTCCTGTTCAAATTTTGACAGCGAGATAGAAGAAAAAGAAAAAAGTTTATTTGAATTAATGCAAAAATTAAAAGGTTGCGAAAATGTGACGAGAGAAGATGTTGTTAAATGGATTACAGCAGATGATTTAGAAGAAGAAATGAGTATTGAAGGAATGCCTTTCAGGAAACCGAAAAATCAGATGACGATGACGATGATGAAGCGGCGGTGGATGAACAGTCTCCCACTAAGATCTCTCATTAAGAAGGTTTTGCTTCTTTGGAAAAAACTTTGAGGTATATTGAACAACAACCAGAGGCAACCCCAGAGGATTTGCTTCTTCTTAATAGATGGAGAAACACTGCGGCGAGAAAAATAAGATACAATATGAAACAGAAGCGCATAGATACCTATTTCACTGTTTTATAATGTATGTACCTATTTGTATGTTAAAAACGTTAATACATCGGTTTAAAGTATTGGTGTTTATTTTTTGAATGAATAATAAACAAATCCGGATTATCCGAGGAGGATGCCCCCCCCACGTTACCTCGGATAACTGGAGTTCTACTGTATATATATATATATATATATATATATATATATATATATATATATATATATATATATATATATATATATATATATATATATATATATATATATATATATATATATATATATATATATATATATATATATATATATATATATATATATATATATATATATATATATATATATATATATATATATATATATATATATATATATATATATATATATATATATATATATATATATATATATATATATATATATATATATATATATATATATATATATATATATATATATTTATATATGTATATATATATATATATATATATATATATATATATATATATATATATATATATATATATATATATACCTGTCTAGCCAACCATCGCTTGCAAAAAAATTTACAGGCGCTTCAATAACCGGCAACACTTCGCTTAAACTCACTGCCTTGTTTTACAATTGTTCCTGCAATTGGTATTCCACGTTCTCAATTCTGTGTAAACCATAAAAATAAAGAATCATCCACTTTTTGGTATTCACTGCTTTTCATACTTTTTCGTGCCTGTGTGGTGGGTGTTTTTTTCGCGATTTTTTCTCCATTCTGAAACAGTACTCACGGCTACACCTAAATCCTTCGCTATATTTTTAAGAAGTTCACCATTATCTAAACGTTGAATTGCTTCAAGTTTCTCTTTTAAGGTAATAACACGTTTACGCTTATTATTATGACACTCCATTTTGTAAAATATCTATTAAACCGATATATATATATATATATATATATATATATATATATATATATATATATATATATATATATATATATATACATATATATATATATATATATATATATATATATATATATATATATATATATATATATATATATATTACAATCGGAAGTTTAACTACTAGGAAACGCTTTTAGGAGGAAAAGAGAGATCAATCAAAGATCTGTAGGCTCTAGTATCTGCTTTTTATTTTTTGTTGTCAAGCTTTCGCTGCCTAATTAGTAGCTTCTTCTGGATACTGAAATGCAAACAAGGTACAAAAAACAAAGTTCGTTAGGGTATGTGATTTATAAATTAATAAAGTTTTATAATAATTTGCATACAAAATTCAGCAGTTAATTTGTCTCTGGTAATATGCAACAAAATTTGCATTTCACTGGCTACATAATCATACAAAAAACATGACAACAGGACACTCGGAGAAATACACAGGTATTAGAAAATAAAATATTGCTAATAACATTCTTTAAAATCCCTTTTAGAAACAGAAACAAACTGTGAGAATGACCATGATATCGAAATAGTAGTCCATTTAAAATTTTTTGACATCGTATTTAGTAACTTTTAGTGATTTTTGAGTCCGACACCTATATGTCGTCAGCAGGTCGACAAAAAATCCAAACATTAAGGCTAGAGTCTTAATATGTTTTGGTGAATGCTATTACTGGAAAAGTTATATATTATTTATTATATTTATTATTTTAATTCTTTAATAAAAAGACACGTAAATTATTTAAAATATTTAAAAACAGGAATAACAGAAAAAGAAATGTCAACTTTACTGGAAACTAATGTTCTCATAAAAATCGTTATTTTTGATTGGTTTGGTGTAATTCTGTGTTAGCAAATAGGTTTAAATAGAGCTAAATTCTTCTATTATGATTAAGATTATTTTTGCAAGTTTCTATGTAACACATTTCTAGGAAACTCTTTCTGAAGTAATTAGATTCATCATCAAAAATGAAGCTGTTGTTATATTGTACTCTGTGGTCTGTATTATTGACGTGTAAATTCAAACTTGTTGAGTTAGGTTTATGTTTGCTATCACTTTTGTGTAAAACTAGTCTCTTAGAGAGCTTTTGTGATGCTTGTCCGATGTAGACCAAATGACAATGACAAGGAATGTAATAAATTATATTAGATCTTTGTAAAGTATCGGTTTTGTCCTTTAGTTTAGCATAAAAACAATTCATCTTTTTTAAATTATAGCTAGCAATTTTTATATTTGTATTTGCAAACAGGGAAGACAAAGATTGGGAGAGACCTTCTATATACTGTAACTTTCCCACATTAATATTGTTGAAGGTGGCGGTAGTGAGAACAGTTGGATTGATTTGAAGGGGGGTCTTTGAAATATCTTTTTTATAAGAGTAATAGAAAGTATAGAGTAATTGTCCAATAAAATGTTTTCTAACAGTTTTACATTTTTTTCTTTGAAAGAAGGGTGGCAAATCTTATCTATTCTGTTTTTTAAACCTCTGATAATGTTCAGCTTTTGTCTCATAGGGTGGTACAAGTGGAATGGAATATATCTACTAGAACTTTTTTCCTGTACCAGTTAAGTTTGCCTGTATTATTATCAGGGCGCACAACCCTAGAATCCAAAAACGGAACAGCACAGACAGTCTCTTCCTCAACAGTTAGAACAAGTTTATGATTGAAAGAATTGTAAATATTGGGAGTGTCATGAACACTTCCGGCAGGTAAAGCTACTAGTAAATCGTCTACATAGAGAAACAAGAGGGAAAATTCAAAATCCACCTGTGAAATGACAAAATAAAGGAGTTCATGACGATCTCAGCCAGAATTGACGAAATAGCACTTCCCATTGGGACGCCTACTTTCTGCCTGTAGAATGCATTGAAGGAGAAAAAGGTATGTTCATATAAATGAGTAATGGTTTGTAGAAACTGTTGTTTAAGAATATTACATATCTCTTCTATTAATGTGAAATGGTCATCCAATATCGAGACAATAAGATCCAAAGTAATGTTGGTAAAAAGTGAAACCACATCGAAAGAAGCAAGTAAAAAACCTCCTGGTAAAACGAATCATTCACCTTCTCTGCAAATTTGACGGTATTTTTATTTTAAAGTAGAAAAAGCTGTTTCCAAAATAGAGGATATATATTTAGCAAGTGGTTGTGTAGATGCTCCGACACAGGAAACAACTGGTTTCAAAGGCATGTCAGGTTTATGTATTTTTGGTAGTCCGTAATATTTAGGGCAAATACCATTATAAGTTGTAAGTATACGAGCAGCTGCTTCATCCAAAAACTTTCCATCTTTTAATGATTTTATTAATTTATTACATTTTGTTTCTAATTTTAAAGTGGGATCGGGATATATTATTTCATAAGTAGTATCATCTTGAAGTAAGACATGTGATTTCTCGAGATAAGAAGTTTTTGACATAGCAACAGTAACATTGCCTTTATCAGACCTAGTAATTATTAAATCAGGATGATTTTTTAAGAATTTTTTTGTTTCCTTCCCTAATTTATAGGTGGTTGAATTTTTGTTTTTATATTATATCACATAATTAGTAATTAAGTTTACAGCCCTCGCACCATTATAGTCTTGTTTATGTGGGGGGACATACCCACATAAACAATATATCTTCAATCAAACTTATATATATATATATATATATATATATATATATATATATATATATATATATATATATATATAAAGAGAGAGTGAATTAATTTTGAGGAACTTCTAAGAGAGGGCGTAACTTGTATTATATCACATCTTGAAATACTGTTGCTATATTCATAGTGAAGCACCATCATTAGATTTTAACATTTAGTATATGTTATTTTGCTGAAGTATAAACAACATATTTTTTAAGCATTGATTATTTTGAATTACCTGCCAACAAAACATCATTTACGGGAGGCGTTACTTTTATTGTTTAATTCGAAGAATGGCGCTGCTGAAAGTCATCTATTGCTGTCGAAAAGATATAGTGATTAAATTCCGTCGATAAAAATATGTGAGACTGGTTTCAATGCTTTAAAAGTGGTGATTTCGACAGGGAAGACAAAACGTGTCCAGGCTAACCTAAAAAGTTAAAAGATGAAAAACTGTAGGCATTACTCTATCAAAACCCCTGCCAAGTGCAAAATCATTAGGAGTTGATCTCACAACCAATTCCACTTACATGCAATGGGAATGATTCAAAGGCAAGGAAATTGGGTGCCGTAAGAATTGAAAATGGGAGACGTTGAAAGGCGATTTTTCATGTGTGAACAATTGCTTTAACGACACAGTCGGAAAGGTTTTTTGCATCGTATCTTAATTGGTGATGAAAAATAGATACGCTACGATAATCTAAAGTGCAAAAGATCATGAGTAAAGCCCGGTGAACCATCAACATTCTCGCCAAAGCCGAATATTCATGGCTCCTGCTCCAACCTAACAAAACTATTACTGGAGAACGTTACCGACAACAATCGATGTAACTGAACTGAGTGTTGAAGGAAAAATGACCGAAATATGCCAAAAGACACGACAAAGTGATGGTTCAACATGACAACGCTCAGCTACATATTACAAAATCCGAGACGCTAGAAGCGCTTGGATGGGACATCCTATTTCACCCGCCATAATCCCCAGACATCGCTTCGTCTGATTATCATTTGTTTCTATCGATGTCACTCGATCTGTCTGAACAGAGCTTTCATTCTTATGAGGATATCAAAAAATGGGTCGATTTGTAGATAACCTCAAACGATGAGAAGTTTTTTCAACGTGGCACGCATATGTTACCATAAAGGTGGGAGAAAGTAGTGGCTAGCCATGGACAATAGTTTGAATAATCAATATGTAGCCACTTTTTTTCATTAAAGCGATATTTTTACCGAAAAATCCCCCAGTCAAAAAATTAAGGGAGCAGAAAAATTTCCAAATTTTTTTAGTGATTTTTGAAAGGCTGTTACTTCATGAGTAATGGTCGTATCGAGAAAAGGAAAAAAGCATTTGAAGCTTGAAATGTCTAGTTTTGAAATCTTGAGACCAAACATTTTTTTTGGCATCTCTCTCGGCGCAATCAAAAGAAATAACGCAAAGCAAAATTTTTCTAATTTTTTTTTTTTTTTTAATTGCCCTTGGGCTCAAAAAAAATTTTCCCGGCTTAATTAGTACTTGGGTCATTTAGCCTGATTCTTTAACTTTTTTGTTCTCTGTGCGACCATTTGTCGCTGACATATCGGCTATTGAATGAAAAGTCACCTTTTTTTTTTGATCATCGATATCTCTTGAACTAATGATCGTACGGTGAATGGAAGATGAGTTTTGGAAACTTAAGTCAATCCTCTATAAGTACCTTTTGGTATTTTAGAGAATTTTTTTTTTATGCTCAATATTGAATTGAAAAGTGCGTGTGCGTGCGCGTGCGCCTCTGCGTGCGTGCGCGCGCGCGGGCGGGCGGCGGGCGGGTGTGCGTGCTTGCGTGCGTGCGTGCGTGTGTGTGGGTGTGTGTGTGGGTGTGTGTGAGGGTGTGTGTGTGTGCGTGTGTGTGTGCGTGTGTGTGTGCGTGTGTGGCTAATTCAACAATTCAATATGGCAGCTTCAATTTGACTACACATGCGATTATTGCTATAACTAATATATATCGTAGCAATAAGCTAAAATAAGTTCACAAAGTTTAGTAGTCATTTAACTTCAATATTAAGATAGTATTTTATATCCAGTTACAATGACCCTACGACGTTTCGCCTACGATTACACAAGATATCCTATAAGATTCAATTTTCTAGGAATGCTCGCTGTCCAATGCAATCGTAGGGGAAGCGTCGCGAAGTTACTACAGTTTGACATGGCATAATTCCAGGAATAGCAATTCCTTACATTCTATATTGCTACATAAAATCTAAATTCAGCATGAGAGAGCACTCTCGACAAGATTTATTTTGCCGCCTCATTAACAAGTGATTAAAGAAAATATAGCCATTCCTTGTTCTAACTTCGACCCTTTTGGAGATGATACGTTGTCAAATTTTGAACCCAGTAATTTTTGAAGGATCCTTCTTAACTTGATACAAGTATTTCTAGATCACAGAACTGTTGTATTCTGTATTGAAATCGTCATTTTAAATTAGGCATGTTGAAATTTTAAAAACTAATTTTTATTGATTCTAACAATTTAATTAATGGTTATATAAAATAACTGTAAAACTATGTATATTTCATGCATTATATAGAAGCTGTCGTAGTCACATGTTATTTAAAAATACATTGAAATGAAATTCCTGTTAGGAATTCTTTTTTCAGTTGGGTCAATTTCAATTAATTCTTGTCGACAGCCTTGATCGATTTAATAAAAACTGAGTGAATATCAACTTAAGCAAATTATTAAATTGCACAAGAAAACTACGTCTATTTGTAAACTAAGAACAGATAGCTTTCTTATTATTAAAAAATATGAAATGGTAAGGTATTTAGCGTCCTAAACTTCTTTAATTTTATAGTAAATAGCTAGATTCCAAGACCATTGATAGCCAATGGACTTGCCACGTAAATTACAATTACTAAGTAGTAGATAACTTTTTCTATTGTGCTATAATTATCTACTGGTCTATAGAACAACGAATTCACGAATGAAAAGACTATCCAAATATTAATTGAGGATTTATTCCGCTGTGTTGAAGTATCTCACTTACAAAACGTGTGCAAATATACGATGTAATTACTGGAAATGATTACAAAATTGTCGTGACTTAAAGAAATGGAAAATTTATGATTTACTACCAAAATTATTCAACACACTTATTAATTAACAAAAAAAACATGTTGTATTTAAACTAACGTGCGGTATTTGAGTTTTAGAGATACTTTTCACCGCCTATATTGGTGGATATTGGTTTAATTAAAAGAAATAGCTTGCCGTAATCTGAATGCATATTCTCTTCTCTAGACTATAAAATATCTACCACTTTTCACACTTCATTAAGAATCATTATATTATTACTATAGTTTTAGCCCATTTCAAGGGATGTTTTTGGAAAAAAAAATGATAAATATTTTTTTAACTATAGATTCGAATTCAGTGTCGAAAAATACACTAGATCCGTGTATTTTGGTTCGTGGTAATGAACTTTTTTTGTGGGACTGTGTAATTAAAGTTTTAGGGTTTTAAATGCCTCTTAATTATAATAAACATAATTTTTTACAATTTTAGTGTTTTTGTCTACCCCATTAGTACCATTTGGAGAGCTGTATGTGCGTAAATATATTTTGGATAGGACTGAATAAAGGAATAAAGTTATGATGACTTCACAGAATCAAGCCGAGATCATACCACGTTATTCAGGTCGTAGTTCTGTCCTGTACAGGCCAGTAGCGAAAGTCGTCACGTGCGAAAAGAATGTAAGGGAAGATCCTTATGGTTCTGGTCTTGATGTAAAAAGAATAGTATCACGTCAAGAGAGTAACCATGTCTTCGTTCAGAAAACTAAGTCGGTGCTGCACCGCTTCGAGATCAATACAGTCATGACTGGAAGAAATCCCGAGCTTTCTCTCTGCCACGCTGACTAAACGACTCCGTATCTGTCAAACACTTAGGATACACTTCTTGTTGCTGCAACTTCATATCTCGCAGACGTAGCATTCCGAAGAAAACAGTGTAAAAATGCCCGTTCTCTTGTCGGTAGGGAGTAAAAAGTGTGTGGCAAATAATTGATATAACTGAAGGATAGCCTGTACGTTGGAATTGGGAAATATCATGTCCACCGAGTATATAAGCTATTTGTCGTATTCGACTATGGACATATTAGGGTGGATATACTGAGCCGACACCGAGACTTCAGTTTTAGCCAGATATATCTTAATAACGAGTTATTACGGTCTCCTGGTCAATCCAGCTCTATAAAGCAAGAAGCAGCAGACCTAGCCATACACTGATAAAGATGCAAAACGACGGAAACATTGTCTTGACCAAGACTCTCTTTCTAACACTTTCTAAGTGTGTCTAAATGAGTCTTAAGTTTTCTTCCCTTGTCTTTTTGATTACACTACTAATAAGAGCGCACCCGTCAATCTATTTTCCAGTTGTTATTTTCTTTTTCTAGGTGAAATTCGCACTACGTTGCAACTCAACTTCAAAAAGTACGAATCCAAAAGCTTGCGGAATCTACTTCACACTGTTGAGGATAATCGGGTAAGTTACGGATATCGCATGACGTAACCTGCAAGGATGTGTCCCAAGGACTTCAAGGAGCAAGAGTCCTGAACTAAACGGCCTATACCTTTCGATCTACCTGGATCTTTACTGACATAGCAAATATCACGGCTATCGCCGAGAGATTTGCGACCAGCGGTGCTTTGGTTTAGATGTGGTAACATCGACTGCCTCTGCTATAGGCAACTTTACCAAAGACAACTATCCGAGGATCAGCATGTCCATGAAGTTCACTATGAGCCGAGAGCCCAAGATTCCCCCGAGCCAAGCATTAGTAAAAATTCAATATTCCAGCCATCCTATTCGGTACAAGCCTTGTACCACTTGTGGTTGCCCTTTGGGTTGTCTTCAATATTAATGCCTACATAGGAAAATATGAGGATCCATTACGACGTAGAATTTAACCTGATGTCCAACAGTTAAGTCTACATACAACATTCCACCAGGAGAAAGAAGAGAAGCTAATTCGTTTCGCAATATTTTGGAATTTATTTCTAATCAGGGATTTGTTAAAAATAAAATACAGAAAACACAAATTTGTTAATAAATATTTTTTTCGACTTTCTGATTTTCCAGCCGCATCTCTTTTTGTTTAGATTTATTAAAGTAACATTAATGAAAATAAAATTAACGCTGATCAAAATTTTCTATTGTTTCAAAAAACTTTTTAACTGCTCAGAGAAAGGAAAATGCCCAGAAAAATTTATCAAAAGTCACGCACAATACACATCAATTCGACAGATTTGGGACAAATCTAGTAAGAAACAATCTTTGCAATATTGTGTATAAGATTTGTTGCAATTTAAATAATGAAACTGCTTTTTCTCTTATGTATGATAATGTCTCAGATTAAATTTTAGTCGTCTAATTAATCCTTGGACGGTGATATGTCAGGGCTGAACCCAAGAAATCGTTTAAATTCCTACTCCTAAGAATTTACTACAACTAATTTCACAATTTTTAACAGATATTTTTTCTGCTACCGTAAATTAATTCTATATATATGTATATATATATATATATATATATATATATATATATATATATATATATATATATATATATGTATACATATATGTATATATATATATATATATATATATATATATATATATATACATATACATATATATATATATATATATATATATATATATATATATATATATATATATATATATATATATATATGGGACGATATGTATATATATATATATATATATATATATATATATATATATATATATATATATACATATACATAAATATATATATATATATATATATATATATATATATATATATATATATATATATATATATATATATATATATGGGACGATCCGCGTCAACCGGATCAGAGCTACGACCAAAATTAGAAGCAACCAAAAAACTTGACCAAGGGCTCATTTTAAAGCTTAGAGCGTCTACTCCAATATGGCGGCCGGTAACCGGAGAAAAATCAAGTGTCCAGCAAAAAAAGCTTGTAAAAATAAAAATTCGCAACTATTTGGGTCTTTTTTTGGCTCAAATTGTAGCTGATGGACGCCCCAAAAAATTGGGGTGGTAAGTTGACAAAATCCAACTTGGCGGATCCAATATGGCGGTCAAAAATCCAATATGGTGGCCGAATTTTCGCAAATGAACCGATTTGCACTAAATTTGGTAAACAGGGGTTTTTAGGGTCGCTGATCACGAATCCGAGGTCTGATTTACCAAATTCAAGATGGCGGATCCAAGATGGCAGATGAAATTTTCGAAAATCTATCGATTTGTACCAAATTTGTTATACGGGGGTTTTTAGGATCGCCGATTACGAATCAGAAGTTCGATTTACAATATCCAAGATGGCGGACCCAATATAGTAGATTGCCTCATTCAGTTTCCACCATATTGGGTCCACCTTCTTGAATTTAAGAATTTTAGAAATTTGACCTCAGATTCGTTATTAGGGACCCCAAAAACCCCCGTATAACAAATTTGGTACAAATCGATAGATTTTCGAAAATTTCATCCACCATCTTGAATTTGGCAAAATAGGCCTTGGATTCGTGATCAGTGACCCTAAAAACGCCCGTTTACCAAATTTAGTGCAAATCGGTTCATTTGCGAAAATTCGGCCACCATATTGGATTTTTGACCGCCATATTGGATCCGCCATGTTGGATTTTGTCAACTTCCCACCCCAATTTCTTGGGGTGTCCATCAGCTACAATTTGAGCCAATAAACGACCCAAACAGTTGCGAATTTTTATTTTTACAAGCTTTTTTTGCTGGACACTTAATTTTTCTCCGGCTACCGGCCGCCATACTGGATTTTTCAAAGGCGCACTAGGCATTTGAAAGTAGACGCTCTAAGCTTTAAAATGAGCCCTTGGTCAAGTTTTTTGGTTGCTTCTAATTTTGGTCGTAGCTCTGATCCGGTTGACGCGGATCGTCCCATATATATATATATATATATATATATATATATATATATATATATATATATATATATATATATATATGTATATATATATATA
Source organism: Pachyrhynchus sulphureomaculatus (assembly GCA_019049505.1). NCBI lineage: Eukaryota > Metazoa > Arthropoda > Insecta > Coleoptera > Curculionidae > Pachyrhynchus > Pachyrhynchus sulphureomaculatus. The sequence goes on from CM032451.1 coordinate 32,222,042, forward strand.
TATATATATATATATATATATATATATATATATATGTATATATATATATATATATATATATATATATATATATATATATATATATATATATATGTATATATATATATATATATATATATATATATATATATATATATATATATATACATATATATATATATATATATATATATATATATATATATATATATATCTCCTTTTATTATATTAGGAAAATTTAATTGTTGGAAGCATGTCAATTGCCTATAGTAAAATATGGTGGAGGTTCAGTAATGGTTTGGGGTTGTTTTGGCAACGGTTTAAAGTTGGAAAAATTTTTAGGATAGAAGGAATCATGCGAAAAGAACAGTATCAAGAAATCTTGCTAACTCAAATGCTTCCTTATGGAAGAGATAATTTTCAGGGGAAATTTATTTTTCAGCTCTTCAAATTAGTAATAGAATAATTACATCTAAGTAAGAAAAACGGTGTGGTCAAGGTATTGAGTTGTAGTAGTCTGTAATAGCTACCCGCAGCCGTCGAAGAAGTTATTGCCAATGACGTCATCGATTAATGATTGTGTTGACCAAAAAGGCCTTATTTGTTATTTAGTAGGTAGTTAAACATAACTGAAAGGTAATTTTTTTAAGAAAGCCTAGTTTTGGTTGGTTTGGTTGCCAAAGGGCATTATTTAGCCCAAAATAAGGTATTTTTTTAAGAGAAAATTGATCAAATTAGCGTTATTTTGTTAGCCAAAAGGATGTTATTTATGTTAAATTATTTTATTCTTTTATTAATTGTAACAAAAAGATTAATAATATTAACAGCTAATTAGACAATAAAATATACAAAATGAAACTATATCTTAAACGTAAATTTGATGATACTTATAATAAGCATAATTATTAGGATATGTTGGCTTTGACACAAAAAATTGGCTTTGACACAAAAAATTGGCTCCGACATCAAAAGTTATCTTTTTATAAAGAAATCATAATAAATAATAACTGTTTTTAACATTTGTAGGGCCGGATCGATTGGCGCAGTGGTTTAAGGAGTTAGCCTTTCCAGCTGGTAAATTTAATTGTTCTTAACAAGTGTCCATCATAAGATTGTTTAGATAAAATTTGCATGATAATCGTTTTGAGGCGATTTCGGAGAATTCCAGTTGAAGTAAGAACTCATTTGAAGTTTCAAGGAATTATGGAAATTCCTAGTAACATTTTATGATAAAAACTATGCTATAAATACCATTGCCCTTTTGGTCATTAACCATTTGCAAATAGTACTTTCTCACTAATACAGGCTCAACTATTTTGTGAAAATGCCAAAAACGAAAGAAGTTTCCTTTGAAAATCGGGCTCTGATAATTTACAGATATCAAAATGGTCACTCGAGTCGACAAATCGCGAGTGACAATTTTGATGCCAAGGAGAATGGAGAACTACGTCGTAAAAAAAGTTTCTGCGGGACATGGAATTCTCAACCAACAACGTTCAGGCAGGCCTCAAAAAACGACTCCCGCTGAAGACAGAGCTACAACAATGTCCAGACGTAATCGCCGCCTAACCGCACCAGAAATCACGGCTCAAATAAACCTGGAGCGACCCATCCCCATCAGCGTGACAACCGCGAAGAACAGATTAGCAGAAGGTGGACTACACGGGAGAGTTGCGGTGACGAAACCACTTTTTAGGCAAGTGAATAAACGTGAACGATTAGAATGGGCCCGAGAACATGAAAATTGGACATCAGAACGATGGAATTCCATCCTTTGTCGATGAATTTACTTGCGGCGCCGGCGGTTAGCTGGATAGAGGATGTTGGAAGCATGTCAATTGCCTATAGTAAAATATGGTGGAGGTTCAGTAATGGTTTGGGGTTGTTTTGGCAACGGTAAAGTTGGAGAAATTTTTAGGATAGAAGGAATCATGCGAAAAGAACAGTATCAAGAAATTTTGCTAACTCAAATGCTTCCTTATGGAAGAGATATTTTTCAGGGGAAATTTATTTTTCAGCATGAAAACGACCTTAAACATTCTGCTAAACAAATTAGATAACTTTTGGACCAATAGAAATCCGATGACGTCCTGCAAGTGATGACTTGGCCTCCACAATCAGCCGACTTGAACCCATCGAATTGCTGTGGGACAATTTAGGCAGGTGTGTTCGAAAACTCAATCCAACATCAGAAAATCATTTGCGGGAACTTTTACAAGCAGAATGGGTTAAAATAACCGAAGAAACTACTGGACAGAATGCCGAACCTCCATAAAGCGGCAATTAAAAACAAAGGAGGTCACATAGATGAGAAAAATCCTGGAAAATCATGAATATTTTTATGATTTTCTAGACTGTAAATAATGTGAAAATAAATAATAATTCAATAGAATTAAAAAATATATATATTAACTGGGTTTTTGTTGTCTTAGGACTGAAATAACTAGGTGGGCAAATATTTTCTGACGGTAGAGTATATATAACATATATAATAATACTTAGTTGACCTGCCTTAATTAAAACTTTTCAGTTTGAATATTCAAGCAAAATATTTTTTAGGCTCTTCAAATTAGTAATAGAATAATTACACCTAAGTAAGAAAAAACGGTGTGGTCAAGGTGTTGAGTTGTGGTAGGTGAACTCTTGTAGACTGTAATAGCTACCCGCAGCCGTCGAAGAAGTTATTGCCAACGACGTCATCGATTAATGATTGTGTTGACCAAAAAGGCCTTATTTGTTATTTAGTAGGGTAGTTAAAACATAACTGAAAGGTAATTTTTTTAAGAAAGCCTAGTTTTGGTTGGTTTGGTGGCCAAAAGGGCATTATTTAGCCCAAAATAAGATATTTTTTAAGAGAAAATTGGTCAAGTTAGCGTTATTTTGTTAGCCAAAAGGATGTTGTTTATGTTAAATTATTTTATTCTTTTATTAATTTTAACAAAAAGATTGTTTCCGCCATTTTTTTGTGTCAATGTAACCATTTATAAACTTAACTAATAATATTAACAGCTAATTAGACAATAAAATACACAAAATGAAACTAGACCTTAAACATAAATTTGATGATACTTATAATAAGCACAACTATTAGGACATGTAGGCTATTATAAACCCAACAGTCCAAAAAAAAAACCGACTTCCAAAAAAATCACAGAAAATTTTGCCACTATAAAGTGTATGTAAATGAAGTCGGTTAAAAAATTGGTTTTCACACAAAAAATTGGCTCCGACATCAAAAGTTATCTTTTTATAAAGAAATCATAAGAAATAATAACTGTTTTTAACATTTGTAGGGCCGGACCGATTGGCGCAGTGGTTTAAGGAGTTAGCCTTGCCTGCTGTTGTTCGAGAGGTCAGTGGTTCGATTCCGTGTGTCGGCTGGGTGTTTGTGTCTGTCCCATGTGTGAATGTGTAAATTTGTGTGTCTTAGCAAAGAGTGAAGCTCGCTAATTGGTATATGCCAAGCCATAAAACTCAGTAAAAACATTTGTAGGATTTGGAATTAATAACTGAGTTGACAAATTAAACCAATATCTTAGAGGTATTTTACGACTGTTTCAAAAACATTGTTTTTTTCCTTTATAGTGTCAAAATTTTGTGTGCTGGTTTTTTAAAGTCGGTTTTTTTTTTTTTTTTTTTTTTTTGTAAAATTTTTTTTTTTAGATTAAATTGCCTGCAAATATTATAAAAGGACTTTATTAAACTGCTCGACCTAATTTTGATGTCTTTATAATATAGAAAACAATTGCTACCATGAAAATTAGTAATTCGTGATGCACAGTGTTCGCTACGGGAAAATCCCCTACCCTTCTTCATATAAAGCTATTCAAATAGGCAACTTTCACTGAACCATCGAAAATAAAAACTTTCAATGAAAAGTAAAACTGCTGATTAAAACGTAACAGTGAATGAAAAAAAAATTCTATAATTTTGTTTTAGTTTATCATAATAACACTAATAAAAAGATAACAATTGCTGAGAAAACTTTCCTGCTACTTCAAGAACTTCTTGATTGCTTGAGGAACGGGAAATATCGACAAAAATTTATCAATAGTAATGTACTGCACGCACCAATCTGACAGATCTGACTCAAACTTGGCAAAAATATGGACGAGTCTGTACGTAGAATCAATTACAAGAAGATTTTTAGTAATTTGAGAAACAAAATTATTTTTTCTGATATGTGTATGTACTATCCCTAGGAGTTGAATTTTAGGATCCTAAATAATCCTCGGGATTTAGTGCGATGGTGTTGATACGCTATCCATAGCCAAGAAGTAGTTGAAGTCTTTTAAAGCTTTTGGTACAATTATTTTCTTATACTCGTATTTATACAACAAATTTATTTTAATGAAAATATAATATACTATAAAATATGTTATTTTTAAAGAAAACAAGTAACAAGTCTGTCTCAAGGAAGGAGAAATTACTTTTGGAGATATCTTAAATACAGAGTATATATCACTACTATACCACTTTATTTTTGCACTCAACGCGCGTTTCGCTAACCATGTTAGTTTCATCAGGATCTTTAAGACTAAATCTTACCGTGAAAGGCCCCACTGCATTTTAAATATAAATCCGGCTTCTGTTAAATTTGCTAATTTTCTTATTTTGTAGTACTCACCATGTTGATCAACAGTCGTAATGGGCTCAACCTCCAATTTATTCATGATTTTGAGGTATATCCTGTTTTTACCTAATATTTTTGATGACGGTGCAAATAGTGGCCAAAAGTAAAGGGCGCCATTATAAGTTGGCTCTACCGCTTGCGATTTGTTTGAAACCATTAAATTCGAATTGATTATCGAATAATAACTACTGGGCCCATGGACAACAACCGCCAAACTACCCACCACACCCAGTGGTTATTATTAGAGGATGAAAAGTGGAAAAATCGACTTACTTCGATTTATTTTGATTTTGCTTAGTACGGTTCGCTAAAAACTTTTATTAATCGTAGGGAACATCAAACTCTAACTTTTGAGCCAACAGGTGACAAACGCCTAACTATCTTTCACCCCCCAGTGGCCATTATTAGGGCATGAAAAGGAAGAAAATCTGCTTATTTCGATATACTTGGACTTTGCTTGGTTTAACGTATTAAAAACTTTTTTTACGCGAAATAAATATCGGATATTTATTTCTGAATCAATGTGTAATAACCAGCAAACTACCCTTCACCCTCATTGGTGATGTTTAGGGGTTGAAAAGGCGTAAAATATAACCTGTATCGTTTATCACTAGTTACTCTTATAACTAGTGATAATAAATAAATTTTTCCCCTTTTCACCCCCTGATAATGACCACTAGGGGTGGAGAGTAGTTTGGCGGTTGTTACTCATTGCCTCAAAAGTAAGAGTTCGATGTTCCCTACGATTAATAAAAGTTTTTAGTGATCCATTCTCAACAAAGCCCAAAAAAAAATCGAAAAAAGTCGATTTTTCCCCGATCCACATAAGTTTTTAACAAGCCGTATTCGCCAAAGTCCAAGTAAATCGTAAATAGCGGATTTTTCCCTTTTTCATCGCCTTATAATGAGCACTAGGGGTTAGTGGTGGAGAGTAGTTTGACGGTTGTTACCTATTGACCCAGCAGTCAGTATTCGCTAATCTATTCGAATTTAATAGTTTCAAAAAAATCGCAAGGAGTAAAATCGACTTATAATGATGCGTTTTATTATTGTCCACTCTCTGCACCTTCATCAAATATATGAGGTAAAAATTGAAGTTATCTCAAAATCGTGAAGGATTTGGAGGTTGTGCTCATTAAGACTTTTGATCGGTATGGTGAGTACTACAAAATAAAAAAAAAATAGCAAATTTAACGGTAGGATTTACATTTAAAATGAGCGAGATCCTTTGGCTTCCATTTTCATAATCTATAAGCCAAAATAAGTTTAGTTTGGAAAAATTATTAAAATCAACAAGTCACAAGATTTGAATTTTTCACCGAAATTTTTGTCCAAACACTTGTGATTAGAAAAAATGAGTCTCAATCTCAAATCTCAAAGGCCTCAAACTTGAACTGCTGGCGATCTACCTCAATATTGTTAGACTGCAATCGATCGAATCTGAGAGACTGCAAGTAAATGTGATGCAGGATAGTCGTCTAGGTAGGGTGTATAGTGGCATAGATATTAGTTTTTCGCACAATATGCATTTTTTTAGTCAAGGTAAGTGTAGGTTTGCTCTAAAATGTCAATGAAAAAACTCATAATTATTCAAAATTGAGAGTTTATTGGTTCTTACAAAACAAACGAGTTCTAGTGTCTAAACTTAACTAAAGAGTGGCTTTGGATGTTGAAGCGTGGCACTGCATGTCCTCAGCATACTTTTCATAAGATGGTACGTAATTACCGAGTGCTAATGGCAAGCATGATGACATATGTTCGTCAGTTAGTCGATTGCGATATTTTGACTCAATTATCTTCATTTCAGAAAATGCAGACTCGCACAAGTAAGTTGACCCAAACATTGCCGTCAGTTGAAGGGCGATTTGCCTTAGATTCGGATATTTATCTTCAGATATAAAACACCAGAATTTTGTATCAGATGCTGTGGCTTTGAGATGTATATCTGATATAATCTGCACTAACTCATTTTCAACAGAACATGAGTCCATGTTAAACTGACTTGCTATTTCAGTAGCTAATTCCTCAATGTTTTTACACGAAAAAGGATAACTCATAAATGATGCGATATTTGTCAATTTACTGAAATCATAAAAACGTATTTCGAATTGGCCCAAAATATTTGATAATTCTGCCTCATAAATGTCATAATTCAAGTGAGGAATCCTTGCTTTCAAAGACGGAAAATTTTTCAGATCCTTTCTTTTCAGTTGATCCATCATAAGTTGCAATTTACTTTTGAATGCGTTTATTGCGCTAATCATCTCAATAATAGTTTTTCCTTTACCTTGAAGCTCCAAATTAATGGTGTTTAAATGCATTGTGATGTCTGTCAAAAATGCCAAATCAGTCAGCCATTTTCCGTTTTTCAGCATCTGAGTGTCATCACCTCTTTCGTCCAGAAAAGCTGTTATTTCGGGCAATAATTCTTGAAACCTTTCTAGGAATTTTCCGCGACTCAACCACCTGACATCCGTGTGAAGAACTAAATCAGTGTGTTCAGCTGACTCACTATCTTAAAACTGAAATTTAAAGAGCCGTCGTTGCAAGCTACGTGCACGGATAGAATTCACAATTTTTATTGCAATGCCCATAATCTCCTCCATGTTTAGAACTTTTGAATACAAAACTTGTTGATATATAATGCAATGGAAGGAGAAAAATGAAGGGAAATCATCATTAGCTCGACACAATGCCACAAAACCGTTTTTGTTTCCAGTCATTGCTGGTGCTCCATCGGTTGTAATGCACACTAGTTTATATATTGGTAGCTTGTAGTTTATTACAAAATTGAAGAAAACGTCATATATATCTTCGTCACGGGTCTTTCCTTTCAGAGGAATCATTGTCAAAAACTCTTCCTTAGCCGACATGTCATTGAATACCATTCGAATAAAAATACACAGCTGGGCAGTGTCTGTCATATCGGTGGATTCGTCGAACTGTAAAGAAAAGTATGTACATTCCATGATATCATGTTTTAGTTTATCTGCCATGTCGTGACTCATGACTTCAACACGCCTTGTGACAGTCGGACGAGATAACTGAAGTTCTCTAATAGCAGACATAATCTCTGTTTTATTTTTAAAATCTCCAAATAAAGTCTCACTCGCTTCAATAAATGCTTCCTTCACAACCAATCCATCATCAAATGGTTTCTTGTGTTTCGCCAATATATGAGATATTTTAAATGACGCGATCGTTGCAGCTTTTGATTGTTTGGCTGGTCTTGTGAACATGGTTTGTTCTTTTCTCAAACAAGTTATCAAATCACGTACTTTTCGTTTTCTTAATTCACTCTGTGACGGAAAATCCTTTTCATAGTTTTTATGAACCGTTTTATGATGCCTCCCACGCTTAGGTATTACAACTGACGCACGGCAAATGAGACAAATGCACTTAACCTTTACCATACAAAAGAAAAATTCTTCGTCCCAATCGTTATTAAAATGATAAGTTTTACTTTTCTTCGCCGCACTCATTTTGGACTATTTATTAATAAACTTTGTATCGATGTATCGCCTTCAAGTTACAACTCAGACTGACGCTTATTCCTGCAGGCGCAACATTTATATCGGCGCGAACGAAGTCTCGAATGTTCCCGTCAAACACGCCGCCCGAAGTTTCTAGAATAATCGGCGGGAATCAAAAACGCGGCTTTTCTTTGACAAGTAAAGCGCGTTCCTTTGATAAAGCCGCCTTTTGCCGCTAGCAGGGGGTTATTACGATATAAGAAAGTGATGAGGGGGTTATTCTGGCCTAATTTTGGATCGAATAAATTTTAGTAGTTTATTCATTACATTTTGTTTTAGTTCCCTAAAACAAAATCTGTGAATAGTTCTATATCGGAATTTTTTTCTCGAGATCGACTCAAAAAGCACTCGAGATCGACTTGTCTATCGTGATCGACCGTTTTGAGCACCCATGGCCTACATCGACCGTCCTTTTTTAAACATAGGCTTCCGTCATTGCGCTCCTTTCGTCTCTATCCTGTGCTTCTCTCGTCCAGTTTAGCCCCGCAGTCAGTTTCAGATCATATTCCTTTTTTTGGAGGATGATGTTGTTCCATCTATATTCCTACATCTTGCTATGTATACTGCATAATTCTAATTCAGTGTGGTCATTGTGTCAACCGCGTCCTTTATCTCTGTGGGTAGTCTAAGTCTAGTTAGTCATATTTTCAAAATCGTGAAGGCTTTTATAATTTTAGGAAGATATAATTTAACGAGAGATTTGCGATTGATGATGTTTATGTTTTGAAAAATACTTGAATTAAGTACCATAACATTTGTTGGCATTAAAAAAGTCGAGAGCCCCAAAGGGCAGACGCCGCCGAGACCGAACCTAGCTTTAGAGCCCATATAAAATCAATAAATTTAGTTTGTTCTTAATAAAATACTCGTAAGAAGGAACCTGCAAAATGTAGGCGCTGACAATATGGCAGGACGAAGCTGGGCCCTTCTTTTTCCAGCCAAAAACTGTAATTTTTCGAGTTTTTGAATAAATAAGACCGTAAGTCCCAAGTTTTGGGTCCTACGCATCTGCCCAAGTTATTTTTAGAAAATTTAGGCCCTAGTTAATAAAATATCATGAGGACGGACCCGAATAAGCCAAGGCATTTTCAAAGTTCAAAAAAAATTGAAATTCTGATAGTGTAAACGCTGTTATAGGTTCTACATAAAATTCGTACCAGAGGACTGAAATCGTTATTTTTTATGCTTTTTGGCCCGCAGAAATTCGAATTTGCCATTCTCGAGGCCTCATAATGTTCGAGCCTTTCGCCATGGACCCGAAACAGCTTTTTTTTTATTCAATTTCTGGAATAGCCTATCTGTTAGGAGGGTAAAGTGACCATTTTCATATGTAATAGAATTTGTGAAATTTGGAAAAACTAGCCCAAATTACCAAAATAGTGAGGGTCTATTGCTATGGGCCCAACTAGGCCCAAATCGGTATTTGTTTGTAATACCAGCTTTTGACATTAAAATAAAACTTTCCGAATTCTTCAAGTATAATTACGTTCGAAAAGGATTAATTTCTTCTTTCTTAAATTCATACGGTAAATACTTTTAAAAAAAATGTTTGTATATTTTCATTGTACAAAATATGCTGGAAAATATTTCTTTTTTTAATACTCTGTAAAAAAAGCTTTATACTAATTTTAAAGTATTTATTTAAAATTAAGTATTTGCTAGATATCTGAAGCGTTTACTAGAAATTTCAAATAAAATGCTTTTAAATTCTAGTATAAATTCAACAAAATCAAATAAATTAATGCTTGAAAAATGAAGTAAATCTTTGAAATTTCGATTGAATCCTTGAAAAATTTAGAAAATGCTTAATTTTGAGTAAATACTTGAAAATTCATCTAAAGTTTTTTTTACAGTACATTAAAAAAATAAATATTTTCCAATATATTTTCTATACTAAAAATGAACAAACAAATTTTTTAAAACTACTTACGGTACGAATTTCTTGTAACTATCGGCATAACATCTCACAGAAAATAGGAAATTAACCATTTTCGAACGTACTTATACTTAAAGAATCCAGAAATTTTCATTTTGTTGCCAAAAGCTGGTGTTACAAACAAATACCGACTTGAGCCTAATTCGGTCCATAGCAATAGGCCCAAACGATTTTGTTCACTGGGATCCGAATTTCGCGAATTCTGTTACATTCTGGTCCATTTTAGCCTTCCAACAGATAGACTATCCCGGAAATTGCATTAAAAAAGCTTTTTCGGGCCCATGGCGAAAGGCCCGAACACTATGAAGCCTCGAGAATTGTAAATTCGGATTCTACGAGTCGAAGGACATGAAAAAAATAACAATTTTAGTCATCCGGTACGAATTTTATGTAGAACCTATATTAACGTCTATACTATCAGAATTTCGATTTTTTTTAAATTTTAAACTGCCTTGGATTGTTCAGGTACAAGCGAGGTGCCTGCCCTCGTGATATTTTATTAATTAAGGCCTAAGTGTTCCAAAAATAACTTGGGTAGACGCGTAGGTGTTTATCACCTGCATATTACCAGTAATGACATACGGGATGGAAACCATGACGCTCACCATTAGATCAGCCAACAAACTCAGGACAACACAAAGGGCTATTGAACGAATGATGTTAGGAATAAGTCTCAGAGATCATATCATAAATGAGAATATTAGGCATAGAACAAAAGTTGAAGATGTTATAGAACGCATTGCTCAATTGAAGTGGAACTGGGTGGGCCATGTTGCACGACAGGACGATTCAAGATGGATAAGGCGTATTGTACAGTGGAGAACTCGCTTTCATAAGCGCAGTGTTGGCAGACTTCAATTACGCTGGCGAGATGACATCAAAAACAGTGTAGGGAATAAATGGCATCAGATAGCACAGGACAAAAGACTATGGAAGAGTATGGGGGAGGTCTATATCCAGGAGTGGACTGTGAAGGCCTGTTAGAAGAAGAAGAAGAAGAAGAAGACGCGTAGGACCCAACTCTTGGAACTTACGGTTTCATTTATTCAAAAACTCGAAAAACGACTGTTTTTTTTTACTGCAAAAAGCGGATCCAGCTTCGTTCTCCGGTATTGGCGGCGTGTGCCTTTTGCAGGTTCCCTCCTATTTTATCAAGAACAAACTAAATTTAATGATTTTATATTGTTAAATGATTTTTGGATCAACATTTTTGGATGTAGCATTTCGGGCGTTTTCTGGGCATTCCAGGTCACGGGGGACGCAAAATCAACGTTAAAAGCTTTTATTCGATTCGCCCGATAGAAGGAACAACTAGGCTGACGGTTAGTCGACAGGTCAAAATTTCGGGTCATCTTCTTGGTTTACAATACATGTTTGAGAGCGGAGCCCCAAACATGGAAGTAGTATTTCATCGTTAGTAAAATTTGAGTTTGGTACAGAATTAAAAGTTGTGGATTGTAAAGCTCTTTTGTACCAAAATAATATTTTTTTGAGAACCTCCCTTTGTTATAGATGCAACATATTCATGCTTAGACTTGTTCCCAAGTTAACGCCCAGCAAATTAAGTGATGTTACTACAGAAATAGAGTATCCGGACGTAACTCTGTCGCTTTTCTCAACATTATCTTTTTTAGAAAAAAACGTAGCCTGTATTTTTGTAGCGTTAAATTCTACTTCGTTACCATTAACCCAAGATAGAATATCTTCCAGAGTTTTCTTAAGTTGAGCGACTTCCTACTACCTGCAAATATTTGCATGAACATCCGATGTTCGAGCGTTAAAAGTAAATGAAGAAATAAGTATACTGTCATCTGCAAAGCTGTAGATTGGAATTCTGATCCTGTAAAGGAGAAAACTTTAAAAAATTAATCCCCTACTACAAACTACACTAAACACATAACTCAATGCAGGAAAACTTCAGTTAACCAGTTTTTTTTTCTTAACTGACTGCAAATCTGACTAAGAAAATATACGTGTACTTTTTCCACAATTCCAGTTTTTTCTACCAGATAATAAGATTTTCAGTAAATTGTAGTATGTATTCAGAAGGTATATTGATGATTAAAATATAACGACACGTTAGAAAAGGATCAGTTTTAAGCCAATATTAATGTATTTTAATTTAATAAAAATTCGCCGCGTTTAAAATGTCCTTTGTATTGTATTGATCTTAACTTTTATTGTGTGCATTACTCACTGCCAGGATGGGTTAAAAATATGTAATGATTAACCCGTGACATGCACATAATCCTCTTAAAGATACATCGCTACTGATAAATGGTTTCAGAAATGACTTCGACCCATCTTATTGTTGTGTAGTATTCATGATATGTCAGTGTCTTTATTTAAATTCACTTTATGTCGAAAGTAAATTTATTGGCAGAATATTAGACTAACTTGAATGTGCTTCAGTAAAGTCATTGGAAATTAGGTATTCTACTGACAATTCTGATCTATATATGTTTGGTCCGAGAAAATTCATATTAATATTCAGGTAATTATTTTATCGACTGCTATTAAAGTTGTCTAAAGAACAAAGTTTTTTTTATTGATCAAATCCTATTACTATTTAAAAAAAAAAAAAAACGGTCAAGTGCAAGTTGGACTTGCGCAATTATTGTTCCATACGTTACTTGCTTTTAATATAAAAATAGTTGTTACAGCAGTATAAAATGATCAGTGACTTCACAAAACACACTCCAAATGAGTTTTCGACAAAATTTGTTTCCGATCTCCGATGACCTTGAAATTTCTGTTTTATTATATACCACATGAATTATTAAAGATAATGCACTCGTGATAAGTTTCGTTCAATCTATACCCTGTGCAGAATATTCCAGAAATTTTTCAAAATTCGTTGATCAGTGCTTTTCGAGATAAGGGGGAGGCAGTGATTCTTCGCACTTATTTAAAAATAATACAAAGAGAAGTGTGCGCAAGTATTACATTATATATATTTTTGAACTCGTCTTTTTACAGGCTTCCATTTGACACCTCACTCGATAACCTGGTATTTTTTTTTTATTTCCGATTTCACCCCCCCTCCAAACTAACACCTTAAGTCAAAATTTAACTTTCAAAACTACACCGCTCTGATGAGGTCGCCAATTCCTATACTAGTGCCAAATTTGAACTTTGTATGTCAAATAGTTTCAGAGAGAATCGGGGGTGACACACAGATGGATAGCGAGACAGACGGACACCGAAGTTATCTTATGAGTGTTCCGTACGAAACACTAAAAAAATAACCGGACAAGTGCAAGAAACTTGCGCAATTAGTGTTCTGTACATTGGTTGCTTTTGAATAAAAATTTTTATTATGGGGGTATAAAATGATCAACGACTTCACGAAACACACCCCAAATGAGTTTTCAACAAAGTGTTTTTCCAATCTTTACTGAAAACTGATAACCTTGAAATTTTCGTTTTTTTTTATATACCAGATAAATTATTAAAGGTAATGCACTCACGATAATTTTCGTTCAATTTACACCCTATGGAGAATATTCTAGAATTTTTTTCAAAATTTTTTGATCAGTATTCTTCGAGATAAGGGTGGGGGGCAGCAATTTTTTGCATTTTTTTAAAAATAAAACAAAGAAAAGTTTTTACAAACTTTCATTTAACGTCCCACTCGATGACCTGGTAATTTTTGTTCCTCACTTTCGATTTCGCCCCCCAAAACTAACCCCCTAGGTCAAAATTTAACTTTCAAAAGTACACGGCTCTAATGAGGCCATCAATTTCTATATTAGTGCCAAATTTTAACATTGTTCGTCAAATAGTTTCCGAGAGAATCGGATGTGACTTTCGAACAGACAGACACAGAAGTGATCTTATAAGTTTTCAGTACGGAACACTAAAAAACACACGTAGTAAAACATATTTTTGTTAAATGATTTCACCAGAAGAATAATGTTTTTTAAACTAGATCATTTTAATTCAAATAGATGTTTTGAAAGGAAGCTACGACCTTATATTTATCATCAAAAATTGAAAATTGTATACGTATAGCATTCCCCTTTAGAGAACAAAATGTCAATTTTGTGGATTGAAAAGTCTTGTAAAAAACGAGGTAAATAATATTTTTTTGCAAAAACCAAAATTTATTTTTGAACCGAATCTTCATTGAGCTCAAGACATTTGGTCTAATTTTTTTATTCCTTTAGAAAAAAAAATGGTTTTAAACTGCGCATTTACAGCAGCAATAATATCTTCATTCGACGAAAATTTCTTGTCTACCAACCAATTTTCGAGGTTAGAAAACAAAAAAAGTTACTTGGGACTAAATCTTGCCAAATAATAAGAAATGTCAATAAGGTAATAAACGAAAAGAATGCTGGCGTTGTGACACCAAAATACATTTTGGTTTTATTTAATCGATTTTACTGGCTTAAAAAGGAGGAAAAAAAATTATTATTATTTTACATTTCACAAAATTTAAAATACGACACTTAAGTGCCATATGATATGTATTGTATATATTTTTTTTAATGGACACAGTCCATGGGGCAATCCCCAAAGAACTACAGAAGAGACACGCGTGAGAAAAGAGCGATCTACGTTATTCTTGAATCGATGTAAGTTGTAGTCGGTGGGAAACATAGACACTAGGACTAGGAGTAATAAGCTGAACCTCAAAGGGAAGTGAAGTATTAGCACGACGAGTGTTCCCAGTGTGCACCACTCTGGAAGAAGTTGGGAAAATCACATCCGCAAACCACTTTCCATGAAAGCACTTATATTCCATGGAGTGAAGAGTTCTGGTGACTTCTGGGAACAGTTCTATCGTTCATAGAATTTGAGTTTTGCGCAGGATTAAAAATTGTTGTGGAGTGGATTGCTTTCCAGTATGGAATAATATCCTTAACTTTTTAGACGCTTTCTTTTCTATGCATACAACATGTTCATGCTAGGACACACTTACTACTAAGTTAACAACCAGCAAATTTAGCGATGATGCTAGAGGTATGGGGTGTCCCGAAATAACTTGGTTACTGTCACCGGAAGATAAAATTACTTCCAGGACTTTGTTACATTGAACAACTTCCTACTGTCTGTGGATACTTACACGAGTCAGAGAAAGAAGTATACAGTTGTCGGCAAGGCTACAGAATGAATTGTGAATCTTTTATAGCAGATCGTTAATGTAAATTAGAAAGAGAGTAGGCGACAGTTTGAAGCACTTCGACGAAACACGAGAGCCGTTAACATACTAGCGTAGCGTTTTTTTTTAGCTGCGACCACACGTGAAGGAAGTCCCTAAAGCGCTACAGGAGCAACACGTGTGCGGAAAAAGCGATTCGCGTTGTTCTTAAATCGCTTGTAAATTGTACTCGGAGGGAAACACAGTCTTGGGCAAATTACTCCAAAGGGATGATGTTCTCCATATACAAGACTGCTTGAAAAGCGTTGTACGAGGAGTAACAAGCTGAACCTCATACGGATGTGAAGTATTAGCGCGACGTGTACTTCTAACATGCACCGCTCTGGGAAGAATTAAGCGGACCACATCCTTCGAACACTTTCCATGAAAATACTTGTCGAATAGGCTCGAGTCACCAACCGTTCTTCGACGTTCCAGCGAATCAAGGCCGCCGGTCAGTTTCCGGGTCTCCAATCAAACGAACAGCTCTTCCCTGAATAGAGTCCAACAAATGCAGTGTATGTTTGGGAGCAGAGCCCCAATCATGGAGCAGTATTCCATAGTTGGTCGAATTTGAGCTTTGTAAAGAATTAACAGTTGTTGTGGAGTGTAAAAGCATTTTGGTTCGAAATAATATTAAGCGGGCCACATCCTTCGAACACTTTCCATGAAAATACTTGTCGAATAGGCTCGAGTCACCAACCGTTCTTCGATGTTCCAGCGAATCAAGGCCGCCGGTCAGTTCCGGGTCTCCAATCAAACGAACAGCTCTTCCCTGAATAGAGTCCAACAAATGCAGTGTATGTTTGGGAGCAGAGCCCAACCATGAGAGCAGTATTCCATAGTTGGTCGAATTTGAGCTTTGTAAAGAATTAACAGTTGTTGTGGAGTGTAAAGCTTTTTGGTTCGAAATAATATTCCCAACTTTTGAGAAGCTCTCCTTGCTATGCCTGTAGCATGTTCATGCCAGGACATATTTGTTCCCAAATTAACGCCCAACAAATTGAGTAACGATGTTAGAGGAATGGGGTGCCCCGATATAACTATGTCGGGTTCAGCAACGTTAACTTTTTTAGAAAAAACTGCAGCCTGGGTTTTTGTAGCGTTAAATTCCACTTGGATTACTGTCGCCCCAAGATAAAATTTCTTCCAGGTCTTTGTTAAGTTGAATGACTTCCTGTTTTCTGCGGATATTCGTCTGAGTAGTCAATGTCCGAGCATTCAAAGTGAATGTACTGTCATCTGCAAAGCTGTAGATTAGATTCTCGGTCTTTTCCAGCAGATCGTTAATGTAAATGAGAAAAAGAGTAGGCGACAGTATGGAGCCTTGAGGTACACCGGCGTTGATAGTGAAGGTGTAAGAAAGAAATCCGTCGACTGTCACTCCTAAAGAACGCTCTCTGAGGAAACAGGAGAGCCACAAGCAGAACTTTTCAGACATACTATAAGAGCGTAGCTTAGCTAACAGCCCATCGTGCCAAACACGGTCGAATGCCTTGGATATGTCAAGAGCAACCGCTCGAGATTCTCCAAAGTATTCAATTGCGTTGTTCCAAACGTGTGTTACATAAGTCAGAAGATCTCCTGTTGATCTATTTTTTACGAGAGATATATTGATGATCGCTAATAATGTTGAATCCTTCAAGATATTTTAGAAGATACTGATTGATAGGCTTTTCCATGACTTTCGATATTATTGAAAGCAGTGCGATTGGTCGATAGTTATTTGGCAAGGTCTTTTTGCCTTTTTTAGGTATCGGCTGAACTGTGGCACATTTTCAGCAGGAAGAAAATATTCCTTTTCTATAGGATAGGTTGAAAAGTCTACAGAAAACTGGTGTTAGTTCCCTCGCACAGTTTTTGAGAACTATGGCAGGTATTCCGTCAGCGCCAGAAGCTTTTTGGTGTCTAGCTTCATTAAAATACGTTATATGATACGCTGTCTGAAGCCAATATCGGGCATCCTTGACTACACTATGGGAATAGTAGGTGGTGTTTTTCCTTGGAAATCGACAGTAGAATGTGAAGCAAAGAGTTTAGCCAACAAGTTCGCTTTCTCAACAGGTATCGTTGCAATAGAATTATCTGGCCGTATGAGTGGTGGTATGGTGGATTTGGTGAAATTTTGACTGACTGCCTTAGCGACCGACCAAAAGGACCTGGAATTGTTGGGACAAGCGAGAACTTTGTTTCTAATTCGTTGATTGTGTGCCTCCTTGGTTTCGTCGATAATTTCTTTGCATCTGTTCCTGGCACGAACAAAGGTGTTACGGTTTATGGTGTTAGGATTTTTACGCCATTGTCGGTAGGCAAGATGTTTAGAAGCTACAGCTTCTTTGTATTTTTGGTCAAACCAAGGCTTGTCGTTGGAAGGGCATTTCTTCGAAAATGGGATGTAAGCCTCCATACCGGCCAACCGGCCAGCTTACTTTACAATCACTAGTGGTATATATATATATATATATATATATATATATATATATATATATATATATATATATATATATATATATATATATATATATATATATATATATATATATATATATATGTATATATATATATATATATATATATATATATATATATATATATATATATATATATATACTAGCCGAGCCCGCGGCTCCGCTCGCGTGGACTTGATTCACTACTATCGTCACTACTTATTCCTTATGTTACTCAACGTAATAAAATATTTCTCATTATTTCTCCTTGTCTCCCAAATATTTCTCCTTATCTCCCATTATCGCTACATAATTTCCATTATCTAGGCTTATCTCTGCTCATTTCCCATTATTTCTCCTTATCTCCCATTATTTCTCCTTATCTCCCATTATCTCACCATAACTCCCATTATCTAGACTTATCTCTGCTTATCTCCCAATATCTCTCCTTATCTCCCCATTATTTATACTTATCTCCCATTATCTCACCTTATCTCCCCTTATCGAGGCTTATCTCGACTTATCTCCCATTATTTATCCCAATCTCTCATTATCTCACCTTATCTCCCATTATCTAGGCTTATATCGAATTATATAGAACATAGGTATAAATTTATAAAAACACGTAAATCGGATACAGGGTTCTCGAGTGATAAGCGCACTAACGGACAGACAGACAGAGAGACGTTGCATTTTAAATATATTGTATTCTTTGCTACATGATATTGTTCCATATTTAATGCTTTAGGGAGTGTATTGCAAGAGAACGCGCCAGCGGCAAACATTTCTCCGACTTGATTCACTATTGTCGTCACTGCTTATTCCTTATGTCACCTAATAAAATATATCCTATAACCTGGCCAGAGAACATACGTATGTTTAAAAAAAAAGCACGTAAATCGGATAAGTGGTTCTCCAGTGATAAGCACTCTAACGGACGGACAGACAGACAGACAGACGGACGGACAGACAGACGGACAGCGAGACATTGCATTTTATATATATTATAGATATTCTCTGCTACATATTATTGTTCCATATTTAATGGTTTGGACTGTGTATTGCAAGAGAACGCGCTAGCAGCAAACTTTGTCCGACTTCATTTACTATTATTGTCACTGCTCATTCCTTATGCCACCTATTGTAATAAAATATAGCCTATAACCTGGCCAGAGAACATACGTATATTTAAAAAAAAAAAGTACGTAAATCGGATAAGTGGTTCTCCAGTGATAAGCGCACTAACGGACAGACAGACAGACAAATACGTTGCATTTTATACGAGTATATATTATAGATGTAATAAAATATATACCTATAACCTGGTCAGAGAACATATGTATGAATTTAATAAATCACGTAAATCGGATCAGTGGTTCTCGAGGGATAAGCGCATTAACGGACAGACAGACAGACAGACAAACATTGCATTTTATACATATTATAGATATAGATTATTGTTACAAAAAAGTTCTTCTTTCTCACATTTGGTCAATGTGGTTTCATGTTTGGCTGACGGGCGCAAAACCAAGTCAGCACAAACGCTATTACCATTCCGTATTAAGGAATGACCTGACAAATGTTACATGTTTTCAAAATCACTGACTTCTGAATGTTTCTGTGTATGTCCGTGTTGAGTCCCAATTGCACTAAATGTGGTGTGAATGTTATTGGTGTAAGACCTGTGGCTGATATAATGAGGGGGACAATGATGACTTTTTCCTGTCTCCATAGCCTTTTTGTTTCCGTTGCAAGGTCTGTGTATTTGGAAATTTTTTCTGTGTATTTCGCTTGTATGTTTGTGTCGTTGGGGACAGCTATGTCAATCAGATAGGTGACTTTTCCTTTTTTGCACTGAAAAGTAATATCGGGTCTATTGGCGGAGACTGTTTTATCTGTATGGATACCGATATCCCAGTAGAGCTTGTAATCTTCATTTTCAAGTATGGATGTTGGCGTGTATTTGTAGTAGGGATCTGTGTTTTCTATGAGTCTGTATGTTGTGGCTAGTGCTTGGTGAACCACTTTGGCAGCTGAATCATGCCTGGCTGTGTACTCCGTTCCGGCCAATATTTTACATCCGCTCGTTATGTGTTCGATCGTTTCTTTCTGCTGGTGGGCATTTCCTACATCTGTCCTCTGCAATAGTCGGGTCTTTGATGATATGCTTTTGGTAGTTTCTGGTTAATATGACTTTATTCTGGATGGCAAGTAAGAAGCCTTCAGTCTCAGGGAATAGCTGCCCATCCCGTAACCAGGTGTATGATTGTTTTTTATTTACGTGGTCTTGTTCTATGTGGTATCTGTGTTTTCCGTGGAGTGTTTTCTCTGACCACGTTTTCATCTTATGTAGTTTTTGTCTGCTTTCACTGTCGCTGTGTGGAGGCTGGTTTGCTTGCTGTGAAAGAATTTCCTAAGTGTTTGTATTTGTTTTGTGTGTAATGATCTGATGTCTATAATTCCTCTTCCTCCTGCCTTCCTCTCGATGGTAAGTCTTTCTTTGCATGCGTTGGGGTGTAATTTCCTGTATTTGGTGAATTGAGATCGTATAAGGATGTGAATATTTTCTATGTCTGTTTGTGACCATTTGATGATACCAAATGAATATGTGAGTATAGGTATAGCGAACGTGTTGATGGCTTTAGTGAGATTCTTAGAGTTGAGTTTTGTTTGCAAAAGTTTCGTCAGTCTGTTTTTGAATTCGGTTCTGAGCTCTGTTTTGATGTGAGTGTGGTTGAGTTTGGTGCTTTGTTGGAAGCCTAGATATTTGTATGTTTCTTTATCGAACATGTTATCGAGCGTTTCATTGTTGATGGTTTCTGTCTCATGGTGGCACTTCCATTGGCCTTTGTTGATGTGGAGCACTTTGCATTTACTTATACCAAATTCCATATTGACATCTAAGGTGAATATTTCTGTGATTTTGAGGAGTTCTTTCAGCTGTGTTTGTGTGGCAGCGTAGAGTTTTATGTCGTCCATATATAGGAGGTGGTTTATTTTATGTTGATTCACTTTTTGGTGTCTGATATTGAAGCCATGCTCTGTTCTGTTTAGTATATTTGAGAGTGGATTGAGACAGAGGCAAAACCATAGAGCACTGAGCGAGTCTCCCTGAAATATACCCCGTCTGATGTACAGCTCTTCTGTTTGGATCCGTTCGGTTTGTGTTTCTAGGCGTATTTTGGTTTTCCATGTTTTCATAATTTGCGCTAGAAAACTGCCTGAGATGTTGGTTGATTTTATAGATTTCTAGGGCCCTGATTAACCAGCTGTGGGGTATGGAGTCGAAGGCTTTTTTATAGTCTATGTAACCGATGTGAAGGTTTCTGTGTTCTTTTCTGGTTTGTCCCATAATCACGCGATCTATAATCAGCTGCTCTTTGCATCCTCGACTATTTTTCCTGCATCCCTTCTGCTCTTCTGTGAGGATATTGTTGTCTGTTTAGGTGTTGTTCTATTTTCTTCGAAATTGTGGCTGTGATGATCTTGTATAGGGTTGGAAGACAGGTAATAGGTCGGTAGTTTGACGGGTTTGTGGTGTCTGAGCTTTTGGGTTTAACGTATGTTATTCCTTGTGTGAGGAAAGTGGGAAATGTGTGTGGTTGTAGAATGGCTTTGTTGATTTGGTGTGTGAGTGCTTCGTGTGTGGTGGTAAGCTGTTTGTACCAGAAGTTTTGTATATTGTCTATTCCAGGACATTTCCAGTTGTGTGTGTGTTTGATAGTTTCTGTAATTTCTTGTGTATTAAATGTGGTATTTTCTTGTTCTGTCCACATGTTTATGTTTGTCTTCTTCGGCTTTGATCCAGGGGGTGTTATTATTGTGTAGTTTGGGTTCTGACCAGATACTTTTCCAATAATCTGTGAGTTCTCGTTTGTTTGGTGGTTCAGTCACTGCTATCTGTTTGTTGTACATAGTTTTCCGGTAGAACTGTTTTTTCGCTTCTTCGGAAGAGGTTGTTGGTGTCTTTCCTCTCATTTGATTCTTTGTATCTACGGAGTCTTGCGGCATATACAGATAGTTTTTGTTTCAAGGTATCGAGGATTTCTGGCAGTGTTCTGTTGGGAGACTTAGATTTGATCTTGTTTGCCCCCTGTGTGACACGTTTGGACGCGTTCCCGCTTATAAACTGGGTAAGATGTCTAGATCTCTCCTGATGTTGTTGATTTTGTTTTCTATTCTTATTTGCCATTTGAATTTTGGTTTTGTCCTGTTGGGTTTCCTTGTCGTTGAGGGAGTTTTTGATTATTTTGTGTTAGAGTGGTGATTGCTGCTGCGTATATTATTGTGTGAATGTCTTCGATTGTGCTTAAGTCTGTTATATACTGAGGTATTATGTGCTTGTTTAGTATATTGAGGATTGGTTGCGTGCTCTGTCTGAAGATTAAACGAGGGATGGGATTTCTTGTTGTGGGGTCGGTGCCTGACCATCGAGCTAGATGTGACTCCATTTTTGCTTTAAGTGTTTGTATGAGAGGTGATTCGGGGTGATGTTGTGTGGATGTCGTTGAGGGTGGCGAGTGATTCATGTTGTTGTCTGTGATATGGTGTTGCGCGGTACTCGCAATATTATTTTGCGTTATGCTCCTCCTGGGTGGTGGGTATTGTTGTGTTCGACTGGGTGGTTGTGTGTGTGAGGCTGGTTCGGAATCTGCTTTATTGTTTCTATTGTTTGGTTGGTCTGTGTTCAGTTCAACAGACACTGTGTCCTTGATGGTTTGCAATTCGAGAGGTGTGAGACGATTGTTCTTGGTAATAACTCTTTTTTGGTCTATTACTCTCTGTTCTGAAACAAGTAATTGCAGATGTGGATATTCGGCCAAGAAAAGTCTGTGCAGTTGCTATCTGTAGCCCGATGTTATTGTTTCGAGTTTGGTGGCGGTGTAGTAACAGCGCATCACCGTCCTATTCATCTCATCCGTCCACTTTAACCGCTGTCTTGGTTTTCCAGCCTTGGTAGTTGCATGTTGTCCTTGCAAAACATAGGGACCCTGGCCTGGCTTTTGTGGTTGTGTTTGTCCCGTATCTACGTCGGTTGTGCTTGGGATTGATGTTGGTGGGTCCAAGCGGTCAGTGATTCTCTCCTCAGTGATTTCTTTGTCAGGTTTTGTGTTTTCATTACAGCAACGCATGGCGTGTTCGTTTGATTCCTGTGGTGCAACTCATGCGCTGCTGTGATTTTCCCGCCTTGGTGGGTGTCGGCTTAGTCACCGACACAACACTTTTGGCAGGTCCATTTTCGGTTGCCTGGTCTTCATCGTTTTGGTCGAGCTGCCATTTCCCGCGACGTCCTCGACCGTTACGTCGCTCGCCCGATGCTTCTTTTATTGGTCTGTTGTTCTCTGGAATGTTTTCAATGTTTTGTGGTGTCAGAAGCTCAAAGTGTCCCGACATTGGGTTGCCTGTTAGTAGAAGGTAAATGGTTTTGTTGTATTTTCCCGTGCTTATTATTGTTGGTCTGTCCGTAAAAGTTATTTTTGTATGTCTTGTTCTTCGTTGTTTTGAGAATATATGAAAGTTGCTATTTTGTGTTTCCGAGAGGGCAAGTATCTCTAGGCTCGTTCCATAGGTGCCATTTTTCCGCATATAATTATAATAGTTATTGAAGTCTTTTATATCGTCGACTTCAATTAATGAAAATGTGTGAAGTTCCGACCAGTTTTGTTGTAAATATCTTAGAGCAACCTCTCGGAGTTTCTCATGATGGTTCTGGTGGCCATATAAGTGTAAGCTAACTGCACGGAATAGGCAATTTCCATCACCTACAATGTCGGATCTATCGGATAGATTATTATTATTATTATTATTATTATATAACCTGGCCAAAGAATATATGTATGAATTTAAAAAAAAAGACAGGTAAATCGGATAAGTGGTTCCCGCGTGATAAACGCACTAATGGACAGACAGAGAGACATTGCATTTTATATATATTATAGATTATAGATTACAGATATTCTTTGCTACATAATATTGTTTCATATTTAATGGTTTAGGCTGTGTATTGCAAAGGCACGCGATAGCGGCAAACTTATTTCCGACATCATTCGCTATTTTACGTCACTGCTCATTCCTTATGGTACCTATCGTAATAAAATATAGCCTATAACCTGGCCAGAGAACAATATGTTTTAAAAAAAAAAGTACGTAAATCGGATAAGTGGTTCTTCAGTGATAGGCGCACTAACGGATAGACAGACAGACAGAGAAACGTTGCATTTTATATATATATATATATATATATATATATATATATATATATATATATATATATATATATATATATATATATATATATATATACAGTAAGATACACGTACCTTGCATGTGGCACTTCATCCAAGGCTGACTCGCTGCAGCCGTTCGCCGACAGAGTAGTTAGCAGACTGCCAACACTTCACCACACGTGGCGCGAACGTCCGAGGGATCCCCCTAAAGCATATGTGGTTTAAAGTAAGAACAACTGAAAACGGACGAAAGTCCCCCCACTGTTCTTTTATTTATCGAATCCATCCCGAGATGCGTTTCGCCGTATCATGGTTCATCAGTCGGGATAGGATCGACAAACAAGAGAACAGAATTTTCCTGTACCTAAGCCAGTACTGACGGCCAGTAACGGTAAAATATAACGTCTACCTCATAGGTGCCATTTCATCGGAGGCTGACGCAATGCAGCCATTCGTCGACACAAGTGTTTTCTATGGTAGGAAAATATACCTGGTGTGGTATTCTATCCCGCATCCCTACGGAAAATCCATAGACAAGCCAATTTTGAAGTTATGCGTTATTAACTTGACAATTGTTGTTATATTGATATGGAATTAGCAATCATTACATGTAAAAATATAACCCCTGAAAAGATATTCACAATTTTGGTTTTTACGATTCAAAATTGTCTTTTTTTCATTTTAATAACAATTTGGGTGTGTATGATTAGCATTGGTAATAGTATTTTCCCAGGTTAAAATTTTTTATTTGATTTCTTTGATTTGACTGGTATCTATAATGTCAGTTGTGTGGACCCCAATTTGCATAATTGGCTGAGTAGATATTATGTAAGTAATATATCCTATTTAAATTTTTTAAAAATTTGCTTAGGTTTTGCGTAATGCAAGATTATATTTGCTTTAAGCGGTTACTTACTTGACAACTTTAGATTATATCTCTAGCAATCATTACTTTTAAAATAAACTCTTGGAGATATTTACAGTGTTGATTTTTATGATACATCGCGGTTCCGCTCGCGTGGACTATAGAATTATTGTTTAGGTTTTTTTTTTGCAAGAGAGATCGCTGGCGGCAAACTCTTTTTTCGTCTTGATTCACCATTATCGTCACTGCTTATTCTTTATATTACCTAACGTAACAAATTATGTACTAGAACCTGGCCAGAGAACATATGAATGAATTATGAAAAAAAAAAGCACGTAAATCGAATAAGAAGTTCTCCAGTGATAAACGTACTAACTGACAGACATTTTTTTCGTCATATTTTCAACAGATAAGATTTACTTTTTTTTAAATTTAACCTTTTTTTTGTCAATTTTTATCGATAAATCTTTTTTTTTAGATGTACCTCTAAACAGCCGATCATGGCATTAGTATTCTATTTATACAGTTACTGGCATTCATTTAATAGCGGTATTAGTTCACTATTCGCTCATAATAAAAAAGTCTCATTTTACCTCTTGAATTAAGAGTTTGGGCGGTTTCACACCGGATAGCGCTCAGCTTTGTTGGCTACTGTCATTTTTAAATCTCTTCTGCTGATACTGGATGTTTACATTTTGTCTGTTCACCTAGGCTTGCTGATGAGCTCTGATAGGGAGCGGGACGTGCTCATCCGGTTTTGGTGATTCATTGATGGTCCGTTAGGGTAGTCTATAACTTTAGACGCCTGTTTTTGATGTAAGAGCAAAGAGCACTATTTTCGTCCACCAGCCAGAACATTTGTATTTAGTTTTACTATAATGAAGCGTTGTCATAGGCGCTGTCAGTTTGAGTTATACTTGCGATTATACTGCTGGCAGGGGGTAGATCCTGATAAGCTACCCTGCCAATTTTGGAAGGAATTGCACTGGTTCTTCTCCTGGTTTTCCAGGTGCAGCAAATAGGGTATTATCATAGACAATGCGGCAAAGACAAGACGGACGAAGCATGTATATAAAGAGCATTTGATTTAGATGTAGAAAATTAAGTATGCAAAGTATGGGATTGATGGAAAGGATCAGATCGTTTCTATTCATTTATTTATTACAGAATACCAAAAGCAATTAGGCCTTCATAGCATCCTATGAGCAAATAAATTATTTTAGGATTGTCAGAACCGGCGCTTAATAATAATATTAATAATTCAGATGGTATTTATTTTTGACCTTTTCTTAAACTTTTTTATAAGGAATTGTTATATTTACGGCTTGGTTCTTTGATGAGTAATCATTCATATTGTATGTAACTCTTAAAACATATTCAAGTCGAACCGAGCTCGCTAGAGCTCTTTGTTTAGCTAGTATGCTATCTATTTTGTTCTATGAGATACTCGTAAGGCGAGCTCTACAGACAGTAGTTTTCTTGCTGTGCGTTTGAAATTTATCCTTTAAAATTATTAAAAAATACGAAGCATACAATTAATACGTTAACTTTTACTATCTGCAATATCACGTTTGTCACACAGTTACTTTATTATTGTAAGAGGACTATAAAATATATACTTTTAGTTCTTTAAAGCGTTATATTTGCATTAAAAAGTTCTATATATGATACCAATAGTAACTTAATCTAAACTATACTTAAAAAGTTATTTTCTTTCAAATATCATTGAAACCTTGTCTTTTGGTCCCTTGTAAAGGTTACTCGAATTAATTGGCTTCTTTTGTCCAGTTTTGGAATTAAGTTTTCCTAACGTTCTTTGAGGGCATTTTTGTCTTTGATTTTTTCCATTTATTTTCTTGAAAAATGTTTGTTTTTTATATGACATCTTTGATCTTCAATACTCCTTCAAATTAAAGCAAGACCCAAAATAATAATTCGCCATTTGGCAAATTATCGGTAGACAAAGAAATATTTTAATTTTGGTTTTCTAAATATACCAATTATCCCTTTAATATTCAAAATAAAAATATAATTTACGTAATATTTTCTAAAGTTGTATATGATTATATTAATTACTAGAAGAACGGGAGTTAAATAAGCTTTAAATATAGCACTCATATTTTAATATAATCGGCCTAGTGCAAGTTGAACTTGCGCAATTAGTGATCCGTAAGTTGATTGCTTTTAAAATAAAATTTTTTGTTACGGAGCTATAAAATGATCAATGACTTAACAAAAACACACCCCCAAATGAGTTTCCTACAAAGTAAGTTTCCGATCTTTCTTTAAAACTGATGAATTAAAAATTTTTATTTTTTTATATACCAGATAAATTTTTAAAGGTAATGCATTCGCGATAAATTTCGTCCAATCTATACCATGTGGAGAATATTCTAAAATTTTTCAAATTTTTTTGATCAGTACTTTTCGAGATAAGGGTGAGGGACAGCGAAGTTTTGCAATTTTTTAAAAATAACACAAAGAAAAATGTTTCTATAAGCTTTCATTTAACGTCTCACTCGATGACCTAGTAATTTTTTTCTCATTTTCGATTTCACCCCAAAACTAACCCCTTAGGTCAAAATTTAACTCTCAAAACTACAAGGCTCAAATGAGATCATCAATTCCTATATTACTGCCAAATTTTAACTTTCTATGTTAAATAGTTTCGGAGAAAATTGGGTGTGGCAGACGGACAGGCAGACGGACAGACAGACGAATGGACACCGAAGTAATGTTATAAGTGTTTCGTACGAAACACTAAAAATACCGTATTGCTCAAAAAATTTTATGGTATTTGCAGCTGGTAAAAATTTTAAATATTTACTCTTTAATATACCTGGATTTTCAATCATTCATGCAACGTTTGCCAACTTTCTGCTTAAAAAGAGATGTATTCTTTTTGATTTACCGTTAAATAAATAACTTTCGATTTTCAATAATGGCAATTCATTTTTGATTGTTTGAAAAAGTGTTTAAATACGAGGCTGGTTTGAAAAGTCCGTGCAAAAATAAAAATTACTTATGTGTTTGGGGTAAACCTTTTTTATTTTTCGACATAGTCTCCTTTTAGGCTTATACACTTCGTCCAACGATGTTCTAGTTTGTTGATCCCTTCCGAATAATAGAATTTGTCCAAGTCTGCCAAATATCCATTAGTGTCTGCAATCACCTCCTCGTTTGAATAAAATCTTTGTCCCGCCAGCCATTTCTTCAAATTGGGGAACAAATAGTAGTCCGAGGGAGCCAAGTTTGGAGAATAGGGGGATGTGAAACGAGTTGGAATCCTATTTCCATTAATTTTGCGACCACAACTGCTGAGGTGTGTGCTGGTGCGTTGTCGGGATGGAAAAGGACTGTCTTGTGGGCCAATCGCGGGCGTTTTTCTTGCAGCTCGGTTTTCAAACGGTCCAATAACGATGAATAATATTCACTTGTAATAGTTTTACCCTTTTCCAGATAGTCGATGAGGATTATCCCTTGCGAATCTCAAAAGACAGTCGCCATAACCTTTCCGGCCGAAGGAACGGTCTTCGCCTTTTTTGGTGCAGATTCCCCCTTGGTAACCCATTGTTTGGATTGTTGTTTGGTCTCAGGAGTATAGTAATGTATCCATGTTTCATCCACAGTGACGAAACGACGCTTAAAGTCCTCCGGATTCTTCTGGAACAGCTGCAAACCATCCTTGCAACACTTCACACGATTCCGTTTTTGGTCAAGCGTAAACAATCGCGGCACCCATCTTGCGGATAGCTTTCTCATGTCCAAATGTTTATGCAAAATATTTTGTACCCATTCAGTCGAGATGCCCACAGCACTAGCAACCTCACGCACCTTAACTCTTCTGTCATCCATCACCATATCATGGATTTGATTGATGATTTCTGGAGTCGTAACCTCCACAGGCCGTCCAGAACGTTCGGCGTCACTTGTGCCCATATGGCCAGTCCGAAAATTTTGAAACCACTTATAAATTGTTCTAATCGAAGGTGCAGAGTCACCATAATGTTTATCAAGCTTCTCTTTAGTCTCCTGAGGCGTTTTGCCTTTCATAAAGTAATGTTTAATCACCACACGAAATTCTTTTTCGTCCATTTCTTGAAAATCACTCGACTTCCTTGATTCACACGAATGCCAAACACAAAGAAATAAACCAATATGGCTGAAACTTGGTGTGCGTTCATTCAAGAGATGCTACTAACTAAACATGACCTCGATACGCGCCGGTGGTGCCATCTCTCGGACTTTGCACGGACTTTTCAAACCAGCCTCGTATGTGCTGAAATTAATTTAGATCTATTTTTGGGATAACTACAAGGTCTTAGTAAAAACGCTGAGTCATATATCGTTTACAATCAATTAATTTTATACGCAAATTTTGTACTAGTTTTATTTTGAACTCGGTGTACTTATTTTTAAAAAAATATAAAAGTTCAAAAATATAACTTCAATCTACACCCTGTGGAGAATATTCTAGAGTTTTTTTTTAATTTTTTGATAGGTACTTTTCGCGATAAGGGTGGGGGACAGTGATTTTTCGCAATTTTTTAAAAATAACACAAAGAAAAATGTTTCTATAACCTTTCATTTAACGTCCCACTCGATGACCTAGTAATTTTTTTTCTCACTTTCGATTTCACCCCCCAAAAGTAACCCCTTATGTCAAAATTTAACTTTCAAAACTACACGGCTTAAATGAGACCATCAATTCCTATATTACTGCCAAATTTCAACTTTCTATGTTAAATAGTTTCGGCAAAAATTGAATGTGGCAAAGTTCAAAAATATAACATACGTGAAAACACTGACTAGGAAAAGTACATTTCTGAATTTATAATTTTATCTTATCTTGTAG
Source organism: Pachyrhynchus sulphureomaculatus (assembly GCA_019049505.1). Taxonomy (NCBI): domain Eukaryota; kingdom Metazoa; phylum Arthropoda; class Insecta; order Coleoptera; family Curculionidae; genus Pachyrhynchus; species Pachyrhynchus sulphureomaculatus. The sequence continues at coordinate 32,251,663 of CM032451.1, forward strand.
TTGTAATTAATATTGCTGGAAACTGCTGAACAAATAATATGAATGTCTTCCTTTGGTGCTGGTATGTAGGGGTTCCATAACTTATTATGTCTAGTCTATATAATCATTTTCGAAAAATGTGAGGATTTAAGATTCCAAGAGTATAAAGTTGAAAATAAGTTTTCTAGGAATACTTTGAAAACCGGTTACGATAAATGGACCACAATGTATGGTCATCAGAAAATTAATGGTCTGTGGAATTATAATATACTAGAAATATGTATTTCAAAGAGCTGGGGGAATGCATAGGGTAATGAAATATTAAATATCTTATTTATAAAATTTTAGAAAAAATATGTTCTGGTGTCATTTTCATTAAAAAAAAACCTATGAGTAAATTCAACGGATTAGATAGGATATCTCATACTTATACTACCGTCTTTGAATATAATCGATTCAAAAAACTTTTTAAATTTGCGGTCATTTTCACACATAGATGTCGCCCTGTTCAAAAAATCCATATGATTTTTAGGAAGTACCAGCCTTCAAACGATAGGTGTCAAAATTTCACGACATTTCGATGATTAGTTTATATGTTACAGTGGTTTTAATGACGCTACTTTTTTTGATATTTTCAAAACAATGGAAAAAGTTGAATTTTGTGTGTTGATTAAACATTGTTTTTTTGATAGGAAAAAATACCGTTCAAGCAAAACAATGCCTTAATAAGTGTTACGGGGACTCTGCCCCTAGCAAATTACTCATCATTTATTGGTATGCTGAATTTAAAAAGGGTCGTACAGATACAAATGATGCTGGACGCTCTAGACGCCCAAATGAGGTGGTTACACAAAAAAAAAAACATCAATAGAATCCACAAAATTGATTTGGATGACCGTAAAGTGAAATTGCAAGAGATAGCTGACACCATAAAGATATCAAAAGAACGTGTTGGTCATATTTTGCATGAACAATTGGGCATGAGAAAGCTCTATTCGAAATGGGTACCGCGTTTGCTCACAGTGAACCAAAAACAAAAATATATTGATGATTCTGAGCGCTGTTTAAGCGCAATAAAAAGGACTTTTTCATACGATATGTGATAATGGAAGAAACATGGATCCACCACTACACACCGGAATAAAATTAACAGTCAGCTGAGTGGACAGAAGCCGGTGAAAGCAGCTCAAAGCGACCAAACACTCGGCTGGGAAGATTTTGGCATCTGTATTTTGAGATGCACATGGAATAAATTTCATCAACTATGCTGAGAAGGGAAAAACCATCAATGACTAGTATTACATAAAGTTATTGGTGCGTTTGAAGGCATATGAACAAGAAAAGTGCTCTTACATCAAGACAATTCACCGTGTCACAAGTCAATAGTTATGATGGTAAAATTAAATGAATTGAAGTTCGAATTGCTTCCTCATCCACCGTATTCTCCAGATTTGGCCCCCAGCGACTATTATCTATTCGCAGACCTCAAAAAAAATGCTCGCTGGAAAGAGATTTGGTTCCAATGAAGAAATTATCTCCGAAACTGAGGCCTATTTTGAACTCAAAGATAACAACAAAGGTATAGAAATATAAGAAAAGCGTTGGACTGGAAGGAGATTATGTTGATGACTAAAGTCGAATTTTGCAAAAAAAAAAATGTATTTTAAGTAGCTAGACCAAAAACTTTTCAGCCCACGTGTTAATTTTAAGTATTTTTGTTATCCATAAAAACAACAGTATTAAAATAAAGCTTAAAATAATTAATATATTAATTACCCACTATCAAAACCATTGACTGACTGAGTAAAGATTTGTAGCTAAATATTGTATAGTTTCAATATTATACTGAGAAATTTTTGGTTGGATTAATAGAAATGTGAAGATTACATTTATAATATAAAATAGTAAAACATACATATGAGATGAGGGAAGTGGTCGGAGGAAGATTTTATATATACTCTAGTATGTCATACATCCTTTTATAGCCCAATCGCCAGGGATGTTGAACGCTCACATTTTGGTACACAGTTAGTTTTTGGGACGTAGAATGCGATAAAAGAAGTTTGCTAAAGTTTGATGTACGCTGAGCCCACAAAATCCAAAATAAAATTGAAACTTATCCAACTCAAGCATGTATTTACGAGAATATTAGTCGGGACTACTGCAACCTAGAAATATATATTCAGTCAATCGATTCTATGTTCTTTAGATATCTATTCGACCAACTCAAAAATATTTTTCTTTTTAAACAGTTAGGAAGGTTAGATTTGAGTGCATAGGCCAGTTTGCCATATGCAGCCCAGTAGATGTAACTCAAAGGTCATGTTGGAGTGTAAATGTAACCTATTTAAATATCATCCAGGAATAGCCGTGTGCAGGACATTCGAAGATTCAGAGCTACAAAACCATATAGGTGTCCGGAATCAGCGTTTGGTATGCCAAAACAAGTGCTAAAAACGACAATCAACTGATGGTCATACCAGCAACATAGAGATTGTCGATTTGCAACATCTGACCGAAGACATGCGAGGAACCTAATTGGCGTCTCCTTAAAGAAACTACTATTTTTTTCTTTTACAACTTCTAATGCTGCAGCAACAGTTTTCGCGGCTTATCTGTCATTACACATAATCATATCATAAGTTCTTTGCGTGATACAAGTTGGTAAATCCATAAAACCACAAAAAAGTTGCACGATCTTCAATCTTATGCCGTTCAGTTTATCAGTGGGGATGACTTTATGCTTTTAATATCTTCATTACACTTTATACAAAATACAAGTTTAAATCCACGTACACGTATACTTTTTTTAACAAATTTCACACCACCACCACATTCTCGTCAAACAAGACACTCAGCAATTCGCAAAAAATTGCAGCAAAATTAATAATGCAATACGAAAAAGTTTCATCACACGAAACGTTCCCGTAATTTTTTTGCGGCTGTACTTGTAAATTGAGTCTCAAACTCCACTACTGCTGCTTTAGGAGGACCTCGCTTCTTCTTCGGAAGAATATGTCGTTGATCTCTTTTTCCTTTCAGAACAGGGGAACGATGTTTAAACATTTTTAAAATTTGCGAGAAAATACACTACTGTACACTTCGAAAGACGACAATTAACTAATGTTAGAATCATCTACTCCACTAATGGATGCAAAATTCCAGCGACTTTATTTTCAAAAGAAACAAGTTGACAAAAGAAATCCGAAACACAGCTGCCTAGAGGCGCGGCATTGAGACAGATCTCGATCCCAATTCGACGCCAGGTCACATCTAACGCTATAACTTTGTAATGGAATGAAATTTTCGTAATTTTTTTTTAATAATCCTTGGAAGTATAGAGAATAAAAAACCGTAAAAAAATCGAATTTTTGAAAATTCAAGGTGTATGTAACCGCTTAAAGAAACGACCAATTGACGTTTCTTATTTAATCAGGCTCCAAACCAAACTAGTGATGGGAATGATCAGCGGCCACTATCGCCTGAGGAGAGATTTACAGAAAGAACATCTGTATCTACAATGATCCCACGACATGCAAACTCTGATGAAAACGAAGGAACCTCTATGAATGTGAGGCTTTCACTTAGAACAGACATAAACTGTTTGGCGATATACGTCGTGTCAATAAATTACCACATGAAGGGCTTGGAAGGAAACTAATAAACCTCCTTAACGGGACGACGCTCATATAACCAAGATAGAGACGCACAATAAGCTAAGAGGCTGCAGTGCACAAACAGTCATAATTGTTTGCTCCGCCTACAACCAACCAAGCAAACAAGGAAATCGCAGTTTGGCACTGTAGAAGTGTAAACGACTTATAGTTGCTAGTGTTCCATACGGAACACTTATAAGATCACTTCGGTATCGGTCTGTGCGTCTCCCCGTCACCCGATTTTCAGAAACTATTTAACATAGAAAGTTGGCACTAATATAGGAATTGATGGCCCTATCAGAGCCATGTAGTTTTGAAAGTTAAATTTTAACTTAAGGGGTTAGTTTTGTGTGCTGAAAATTTTTTTATCAGGTCTTTGAGTGGTCAAATGAAAGCTTGTTAAAATAAGTTCAAAAATATAAATAATTTGAGCACACTTTTCTTTGTATTATTTTTAAAAAATTGAGAAAAGTCGTTGTCTCCCCCCCTTATCTCGAAAAGTACTTATCAAAAAGTTTTAAAAAAATTCTGGAATATTCCCCGCAAGGTGTAGATTAAACGAAAATTATCACGAGTGCATTACTTTTAATAATTTATCTGGTATATAAAATATGTTGACGATATAGTAGTATTCGCTAGCAGCAGAGATAAGATAAATAACCCGATGGAAAGATTATAAAGAACAAGTGAAGATTATGAGCTAAGGCTAAACCTCGCGAAAACCAGATGGATGCTTATAAGTAAAAAACTAACAACCAGCAATACAATTAATACTAAACAACCAGAGAATTGAACACGTAGAATCTTACACCTATTTGGGAACAAGAATTAACTCAGGATGGGACCAGGCAACAGAAATACCAGTGAGAATAGAAAGAGCGAGAGCATCTTTTAATAACACTATAACGATACCTCCTAAAATCAGACTGCTCCAATGTTATACATTTCCGGTATTGTTGTACGGAGTAGAAGCGTGGACAATGACCGAAACGCTAATGAAAAAGGTTAAGGCCTTTGAAATGTGGGCGTACAGACGTACGAATATCTTGGACGGATCACATCAATAACTGTGTTTTAAACTTTAGTATATAATTTTCGACCAAAAAATTTGTGTTCAATTATCTAAAAAAACTTCTCGACATTTTGTTGAAAAAGTAATTATTAAGATTTAAAAAAAAAAAGTTAAAAAATATTAAAAACTGACCGAGTAATATTACAGACAGTGCATTGAGACAGGTAGTGTTCCCAATCCAACGCCAGGTCACATTTAATGCTATAACTTTGTAATGGAATGGAATTTTCTTAAAAAAATTTTTTAATAATTCTTAGAAATATAGAGAATAACAATCCGAAAAAACGAATTTTTGAAAATTCCAGGTGCATTGAAAGCAATTAACATACGGAACACTAATTGCGCAAGTCCGACCTGCACTTGGTCGGGTATTATTTAAAGGTGTTTTACATATGTTGGAGGGATATGATAAGATTTAATCAAATTACTTTAGAACATCTAAAGATACTACTGCATCAAAGTCAAAATTTTAAAACAATATTGAAAATATACTTGTAACTGCTGGAATAGGAATCCAATTAAAGCAATCCCCTAAAGTAATTATAGGCTTCTATTTTATTTACTTTTACCCCTTGAATAATACTATATCTACAAAACACTCAGACTATTTTAGGAAAAATTAGCGAACGAGTTTAACCTTTATTTAATTAGTTTTTGTTAAATTAAGTTATTTCGTTTAAAATGATGCCATTTAACTTTGATTAAGATAGCATTTTATATATTAACAAATTTGCTAACAAGCCTGTATTATAAATTACTATACAATCTTTTCATAGCTGCACTGACAAGATAAAAAGCAGTTCTACTAAAACTATTACAAAACAAAATCAAATAGACTAATCTAAACTCAAACGACATAAAAGCTAATAAACAATTATTCAATGAATTGCCAAATCATTTATTAAACGAAAAGTAAATTAATACTTAGTTAATTAGCTCTACACCAGAAATTTTACTAAATTAAAATCAAATATCATATTATCAAAACAGTTGTCTGGTGCTGAACGAATTTAATTTTAAAACTCTCTTTGAGTTTGAGAATTTAAACACAAATTCAAATATAAAAAGCTATGCAAATAGTTACGGTGAGAGGTTAAGGTTTGACAAAAATTACGACAAAATCGGTCATCACAGCATTTTTCGTGATCGCTCAAAGTTTAATTTCCCGCAGAGAAATGAATTAGATCTGCTTCTTTACGCGATATATGCTATTCTTAAAATTTATAAAATTGGTAAATTTAAAGAAGGAATAAGATTATTAAACACTGGAACATAGTAAGCCAGCTACTACACAACTATAATTACATTTCTTCCCGTATCCTTTTGTTTTACAATTACAGAAGATAAGTTTCAATAATTGTGGTGGAGTAGCTGCTTTTGACATAAATCATGATGTTAGAAACTCGCCTCCTTTCCAGCCCCAATCTTCAGGATTAATTCTACTAGATAGCCAGGTTTGTATTTGGAGATAGATTCTATAAAAATAATATCATGCCGCATCTGATGTAGGTGACAAAGAAGCAAGGTTCAACGCTTTTTTTCACAACACCTTTTGAAAAGCATATATGTCTACATAGATCAGTAGACTTTATTTTTTTAGGGGCATTGTAGATAGCTAGTAAACAAAGTACGCCATTATTGTAAATATTTATGATTTATTCTCAGATTTCTCAAATAATTTGAAAATTTTACAGTGCCGAAATTTTAGTTCCTTTGCCCGTTTCAGAAAGTATATTTTTCTTGTTACTGGGGTGAGTGCTGTCATCAAAACCAGAACATCGACGTCCTCACAAATAATAACTGATACTATTTGAACAAGAGCTATTTCCACAATCAGAACATCTGCATCATATGTATGTAAATGCTTCAAATGGAGTCTTAAATTTTAAGTACTAAGTAGTGTAACTAAAATTTTGTTAATAAAAATGGAATCAGAACATACTAACACAAGAGGGTTGTGTTAACTTACAGTGACTTGGTAATTCTCAAGACTATCCTAACAATTTATTTACGATGAGTTCGAACTCATCCAAGAAATAAGCTAATATAGACATCGTTACTAACAAATTTGACTCCAAATATTTTCGAGGAAAAAGCTATTTCAGAGACCGTACTAAAAATTTTTAGTTTTAATACTTCTAAGGAAAAAGTTATTTCAGAGACCATATTAACATTTTCTACTTCGATTACTTCCAAGGAATGAACTAATACAGAGACCTTATAAACAATTAATCATTAATATAGATAAAAGACATAAAAACACCAAATGAGTTTGTTAACCTTGTTTATTTTGGGATATAGTATATAATATTTTATATGAGTCAATACTTTTACAAACAATTCTAAATGCTGAAGTAAGCAAAGTTTCAATTACTACTAAATATGTTGTCGAACAAATATTCTGTTAAAAGACACCATCAACTACGAAACATTTATACTCTTACGCAAATTTTTTTTTCAGAACACAAGACTCAATAAATTAATGTATTTAATATTTTTTCCCTATTCTTCAGTACCACAATCACTGTACCAACAATACCAAATTTAGAAAGAGTAGCAGTACACCTTACAGAAAATAATTTACTTGAAAATAGTCGTTATTTTATATAATATAACCACAATTATCAATAAACAATATCGACGAAGCCAAGGAGGCACACAATCAACGAATTAGAAACAAACTTCTCGCTTGTTCCAACAATTCCAGATCCTTTTGGGCAGTCGCTAAGGCAGTTAGTCAAAATTTCACCAAATCCACCATACCACCACTCACACGGCCATATAATTCTATTGCAACGACACCTGTTGAGAAAGCGAATTTGTTGGCTGAACTCTTTGCTTCACATTTTACTGTCGATTTCCAAGGAAAAACACTACCTACTATTTTCATATTGCAGCCAAAGATGTGCGATGTTGTCTTCAGACAGCGTATCATAAAGCGTATTTTAATGAAGCTAGATACCAAAAAGGCTTCTGGCGCTGACGGAATACCTGCCATAGTTCTCAAAATCTGTGCGAGAGAACTAACACCAGTTTTCTGTAGACTTTTCAACCTATTCTACAGAAAGGGAATATTTCCTTCCTGCTGGAAATGTGCCACGGCTCAGCTGATACCTAAAAAGGCAAGAAGACCTTGCCAAATAACTACCGCCCCGTCGCACTGGTTTCAATAATATCGAAAGTCATGGAAAAGGTTATCAATCTGCATCTTCTAAAATATCTCGAAGGATTCAACATCATTAGCGATCACAAATATGGCTTTCGTAAACATAGATCAGCAGGAGATTTTCTGACTTATGTACCACATGTTTGGAACAACGCAATTGAACACTTTGAAGAATCTCGAGCGTTTGCTATTGACATATCCAGGGCATTCGACCGTGTTTGGCACGATAGACTATTGGCTAAGTTACGCTCTTATGGTATGTCTGAAAAATTCTGTTTGTGGCTCTAGACGGATTTCTTTTAAAAACCTTCACTATCAATGCCGGTGTACCCCAAGGCTCCATACTGTCTCCTACTCTCTTTCTCATTTACATTAACGATCTGCTGGAAAAGATCGGAAATCCAATCTACAGCTTTGCAGATGACAGTACGCTTATCTCTTCATTCACTTTGAATGCTCGGACATCGGCTACTCAGGCGACTATCCGCAAACAGCGGGAGGTCGTTCAACTTAACAAATACTTGGAAGAAATTCTATCTTGGGATGACAATAACCAAGTGGAATTTAACTCTACAAAAACCCAGGCGGCAGTTTTTTCTAAAAAAGTTAACGTTGCTGAACCAGACATAGTCATGTCGGGGCACTTCATTCCCCTAGCATCGTCACTCAATTTGTTGGGCGTTAATTTGAGAGCAAATATGTCCTGGCATGAATATGTTGCAGGCACAGCAAGGAGAGCTTCTCAAAAGTTGGAAATATTATTTCGAACCAGAAAGCTTTACACTCCCTAACTGTTAATTCTTTACAAAGCTCAAATTCGATCAACTATTTAATACTGCTCCCATGTTTGGGGTTCCGCTCCCAAACATACACTGCATTTGTTGGATTCTATTCAGAGAAGAGCTGTTCGTCTGACTGGAGACCCGAAACTGACCGGCGGCCTTGATTCGCTGGAACATCGACGGTAAAATATAACGAACTGTACCAAGTACGCATACTTAATACTCCATAGTAGGATGACACAGCAGCCACAAGCTGAGGGAGTGGTTAATAAAGTCAACACTTCAACGAATGCGGCGCGCTTTTCGAGGGATGACCCTGTAACATTCATTTTTTCCTAGATTTTAAGACCATATAATGTTACTGATTTTTCACTTTATAATGTACTTTTTTTCATTTTTGTATCGAGCGGTATATTAATCAGAAATTCCTAGCCGCTCGTTATATAGTGTGCTGTGCGGGTTTCCGACCGAATCTATCGATACGCCGGGATTGGTCAAATGTTTGTATCCGGAGTTTTGGTTCCGGCGTCGCCATATTACAGACAGAGTGCCCACGGCTTATTTAAGGGTCCGGAGGACGCGAATCTTGGCTTAGTACCACCAAGCCGCAGCCAGGCTAATTTCCACCAAGCCGCCGTGAAGGCTGACTTCCACCGAGCCGCAGTAGAGGCAGACGACAATATCTACGAGAGCCAAGTTAAGCACGAGTTTTTTATCATAAAGCCGTAGTGGGCTCTGTGTGTTTTCTAAATGGAGTAGCCAACGTAGGCTCTTCTCAAAAGTGTGAAATCGGTTTTGTGTTCCATTGAAGGCCTAGAAGCCCGTAGGAAAACCGTAAGTTACCAGAACATACATCAATAGATCTATTCCCGCAAATAAGTGTTTTAACAGCAATTTGAACTGATAAATCGCGAAGTGAATATCACGACTCTTCGATTTCGGGTGTAGTCAAGTTTTAGAAGTAAAATCACTGATTTAGGGACTCTAATTTATAAAAACTACTTTTAGGCTAGAATTTTTTTTGTATTTCTTAAAACTGCAAAGGTTGGAACTTTTATTTTAAATCATGAATAAATTTTCTTTTTTGTTGATTAAAGCTAGTGTCTCACTGAATACCTATTTTTCTTTTCAGGATAAGAAAAGTTGTACTAGACTAATTCTTTTTAGTAATGCCGTAAAACACTTCAGTATTTTTTCATTTTTTTAACTGAAGTTAGATCCTTTCTATTTTAAAATGAATGGTGCCCAAAATTTGTACAACTGAAGCGTTTTAAAAATAGAAAATAATTCCAAAAAGACGTATAACAATTATCTCTTACCCATATTTCTCTACCAAGGAAAACTGAGCTAGTGTTTGTTTAATTTCTTTAGTTCTTTTAAAATCATTATTCACTCAATACCTTCTCAGAAATTAAAGCGGGGCTGCAAGAAAATTGCGCTCAAGCGTGGGACAAACAACTTTTCACAGGGTACAAAAAGTGCGGGCAAGTTCCCATGTTACAAAATGGCGCCCAACGTGGGGCTTTTGGAATTTTATTTTTAAAGGGTTCAGTGTACTAGCTATCAAACAAAGTAAAAGCTCTAACTTTTCAGATATTTTTTATTTCATAATATTTATTAAACGAAACTACACTATAGCAATAAGACAAAAGCAGGAAATTTGAAGGAATATTTATTTCAATTTATCTGATGGTGGTATAGATATTTGAATTTTGTTAATTGACTCTAATTTAAGTGATCCCTGCTTTTTTCTTAAAAGCTACCTTTATAGTTCAGGTTGGCGGATGTGTTGGTCTACTTTAATTTTTGCACTGTTAGATTTATTTTGCGGTTAACCGAAGAAAAAACTGTACTTTTTTCTCACCGATGTTTTGCATGAATATTAAAAATACTTTGTTTATACGAAACGGTATTTAGAGATTTTTTTTATAGGAAATTCTTAAGATATTTAGTAAAAGAGTTTTAATACAAGGCAATACTTAGAAATTTTTCTTGAAATTGTTGAAGATTTTTTAAATGTTTGGTAAAGAAGTTTACATATTTTAGTTGCCTTTACATAATTTTATTTTGACTATTGGGAATACAGGAGAAATATTTTTAACGACTTTTTAAACAATTCTTTTAAATTTTATTCATTTATCATGGAAGCCTTCAATTTTAAAGTCAATCACTTACTGGAAAAATGAATTAGACTATGAACTGAAAATCCGTCATACTTTCTCAGAACGTCCGGTCGCGGATAAAAGAAAGATTCTAACGAGGATCTTAAGTAAAGAAATATTCCAATAGATCAAATTGGACTAAATAGTTACAAAAAGTTTCAGATTTTTTTTAAGTCTAATAAAAGTTCTCCTTCTCAAGTTAAAACTCCTGCTTCTCCAAATGGTCACATATCTCCTTTATTTGTGCATAAATATTTAGATAATGGACCGCATATAAAGATAGATCTATTAGGTGCCCATTTCTCGGCTTTATTTGACTCTGGTGCAAATGCCTCCGTTGTAGGTCAGAATGGTATTAAAATTTTAAGTCGTTTAAGTATAAAAATATGCCATGTCAAAAATAGAAGTGTTACCACTGCAGATGGCAGCCGTCTAAAAGTTTTAGGTACGGTTGAGTTGCCGCTAGTCTGCAATGGTCATTGTTTAGTAATCTCTGCTCTAGTAGTACCTTCTCTATCACATACTTTGGTTTTAGGATGTGATTTTGCACAAAAATTCGGAATTTTAGTAAATTTTAAAGATAATTCGTGGTATCCACAGTCCCTAGAAGTCAATTCTCATACAAGTTTTAAAGATTGTTATTCAGAAAGTTCTTTAGAAAACCTTTTCTCGCGTCTATGTACCGTAGATGATCTCTCGCGGACGGAACGCTTAAAGGCAGAAAAAGTAATAAGCTCTTTCAAGGAAATAAGTAGTAAAGATAGGTTAGGCCGAACGAATAAAAATCACCATGTCTATAGATACGGCTGATGCCAGTCCTGTAAAGACAAGGCCCGTCGCCATGTCTCCGAACATGTCAAAAGTATTAAATAAGGAGTTAGACGAAATGTTGAAACTCGGAGTGATATCGTCTATGCTTTGACGGAAGAAAGCTCAACGAGGTCAGCAAATTTGATAACTATCCATTACCGAACATCGACAGAATTTTGACATCACTCAGGAATGCTAAGTATGTATCCTCGATAGATCTTAGAAAGGCTTTCTGGCAAATTCCTTTAGACAAATCTTCTAAGGAAAAGACCGCTTTTGCAGTAGTAGGCCGAGGTCTATTTCAGTTCGTCACTATGCCGTTTGGTCTAAAGAACGCTGCTCAAACTCAGCAACGTTTAGTGGACGCTATATTTGGTCCGAAATATGAGCCACATATTTTTACCCATCTCGATGATATTTTAGTAACATCGGAAGACTTCGAATCGCATATTCGCTTACTTAAAGAAGTAAAAGATAAATTGAAAGAGGCCGGACTGACGATAAATTTGAGCAAATGTGATTTTTTCAAAACTTCTCTAAAGTTTTTAGGCTATATTGTAGGCTCAAATTCCTTGCGTACCGATCCGGATAAAGTAGCAAGCATGGTTAATTATGCGAGACCTACTAATACTACGGAAGTTAAGCGCTTCGTAGGAATGTGTTCATGGTATAGACGTTTTATTGAGAATTTTTCTACCCTGTTGTCGCCTATTAATGATCTTTTGAAAGGACGAAAAAAAGGACAATCGATAGATTGGACAAAGGCAGCCGAGGAATCTTTTATAAAGATTAAAGAGCTATTGGTTTCAGCTCCAATTTTATCCCAACCAGATTTTTCCCAACAGTTTTATATTTCTAGTGATGCTTCTAATACCGGTTTAGGGGGCGTCCTAACACAGAAAATCAATGGTGAGGAAAGAGTGATAGCGTATGCCAGTAGAACTTTGTCAAAGGCTGAACGTAACTATTCGGTTGTTGAAAAAGAATGTTTGGCAGTACTCTTTAACATCGAAAAGTTTCGACCTTACATAGAAGGGGTTCCTTTCACGGTCATAACAGATCATTATAGTTTATTGTGGCTTAATTCTATTAAAAACCCTAGTGGCAAACTAGCGCGTTGGGCGATTAGGCTGAGACAACATACGTTTAATTTAATTCATAGAAAAGGAGTCCACAATGTTATTCCTGACGCTTTGTCAAGAATCCCAGATCATACAGTGGACGAAAACAGTCTTAATGCACAGATTGGCCTAAGAATTGATACAGTTGATATAGATCGCATTGATCCATGGTACGATCTACTAGTTCCTAAACCACAGAGAGAGGAAATTATAGACATGTGTCATACTCCTCCTACTTCTGGTCATTTTGGTTTTTATAAAACTCTTCACAGGGTTCAGGAACAGTATTATTGGCCAAAAATGCGTTTTGATATCTTAAAGTTTGTGAGGACTTGTGAAGTATGTGGAGCGCAGAAATCTCCAAATACACTACCTATGGGGCTGATGGGAAAAGAGAAAACGGTTAATTACCCTTTTCAAGTCATAGCAGCTGATCTAGTAGGCCCATTCCCACGTTCAAAAAGGGGAAATAAATGGCTTCTCGTAGTTTCTTGCTGGTTTACAAAGTATGCCATGCTATTTCCTTTGAAAAGCTCTAAAGCTGGATATATAGAGAGAATTTTGGAAAATAATGTTTTTCTAATCCACGGTGTTCCATCGCTCTTAATATGCGATAACGGTACTCAGTTTACCTCTAAGAGTTTTAAGAGCTTAAGTGAAACTTATGGTTTTAACATCCGTTTTAATCCCGTGTACTCTCCACAATGTAATTTTGTTGAACGTAATAACCGAACAGTCGGGACCGCTTTAAGAAGTTACGTTGATTCACATGACACTTGGGATGGCAATATTTCCAAAATTCAACAAGCAATAAATACCGCAAGACACGAAGTAACAGGGTTCACACCGTCTTTCTTAGTTTACGGCAGACATATACCTCTATCCGGATCGTATTATAAAAATTTAGATTTGGATGTCAATGTTGACAGCGAAATAATTCCGGGTAACAGGGGTGCGTACGCCGAAAATTTAAAGGGTTTAAAAGATATTTTCACCGACGTGCGTAGTAGGATACATAAGGCTTATGAACGGAACAGTAAGTCTTACAACCTTAAAAAAAGGGATTTTTCCTTTAATATAGGTGATCACGTTTGGCGAAAAAAATAAAATTCTTTCCAGTGCAGCAGATAAATTCACATCTAAGTTGGTACCTAAGTATGTGCATTGCGTGATAAGAGAGAAGATTTCAGATTTAGTTTATGGTTTGGTTAATTTAGATGGGACTAAAATAGGTCAATGGCATATTAAAGACTTAAAACCATTCAATGAACCTAACCCTAATGAAAGTTTGTCAGAAAAAGAATAATTTATATTTACATTATCTTAATTGCTTTAGTTTATTTTTTTGATGTTGCTCTGTAGAGGTGACGACCTCGTTTTTTTTGACTGTTATAAAAGTTGAGCAGAGAATAGCTTACTTTTATTGTTTATTGCTAAGGTTTTGGGTATTGGCCATATCCCAAACTTAGGTTGATTGTGGTTGATGTTTAGCATCGACTCAGTTTTAGCGAGCTTGCGAAGGAGTCACACTCAGGATATATCATAAGACTGGTATGTCGGTGGTCGCGGGATTTGATTTGCTTAAGACCCCAAATAATATCCAGTTCTTGACACTTGGAAGCGAAATTTTGATTAGAGGCAATCCAAAGTGATCTTGAGTTAGGACAAGCGCAAGATGTAGCTCGTGTAGTGTGATGTAGAGTCAAAATTTTTATGAGCAATTTCAAAGTTTGTTACCCGAGTGGGTGTATTTCTATTACCTTAGTGGTATATGTTGGGTGCAATTAAGAGTAAATTGATTTTGGTTTATCCAGTAAGTCTAAGACTTGGATTATTTTGATTTAGATCTTCTTCTGAATTGACAAACTGAGGGTATCTTCTATTCTTTTCAGGGCCGTTTAAACGTTACCTTTGAGTCACTAATTTTTTAAAAAAAAAATTTTTGCATGGACTCATAGGCGTATGATGAGTTTTTTCGGTATACAGATTGATAGGAAATTGAAGTCCTGCAGGAGAACTAAAGGCTGATCATTTACAGGAGAGAGAGCAAAGTAAGACAGTCGTTTCACAAAGAAATGATCAAAATCTGATACCGAGATGAGAACCTTGTTAAGAGAGGCTAAGCGCAGTGAAGGAAGATTCCTAACCGAATTTTTAGATTTCCAAGAGGTAATCTAGAAGTTTGGGCTGACAGAAAACGGTTATGCCTGATACCTGTAGCAGTTTCTTCTAGAGGCTATTGTCTAGGGAGACGATTAACACCATGATCGAATATTTTAGCTGTCAACGATGTTTTCTTCTTGTTTCTGATTAAGCTGGAAAAGCTCTTGTCGTCTTCAAAAGTTTTGTTGCGTTGCCACCGAAAAATAGAGGAATTTTTGCTTCATGTAGCTTTTTAAGCTCATTTCATTTTTTGGAAATTTCCGTTAGAAGCTTGGTTAAGTCAACCTTGTAAACCTTTTAGGTTGTATCCCATGAGTTATCTGTTTTTACAGGCTGTGATGCACCGGGTGCTAACAGATGCCGTTACGACGTTTGGCAGGAAGTTAGTCTTCCTGAGGAACAGACTGATTGGAAGGGTAGTCTATGGGGGGTGAACGTTTGACCTTTGGAACCTTAAGAGGTTTTGTTACCCAATGGTTATTTCTATTTGAGCCAAAGGAGAGCCTAGCTACTGTAGTCGACCTCAGCTCCAATTAGCCTACTAGTGGTGACAGGCTGTTGGCAGTAGTGTGTTTCGGAACACCCTATTGATTAAATTTTTTTTTTGACTTATGGTGGTGTGGTAGACACCGTTTTAGTTTAGTGGATGCTATAATCTACTCCCTTTTGTTGGTGGACACCAGGGTCACCATTTCCGTATTTTATTGTCTCCACCTTTCAGTATATCGTAGTGAGGTGTTGGTCTCCTGTTATGTGGGACGGATGGAATGTTTTTCGTTGTTGTTCTAGGGCGAGACCAGTACACGAGGGTTCTTCACGCAACTTGGAGAAGCGCAATGCTGGTTAAATTTTATATCTCTGTGTAGCCACCCTGAAGAATGACGGAGGGCGTTTCTTCTGGCTCATGTTTCTAGGCAGATTTGTCACTTTGGTGCGATGTGCCGAAGATTTGATTAGCTTTTGCTAAGAGCTTTCACCAAGCTCAGTATGGAGTTATCATAACCAAGAGTTTGGGATTTGAACTCCTGTATGTATTTCTGTATATATTTCGGTGTGTATTGGTTGCCTGAGGGCATGTGCCCAAAATGTGTGATTTTGAGTCGTTTTGCTTATGGACTCCTATATATAGGATTATGACTTTAGGGAGGTCCTATTTCGAGACTAGCTGTCTCATATAGTTATGTTGAGAATGTTTCCTTGAATGTTAGTTGCGCGTGGACTAATCATTCTGTTCTTTGTGAACATAGCTTTTTGAAGCAGGATCATTCAGTTTGGTGAATTTTAGCTTTTATAGCTATTCACTCTGTTTAGAGTGAATTTTAGCTTTATAGCTATTCACGGTGCCTATAGTGATATTGTTAGCTTTTATAGCTGCTCACTATGTTAAGGGCGAGATTGTTCTTTTAGAACGCAGACTTTGTGTAGTCGAGGACTATTTACAGAGTGTTTTCTTGGCGAGGAGCCGAGGTTTTTTTTTCTGGCGATATACCAGAGTGTTTTCTTGGCGAGGAGCCGAGGCTTTTTTCTGGCGATGTACCAGAATGTTTTCTTGGCGAGGAGCCGAGGTTTTTTTCTGGCGATATACCAGAATGTTTTCTTGGCGAGGAGCCGAGGTTTTTTCTGGCGATATACCAGAGTGTTTTCTTGGCGAGGAGCCGAGGTTTTTTCTGGCGATATACCAGAGTGTTTTTTTGGCGAGAAGCCGAGGTTTTTTCAGGCGATTTTTGCATGTCTGGATGTCTCAGGACGTCGACATTGCGCGATGTAGCGTTTTCCCTGGCGATTTTAGCATGTCTGGATGTCTTAGGACGTCGACATTGCGTTATAGAGTGCGATTATCTGGCGATCAACCAGAGCGTTTTCCCTGGCGATTCTAGCATGTCTGGATGTCTTAGGACGTCGACATTGCGCTGTAGAGTGCGATTATTTTCGGAGTGCGACTAGTAGTGATACTAGATTTGGAATGTTCTCTTAGCGATGAGCTAGAGCATTGATGGCGATTTTTCCCGAGCGTTTGTCTGGAGTTTCATCCAGATGTTTTTCTTAGCCTTGTGCTAAATGGTCTTACAAGACTTTTTCTTTTTAGTGTTAGTGTTTGTACTAGAATCATTTTTTTTATTTTTCTTTATTTAAGAATTTTTCTAAATTTCTTTTGCTGAAATAGAAAATTTTCTGACAATCCTTAAACTATTTTAAGGGGGGTATTCATATTTTGTTTCAGTTTATTCTTTTGATTTAGACAAGAGTCTAGACAAAGTTATATTTTTTTTTGTTTTGATAACAATAATAGAGCTGATTCTTTTATATAAGAAGACCACTATTGTTACTTTGGAAAGGTATTTCTTATGTTCATGCAAGGATTTTTATTTACTTTTTGCTGTACTTAACCTTAGTGCTTAATTAAGTTAAGTCTAGTTATAAGATTCTTGTGATCATGCAAACATTTTCATTTGGTTTTCATTGTACTTAATATTAGTGCTTAATTAAATTAAGTCTAGTAGTAAGGTCCGAAGATTGTAATTTTGTTTTAAGTTTTGACCTTAGTATTAAGTGACAATGTAGCACTTTGTACCTTTTTTTTGATGAATAGGTTTAGTTTAATAGACTAGTGTAGTCTATTTCTTTTTGGAAGGGGGTAATGTAACATTCATTTTTTCCTAGATTTTAAGACCATATAATGTTACTGATTTTTCACTTTATAATGTACTTTTTTTCATTTTTGTATCGAGCGGTATATTAATCAGAAATTCCTAGCCGCTCGTTATATAGTGTGCTGTGCGGGTTTCCGACCGAATCTATCGATACGCCGGGATTGGTCAAATGTTTGTATCCGGAGTTTTGGTTCCGGCGTCGCCATATTACAGACAGAGTGCCCACGGCTTATTTAAGGGTCCGGAGGACGCGAATCTTGGCTTAGTACCACCAAGCCGCAGCCAGGCTAATTTCCACCAAGCCGCCGTGAAGGCTGACTTCCACCGAGCCGCAGTAGAGGCAGACGACAATATCTACGAGAGCCAAGTTAAGCACGAGTTTTTTATCATAAAGCCGTAGTGGGCTCTGTGTGTTTTTCTAAATGGAGTAGCCAAAGTAGGCTCTTCTCAAAAGTGTGAAATCGGTTTTGTGTTCCATTGAAGGCCTAGAAGCCCGTAGGAAAACCGTAAGGTACCAGAACATACATCAATAGATCTATTCCCGCAAATAAGTGTTTTAACAGCAATTTGAACTGATAAATCGCGAAGTGAATATCACGACTCTTCGATTTCGGGTGTAGTCAAGTTTTAGAAGTAAAATCACTGATTTAGGGACTCTAATTTATAAAAACTACTTTTAGGCTAGAATTTTTTTTGTATTTCTTAAAACTGCAAAGGTTGGAACTTTTATTTTAAATCATGAATAAATTTTCTTTTTTGTTGATTAAAGCTAGTGTCTCACTGAATACCTATTTTTCTTTTCAGGATAAGAAAAGTTGTACTAGACTAATTCTTTTTAGTAATAACCGTAAAACACTTCAGTATTTTTTCATTTTTTTAACTGAAGTTAGATCCTTTCTATTTTAAAATGAATGGTGCCCAAAATTTGTACAACTGAAGCGTTTTAAAAATAGAAAATAATTCCAAAAAGACGTATAACAATTATCTCTTACCCATATTTCTCTACCAAGGAAAACTGAGCTAGTGTTTGTTTAATTTCTTTAGTTCTTTTAAAATCATTATTCACTCAATACCTTCTCAGAAATTAAAGCGGGGCTGCAAGAAAATTGCGCTCAAGCGTGGGACAAACAACTTTTCACAGGGTACAAAAAGTGCGGGCAAGTTCCCATGTTACAACCCTCAGGCATATGTGATCTAATGTAAAACTTCTGAAAACAGACAAAGTCCATATTTCAGTAGTCTACCCCCTGTTTTCTTATTTGTCAATCTGTCCTAAGACGTGTTTCGCCGTATCACGGCTCATCGGTCGGACTAGGATCGACATACAAAATTTACTAGTCCTCATCCAGATATTTACGGAAAGATACAACGAATTATACCAAGTACCTATACCTAATACTGCATCATAGGTTGACACAGCAACTACAAGCCGACGGAGTAGTTGACAAAATTAACATTCCAGTGGGTAGACTGCTGAAATATGGACTTTGTCTATTTTTCGTAGTTTTACATTAAATTACATATGCCTGAGGGGCATCCCTCGAAAACCGCGCCGCCTGCATTCAAGTGTTGGCTTTGGCAAGCACTCCGTTGGCTTGTGGCTGCTGTGTCATCCTACGATGAAGTATTAAGTATGCGTACTTGGTATAATTCGTTGTATCTTACCATTATGTTACATGATTCAATGTTCCACTGGGGTGTAGTAA
Source organism: Pachyrhynchus sulphureomaculatus (assembly GCA_019049505.1). Taxonomy (NCBI): domain Eukaryota; kingdom Metazoa; phylum Arthropoda; class Insecta; order Coleoptera; family Curculionidae; genus Pachyrhynchus; species Pachyrhynchus sulphureomaculatus. The sequence continues at coordinate 32,270,931 of CM032451.1, forward strand.
AAAGGCTTATATTATTTATTATACTTGCCAAACATCTTTTAACAGTACGTAGTAAGTATTGCTCTATAGTGCATTTGAAATTTTACAGTCTAGAGCAGCAATATTAGGATTTTATCCTCTCTGGGGTATCATCAGGAGTATTGCATTGTATTATGCATTTTGGTCCAAAATAGATCTTTTTTAAGGTTTCGACGCCAGCTTTCCGATGTCAAAAATAATTTTTTTTGGACTCATTTTAACCGCTTTTTTTACATTTGTTTATTAGAAAAATAACAACAAATGCATTTTTTCTGTCAGTTTTATCATATCTGATAAAGAATCGCGAAACCTTTATTTTTTAAAAAAAATCATTTTCGTTAACGAAAAAAAAAAAAAAAAAAAAAACGGATCTGTTGTTATTTGATTAATAAGTAAATGTAAAAAAATGGTTAAAATGACTCCAAAAAAAATTTTCTCTATGGCATCGAAAAACTGGCGTCGAGATCTAAATTTAAAAAAAAAAAGATCCATTTTGGACCAAATGGCATAAAATGGCGGGCAATTCAAATTTTAAATAACAAATTCAACTGTGCCCACTGGGTTCAATATTTTTGTACCAAAATTTCATGGTATTTTTGCTATAACAAAGGCATATTTTCTGAAAGTTTAAAGCCGGTTGATTTTCAATTTTGTAGGTTATGTACGCACTTGAGCGACTTAAAACCAAGAATTTGTTGAACATTTTATTACGGAGTTTAGTTTTTTTTGTGTCTCGATCTGGCTTATATAACTGGAGTTATTTACATTTTAGGCTAAAAAAACAGTTTTGAAAACTTGAGTTGTTTATAAACCAAAGAGCACACGTTCCTCGAAGCCCAAAACTTAGGACAATACTCCTAGTGATACCCCAGAGAGGATAAAATTATAGTATTTCTGTATTTAGATTGTGCAATTTCAAATGTTTTTTTACTGCACGATATGTATTTCCTAATTATACTAGAATGCATTAAAAAAAACTAAACATGTGAATTAAGGCATTAACTAATTAGAAGTTTAATTTGGAACACTTAAAGGCACTTCTACATCAGACCCGAAACTTGAAAGTAATAACGAGAATCTAATTGCAAATACTAGCTCCTGATTAATACTGTCTCCACAAATACAATCAAACTATTTCAAACAAAAATTAGTTTTCGGATAAACGAAATTAATCAGCGTTCAGTTAGTTTTTGTTATAAAATTACCTTCAATTTCGTTTAAAATTATATAATTTAACTTTAGCTAAGACAGCTTTTTATCTATAATATGTATAAAATGCAACGTCTCTGTGTCTGTCCGTTAGTGTGCTTATCACTGGAGAACCACTTATCCGATTTACGTACTTTTTTTTTAAAACATACATATGTTCTCTGGCCAGGTTATAGGCTATGTTTTATTACGATAGATAGCATAAGGAATGAGCAGTGACGATAATAGTGAATGAAGTTGGAAAAAAGTTTGCCGCTAGCGCGTTCCCTTGCAATACACAGTCTAAACCATTAAATATGGAACAATATTATCTTTAATATATATAAAATGCAATGTCTCTCTGTCGGTCTGTCTCTCCATTAGTCCGTTTATCACGCAATAACCACTTATCCGATTTACTTGTCTTTTTAAATTCATACATATATTCTTTGGCCAGGTTATATTATAATAATAATCTATATCTATAATATATAAAATGCAACGTCTCTCTGTCTGTCTGTCCGTTAGTGCGCTTATCACTTGAGAACCACTTATCCGATTTACGTGTTTTTATAAATTTATACATAAGTTCTATATAATTCGAGGTGAGATAATGGGAGATAAGTATAAATAATAGGAGATAAGGAGAAATAATGGGAGATAACCAGAGATAAGTTTAGATAATGGGAGTTATGGTGAGATAATGGGAGATAAGGAGAAATAATGGGAGATAAGGAGACATATTGCGAGATAAGTCGAGGTAAGCCTAAATAATGGGAGATAAGGTGAGATAATGGGAGATAAGGAGAAATAGTGGAAGATAAGGAGAAATAATGGAAGATGAGCAGAGATAAGCCTAGATAATGGAAATAATGTAGAGATAATGGGAGATAAGGAGAATTAATGGAAGATGAGGGGAAATAATGGCAGATATTTTATTACGTTAGGTAACATAAGGAATAAACAGTGACGATAGTAGCGAATCTTAGATAAAAGAAAATTGCTAAAGGGGTTGAATTCGTATATTAAATAATCTTACCACCAAATGGTATCAAATTTAGAATAATTCTCGGGTCTCTTGCAGCCACCATCAATCATTTACAGATAAGTTATCTAAATGCCGAACTTACCATCCTGGGCGACTTTAATATCCACAACATAGTTTAGCTCAAGTATTCAAATATGACAGACGAACAAGATCGTGAAGTTGAATAATTCTCAGTCAGTTGTCGTTTTGCTCATCTTATCAATAAATCGATGCGGATCTCTGATGGAGACGGAAATTTCCTCAGTCTTCTTGATCTGTTTTTAACTACCAATCCAAAGATTTGCACGCCGTAAATCTGCCGTTAAATTCTTTCTACCACAAACTGCTTTCGACATTGGGTATCCTACCATTCAATCACAGAGAGGTTCTTAAACCGCGCGAGATTTGGTACTACAAATCTGCTAAATGGGAAGAATTTAGGAAATATTTTCGAATTTTTTGTTGGTTAAATTTTTTTTTTAGATACGACGATCCATTTGACTGCACTAAGGAGGTTTTTGGTGGCATTTTGGCTAGTATAGAAGTTTGCATCCCATCTTCGAAGAAATGCCCTTCCAACGACAAGCTACTGAATATGCAAAGAAGCTGTTGCTTCTAAACATATTGCCTACCGACCATGGCGTGAAAATATTAACGTCGTAAATGGTAACATCTATGTTCGTACTCGGAACAAACCCAAAGAAATTAGCGACGAAACCAAGACGGCACACAATCAAACAATTTAAAACAAACTTCTTACCTGCTACAACAATTCCAGGTCATTTTGGTCATTTGCTAGGGTATTTGCACAAAATTTCACAATATCAACTATACCACCACTCACACAACGGGATAATACTATGGCAATAACATCGAACTCTTTTCTTCATATTCTATTGTCGATTTCCAAGGAAAAGGCGATCAACTATTCTGGAAGTGCAGTCATGTATGCCCAATATTGTCTTCAGACAGCGTATCATAAAACTTATGTAAATGAAGTCCAGCACCAAAAAAGCGTCTGTCGCTGATTGAACACCTGCCATAGTACTCAAAAAATACACGAGCGAACTAATACCCGTTTTTGTAGACGTCTCAATCTGTCCCACAGAAAGGGAATATTTTCTTCCTGCTGGAAATGTGCCTAGTTGAGCCGATCCCCAAAAAAGGCATGAAGACCTGGCCAAACAGCTACTGACCAATCTCGCTGCTTTTAATAATATCGAAAGTTATGGAAAAGGCTATTAATCAGCGATTTCTAAAATATCTAGATTGATTTAATATTATTACCGACCATCAACATGGATTTCGTAAGCAAAGATCAGCAGGAGATCTTCTAACTTATGTAACACATGTTTGAAATAACGCAGTTGAACATTTTGGAGAATCTCTAGTGATTGCACTTTATATATTCAGCGCATTTGTCCATGTTTGGCATGAAGGATTGTTGGCTAAGTTACGCTCTTATGGTAAAGTTTTATTTGTGGCTCTCGTGTTTCCTCAGCAAGCGTTCTTTCCAAGTGCTAGTCGACGGACATCAATATTGAATTACTACGAGAAAAGTACTTAAATACTTTTTGCACCATTCTTTTAAGTAATGCATCCTATTCCTGTCTTATTTCAGACTGATAGCAGTGTTATATAGTTATTTTTAAAATGGAAACTTTCATAGAATAAATGAAGTGAAATATTTAGAGCAAGCGAAGTGAATTTATATGTTAACAGTTGATCTCTGAATAGAATTTTACAGTCCTCACGCCTTTAAAAGGCAAAATTTCAAGTGCTATTTATTCATCTTCTGTTTTTTCTATTTTTAAAAGTAACCATTCTTGTTTTTTAGTGTTCCGTACGGAACACTTATAAGATCACTTCGGTGTCTGTCTGTCTGTCTGTCTGTCTGTCTGTCACACCCGATTTGCTCCGAAACTATTTGACATAGAAAGGTGAAATTTGGTAATAATATAGGAATTGATGGCCTCATCAGAGTCATGTAGTTTTGAGAATTAAATTTTGACTTAAGGGGTTAGTTTTGGGGGGTGAAGTCGGAAGTGAAAAAAAATTTTTTTTTACTAGATCATCGAGTGTGGTGTCAAATGAAAGCTTGTGAAAACACGAGTAAAAAATATATATATAATATTATACTTGCGCGCACTTCTCTTTGTATTATTTTTAAAAATTCGCGAAAAATCGCTGTCCCGGGCCTTATCTCGAAAAGTACTTATCAAAAAATTTCGAAAAAATTCTGGAATATTCTCCACGGGGTGTAGATTGAACGAAAATTATCACGAGTGCATTACCTTTAATAATTTATATGGTATATAAAAAAAAAAAAAATTTCAAGGTCATCAGATTTCAGTAAAGATTGGAAACAAACTTTGTTGGAAACAAATTTGGGCTGTGTTTTGTGCAGTCACTGATCATTTTATACCACCGTAACATAAATTTTGACTTAAGGGGTTCATTTTGAGGGGAAATCGGAAGTGAAAAAAAATTTTTTTTACTAGGTCATCGAGTGTGGTGTCAAATGAAAGCTTGTGAAAACACGAGTAAAAATATATATATATATATATATATATATATATATATATATATATATATATAAATATATATATATATATATATATATATATATATATATATATATATATATATATATATATATATATATATATGTATAATGTAATACTTGCGCACACTTTTCTTCGTATTACTTTTAAAAAATCGCTGTCCCCTACCTTATCTCGAAAAGTACTGATCAAAAAATTTTGAAAAAATTCTGGAATATTCTCCACGGTGTAGAGATTGAACGAAAATTATCACGAGTACATTACCTTTAATAATTTATCTGGTATATAAAAAAAAACAAAATTTCAAGGTCACCAGTTTTCAGTAAAGATTGGAAACAAACTTTGTTGAAAACTCATTTGGGGTGTGTTTTGTGAAGTCACTGATCATTTTATACCACCCTAACAAAAATTTTTATTTTAAAAACAATCAACGTACGGAACACTAATTGTGCAAGTTCAACTTGCACTTGACCGTGTTTTTTTTTATAAAATTTGTTAATACCGCCCTATTTAAACCACCTCAACATTGAATAAAACTACAAATTCCACATGTTTGTCAAAAATTCAGTCATTATTTATCAGTAGCAGGCTAATTACGTAAAATATCTGTTTTTTTTTTTTAGGTTCAAATTTCTAACTTATAAAACAATCGCTTTTTCTATTAGGATTCATTAATTTTAATATATTAAATGATTTTCATAACATCCTGTATATAAAAATATAAAGTGAAACTAAAAATGTAATGAAGGGATTAGAAACACATATAGACAGAATTGAAAATACTTCAGTATTTGGATCATCTCTTAAGGTTGACTGATTCTAGATGGTCATAAAAATATTTAACTTGACGCCACCTGTTTGACGCCAAAGAAGACACAAATCCTAGAATGAAGATATCCTAAAAGCAATGACATCCCAGAGGTTTTTCGTTACATATAAATATATATATATATATATATATATATATATATATATATATATATATATATATATATATATATATATATATATATATATATATATATATATATATATATATTTATATATATATATATATATATATATATATATATATATATATATATATATATATATATATATATATATATATTTTATTTATATATATATATATATATATATATATATATATATATATATATATATATATATTTATACATATATATATATATATATATATATATATATATATATATATATATATATATATATATATATATATACCTATATACATATATATATATATATATATATATATATATATATATATATATATATATATATGTATACTATATATATATATATATATATATATATATGCATTTTAGAGTGGGTTGAAAATTTGTTTTTAAAAGTTACCCCCCGAAAATTTTTCTGAATAAAAACTGGTAAAAATTTTATTAAATTTGAGCGACGACTATGGCTCGAACCCTAAGCTCAAATAAATTTATTTTTTAAATATCGAAAAAAAACTTATGAAAATATAAAATTCTACTTAATTATGATATAATTTCCAAGACTGGAAACTATATCATAATGTATGTACATATATATATATATATATATATATATATATATATATATATATATATATATATATATATATATATATATATATATATATATATGTATATATATATATATATATATATATATATATATATATATATATATATATATATATATATATATATACATGTATATATATATATACTGTAACATTCATTTTTTCCTGGATTTTAAGACCATGCAATGTTACTGATTTTTCACTTCGAATTGTATTTATTTTTATTTTAAAACATCGACCGGTATATTAAACAAAAGTTTCAGGACATTCAGTATATACTGTGTGGTGCGGGTTGCTGATCGAACCTACCGCCAGGCCGCGATTGGCGAAATGTTTGACCCGGAGTTTTGATTGGAGCGTCCGGATATTACCGGCAAAAATCGCACGATTATTTAAGGGCCTGAGAAACTACCAGCAAGGCTTTTTTCGATCGAGCCGCAGACCAGGCAGTACCGTCTAGCCGAGAGGCTATTTTCCATCTAGCCGAAGTAGGCTAATTTTCTTCAGAAGCCGCTAAGTAAAAGTACCAGTTTCGACAATAAAAGCTGTAGTGAGCTTTCTAAGTGTTAAGAAAAAGTGTGAAATCGGGCGAAGTCCATCACAGCAGGACTGAAAAACAGTAAGTCAACAAAACTCCCTCCAATAGACTTATTTGAGAGTAGTGCATTAACAGCAACGTATAACAGACAAAAAAGTGAAGTGTAAAACACGATGTCTCGCCTTCGGGGGTTGTAAAAGTTTAAAGTTTAAATGTAACAACTACTATTTAGGCTAGAATTTTTTGGTATAACTGTAAAGGTTAGAACTTTTTATTTTCATTTTAAAAACATGAATAAATTCTTTTTTTGTGGATTAAAGCTAGTGTCTCACTGAATATTTATTTTTCTTTTCAGGATCAGTTGTGCTAGACTAATTTCTTTTTAGTAATATCCATAAAACACTTCAGTTTTTTTCTCATTTTTCTTAGCTGAAGTTAAACCGTTTCTATTTTAAAATGAGTGGTGCCCAAAAAAAAGTCGTACAACTGAGGTTTCTTTAAAAATAGAATTAAATTCCAAAAAGACGTACAAAAATTATCTCTTACCCATATCTCTCTACCAAGGAAAACTGAGCTAGTATTTCTTTAATTTCTTTAGTTCCTTTAAAATCAGGTCTCACTCAATTCATTATCAGAAATTAAAGCGGGGCTGCAAGAAAATTGTGCTCAAGCTTGGGGCGTCCAGTATTTAAAAATGTTACAAAATGACGCAGTCTACATGGGGCGAAAAATAAAGCAAAATTAGCACACCTTACAAAATTGCGCTCAAGCGTGGGACAAACAACTTCTCACAGGGTACGGAAAAAGATGCCTCAAACTAAGAACAATTTATCATAAGCGACAAAATAGCGCTGTCAACGCGGGGCTTTTGGAATTTTATTTTTTAAAAAAAGGGTTCAGTGTACTAGCTTTCGAACAAAATAAAAGCTCTAACTTTGCAGATATTTTATTTCATAATATTTATTAAACGAAACTACACTATAGCAGTAAGACAAAAGCAGGAAATTTGTAGAATTTTTTTATTTCAATTTATCTGATATAGATATTTGAATTTTGTTGTTGACTCTAAGATAAGAGATTCCTACTTTTTTCTTAAAAGCTGGCTTTATAGTTCAGATTGGCAGATGTGTTGGTCGACTTTAATTTTGCATTGTTGATTTATTTTGCGGATAACCGAACAAAAAAAACTGTTCTTTTTTCTCACCTATATTTTGCATGAATATTAAAAATACTTTGCTGATATACGAAACGATATCTAGAGATTTTTTTATAGGAAATTCTTAAGATATCTTAATAAAAGGATTTTAATACGAGGCAATACTTAGAAATTTTTTTGAAATTGTTGAAGATTTTTTTTGAAGTTTGGTAAAGAAGTTTACATATTTTAAGTGCCTTTACAGATTTTGTTATTTTATTTAGACTATTGGGAGCACAGGAGAAATATTTTCACGGCTTTTTAAACAATTCTTTTAAATTTTATAGTATTCATTTATCATGGAAGCCTTCAATTTTAAAGTCAATCACCTATTGGAATATGAATTAGACTATGAACTAAAAATCCGTCGTACTTTCTCAGAACGTCCGGTCGCAGATAAAAGAAAGATTCTAACGAGGATCTTAAGTAAAGAAATTAATGAGCCGGGAAAAACGATAAAAATAGGGGATGACACCCTGTCTTTTAAAGAAGAAACGGCTGGTATCGAAAAGAGTTTAAATTCAATCCAAAACTTAATCGATAGTTATGACGGTGATCCAAATGATTCACTTGTACACCGGGTTAAATCACGTTTATCGCATGTAGCGGGTCGCGTACAAAGAATTCCCATGCCGGATGACGAAGAGGAAGCGTCGAAGTTTTCCAAATATGTTCAAGAAACAATAGCTACGTGTGTACTCATGGAAGCAAATCTTGCCGAAAAGATAGCTCCTGGCCATGAGTTACCACAGCTGCCTATTACAACCCCAGTCATAAACGTACCAGCTCCAATCGTGAATTGCGCAGCCAGAAATATTCCTGTCAGCGAATGGCAATTGAAATTTAATGGAGACTCAAAGAGACTCTATCCTTTTTTGGAGAGGCTGACTGAAATAGCTCAAGCTAGGAAAGTATCGGAAGATGAACTTTTCAGCTCTGCTGTTGAATTTTTCACTGGCGATGCCTTCATTTGGTATAGAAGCATAAAATCAAGTGTCAACGACTGGCATTCCTTGGTAGATAGGCTAAAGAAGGACTTCTTGCACTGTGATGATGATGAAGAATTGTGGTCAGAAATAAAGAGGAGGCGACAAAAGAAGGATGAGTCCACTGTGATTTTTATTGCCCACATGGAATCTTTATTTTGTAGGTTGTCCATCAAGCCTTTGGAATGTACCAAAGTTAAATTTATACGTAGGAATATTCTGCCTAGTTTCGTCAATCGGTTAGCTCTACTAGATATAAATTCGGTAGCCGAACTCGCCGGGTTATGTAGGAAACTTGAAGAGTCCGATTATTTGTTAGAAAAGAGCAGACCAAAAAGCGAAACTAATATACACCAGGTAAGGTATAATCCAAATGGCCGAAGTGGAGTCTCGACAAATAAAGTTGGGAATGTAAATCGGAACCCTAGGAGTAACCAGAAAACGGGTAAAGGAAAAGATAATGACTCTAAAATTAGCGACACTGCAGCTAAAGTGAACGACAAGCCGGTTTCACCTAAGGCAATTTTCACGTGTTGGAATTGCACAGGCCCGAATCACACTTACCAAAATTGTACAGCACCAAAGAGGGTATTTTGTTTCAAATGTGGAACAACAGGTGTGAGACTAACATCATGCCCCAAATGTACAAAAAACGAGTAAGGACGGTATATTACCGAGGCGGATATCCTAAGTCCAACAAAAAAGCCTCTAATCTTTCGGCTAAGTCACAAGCTCATGTTCGCAGTGAAGCCCCTAATCCAAAACATTCTAGAAACACGGACGAACAAAAATATTCCAGTAGATCAGATTGGACTAAATGGTTACAAAAAGTTTCTGATTTTTTTAAGTCTAATAAAAATTCTCCTTCTCCAGTTAAAACTCCTGCTTCTCCAAATGGTCACATGTCTCCTTTATTCGTGCATAAATATTTAGATAACAGACCGCATATCAAGATAAATCTATTAGGTGTCCATTTTTCGGCTTTATTTGACTCTGGTGCAAATGCCTCCGTTATAGGTCAGAATGGTATTAAAATTTTAAGTCGTTTAAGTATAAAAATATGCCATGTCAAAAATAGAAGTGTTACCACTGCAGATGGCAGCCGTCTAAAAGTTTTAGGTACGGTTGAGTTGCCGCTAGTCTGCAATGGTCATTGTTTAGTAATCTCTGCTCTAGTAGTACCTTCTCTATCACATACTTTGGTTCTAGGATGTGATTTTGCACAAAAATTCGGAATTTTAGTAAATTTTAAAAATAATTCGTGGTATCCACAGTCCCTAGAAGTCAATTCTCAAACAAGTTTTAAAGATTGTTATTCAGAAAGTTCTTTTGAAAACCTTTTCTCGCGTCTATGTACCCTAGATGATCTCTCGCGGACGGAACGCTTAAAAGCAGAAAAAGTAATAAGCTCTTTCAATGAAATAAGTAGTAAAGATAGGTTAGGCCGAACGAATAAAATCAAGATGTCTATAGATACGGCTGATGCCAGTCCTGTAAAGACAAGGCCCTTCGCCATGTCTCCTTATATGTCAAAAGTATTAAATAAAGAGTTAGACGAAATGTTGAAACTCAGAGTGATTGAAGAATCAAACAGTCCTTGGTGTTCTCCAATCTTATTGGTGAAAAAGGCCGATGGACAGTATCGTCTGTGCTTTGACGGAAGAAAGCTCAACGAGGTCAGCAAATTTGATAACTACCCATTACCGAACATCGACAGAATTTTGACATCACTCAGGAATGCTAAGTATGTATCTTCGATAGACCTTAGAAAGGCTTTCTGGCAAATTCCTTTAGACAAATCCTCTAAAGAAAAGACCGCTTTTGCAGTAGTAGGCCGAGGTCTATTTCAGTTCGTCACTATGCCGTTTGGTCTTAAGAACGCTGCTCAAACTCAGCAACGTTTAGTGGACGCCATATTTGGTCCGAAATATGAGCCACATATTTTTACCTATCTTGATGATATTTTAGTAACATCGGAAGACTTCGAATCGCATATTCGCTTACTTAAGGAAGTAAAAGATAAATTGAAAGAGGCCGGACTGACGATAAATTTGAGCAAATGTGATTTTTTCAAAACTTCTCTAAAGTTTTTAGGCTATATTGTAGGCTCAAATTCCTTGCGTACCGATCCGGATAAAGTAGCAAGCATGGTTAATTATGCGAGACCTACTAATACTACGGAAGTTAAGCGCTTCGTAGGAATGTGTTCATGGTATAGACGTTTTATCGAGAATTTTTCTACCCTGTTGTCGCCTATTAATGATCTTTTGAAAGGACGAAAAAAAGGACAATCGATAGATTGGACAAAGGCAGCCGAAGAATCTTTTATAAAGATTAAAGAACTATTGGTTTCAGCTCCCATTTTATCCCAACCAGACTTTTCCCAACAGTTTTATATTTCTAGTGATGCTTCTAATACTGGTTTAGGGGGCGTCCTAACACAGAAAATCAATGGTGAGGAAAGGGTGATAGCGTATGCCAGTAGAACTTTATCAAAGGCTGAACGTAACTATTCGGTTGTTGAAAAAGAATGTTTAGCAGTACTCTTTAACATCGAAAAGTTTCGACCTTACATAGAAGGTGTTCCTTTCACGGTCATAACAGATCATTATAGCTTATTGTGGCTTAATTCTATTAAAAAACCCTAGTGGCAAACTAGCGCGTTGGGCGATTAGGCTGAGACAACACACGTTTACTTTAATTCATAGAAAAGGAGTCCACAATGTTATTCCTGACGCTTTGTCAAGAATCCCAGATCATACAGCGGACGAAAACAGTCTTAATGCACAGTTTGGCGTAAGAATTGATACAGTAGATGTAGATCGCATTGACCCATGGTACGACAATTTACGGCAGCAAATTAAAGAATCTCCTCAAAATTTTCCACAGTGGAAGGTGGAAAATGATTTCGTGTACAAATTTATCCCAAACCAGTTGCCTTTAAAAATGAATGTACCCGAGTGGAAAATACTAGTTCCTAAACCACAGAGAGAGGAAGTTATAGACATGTGTCACACTCCTCCTACTTCTGGTCATTTTGGCTTTTATAAAAACTCTTCACAGGGTTCAGGAACAGTATTATTGGCCAAAAATGCGTTTTGATATCGTAAAGTTTGTGAGGACTTGTGAAGTATGTGGAGCGCAGAAATCTCCAAATACACTACCTATGGGACTGATGGGAAAAGAGAAAACGGTTAATTACCCTTTTCAAGTCATAGCAGCTGATCTAGTAGGCCCATTCCCACGTTCAAAAAAGGGAAATAAATGGCTTCTCGTGGTTTCTTGCTGGTTTACAAAGTATACCATGCTATTTCCTTTGAAAAGCTCTAAAGCTGGATATATAGAGAGAATTTTGGAAATAATGTCTTTCTAATCCACGGTGTTCCATCGCTCTTAATATGCGATAACGGTACTCAGTTTACCTCTAAAAGTTTTAAGAGCTTAAGTGAAACTTATGGTTTTAACATCCGTTTTAATCCCGTGTACTCTCCCCAATGTAATTTTGTGGAACGTAATAACCGAACAGTCGGGACCGCTTTAAGAAGTTACGTGGATTCACATGACACTTGGGATAGCAATATTTCCAAAATCCAACAAGCGATAAATACCGCGAGACACGAAGTAACAGGGTTCACACACCGTCTTTCTTAGTTTACGGCAGACATATACCTCTATCTGGATCATATTATAAAAACTTAGACTTGGATGTCAATGTTGACAGCGAAATAATTCCGGGTAACAGGGGTGCGTACGCCGAAAATTTAAAGGGTTTAAAAGATATTTTCACCGACGTGCGTAGTAGGATACATAAGGCTTATGAACGGAACAGTAAGTCTTACAACCTTAGAAAAAGGGATTTTGCCTTTAATATAGGTGATCACGTTTGGCGAAAAAATAAAATTCTTTCCAGTGCAGCAGATAAATTCACATCTAAGTTGGTACCTAAGTATGTGCATTGCGTGATTAGAGAAAAGATTTCAGACTTAGTTTATGGTTTAGTTAATTTAGATGGGACTAAAGTAGGACAATGGCATATTAAAGACTTAAAACCATTCAATGAACCTAACCCTAATGAAAGTTTGTCAGAAGAAGAATAATTTATATTTACATTATCTTAATTGCTTAAATTTTTTTGATGTTGCTCTGTAGAGGTGACGACCTCGTTTTTTTTGACTGTTATAAAAGTTGAGCAGAGGATAGCTTACTTTTATTGTTTAATGCTAAGGTTTTGGGTATTGGCCATATCCCAAACTTAGGTTGATTGTGGTTGATGTTTAGCATCGACTCAGCTGTTGCGAGCTTGCGAAGGAGTCACACTCAGGATATATCATAAGACTGGTATGTCGGTGGTCGCGGGATTTGATTTGCTTATGACCCCAAATAATATCCAGTTCTTGGCACTTGGAAGCGAAATTTTGATTAGAGGCAATCCAAGGTGATCTTGAGTTAGGACAAGCGCAAGATGTAGCTCGTGTAGTATGATGTTGAGTCAAAAAATTTTTTTATGAGCAATTTCAAAGTTTGTTACCCGAGTGGGTGTATTTTTATTACCTTAATGGTATATGTTGGGTGCAATTAAGAGTAAATTGATTTTGGTTTATCCAGTAAGTCTAAGACTTGGATTATTTTGATTTAGATCTTCTTCTGAATTGACAAACTGAGGGTATTTTCTATTTTTTTTCAGAGCCGTTTAAACGTTACCTTTGAGTCACAAATTTTTTAAAATTTTTTTTGCATGGACTCATAGGCGTATGTTGAGTTTTTTCGGTTTACTATCAGATTGATAGAAAATTGAAGTTCTGCAGGAGAACTAAAGGCTGATCATTTACAGGAGATGAGAGCAGAGTAAGACAGTCGTTTCACAAAGAAATGATCAAAATCTGATACCGAGATGAGAACCTTGTCAAGAGAGGCTAAGCGCAGTGAAGGAAGATTCCTAACCGAATTTTTAGATTTCCAAGAGGTAATCTAGAAGTTTGGGCTGACAGAAAACGGTTATGCCTGATACCTGTAGCAGTTTCTTCTAGAGGCTATTGTTTAGGGAGACGATTAACACCATGATCGAATATTTTAGCTGTCAACGATGTTTTCTTCTTGTTTCTGATTAAGCTGGGAAAGCTCTTGTCGTCTTCAAAAGTTTTGTTGCGTTGCCACCGGAAAATTGAGCAATTTTTTTTCATGTAGCCTTTTTAAGCTCATTTTCGTTTTTTAAAATTTCGTTAGAAGCTTGGTTAAGTCAACCTTGTAAACCTTTTAGGTTGTATCCCATGAGTTATCTGTTTTTACAGGCTGTGATGCACCGGGTGCTAACAGATGCCGTTACGACGTTTGGCAAGGAGTTAGTCTTCCTGAGGAACAGACTGATTGGAAGGGTAGTCTATGGGGGGTGAACGTTTGACCTTTGGGACCTTTAGAGGTTTTGTTACCCAATGGCTATTTCTATTTGAGCCAAAGGAGAGCCTAGCTACTGTAGTCGACCTCAGCTCCAATTAGCCTATTAGTGGTGACAGGCTGTTGGCAGTAGTGTGTTTCAGAACACCCTATTGATTAAATTTTTTTTTGACTTATGGTGGTGTGGTAGACACCGTTTCAGTTTAGTGGATGTTATAATCTACTCCCTTTTGTTGGTGGACACCAGGGTCACCATTTCCGTATTTTATTGTCTCCACCTTTCAGTATATCGTGGTGAGGTGTTTGTCTCCTGTTAGGTGGGATGGATTAAATTCTTTTCGTTGTTGTTCTAGGGCGAGACCAGTACACGAGGGTTCTTCATGCAACTTGAAGAGGCGCAATGCTGGTTAAGTTTTATATCTCTGTGTAGCCACCCTGAAGAATGACGGAGGGCGTCTTTTTCTGGCTCATGTTTCTAGGCAGATTTGTCACTTTGGTGCGATGTGCCGAAGAGTTGATTAGCTTTTGCTAAGAGCTTTCACCAAGCTCAGTATGGAGTTATCATAACCAAGAGTTTGGGATTTGAACTCCTGTATATATTTCTGTACATATTTCTGTATATATTTCGGTGTATGTTGGTTGCCTGAGGGCATGTGCTCAAAATGCGAGATTTTGAGTCGTTTTGCTTATGGACTCCTATATTTAGGATTATGACTTTAGGGAGGTCCTATTTCGAGACTTGCTGTCTCATATAGTTATGTTAGGAATGTTTCCTTGAATGTTAGTTGCGCGCGGACTAATCATTCTGTTCTTAGTGAACATTGCTTTTAGAAGCAGGATCATTCAGTTTGGTGAATTTTAGCTTTTATGGCTATTCACTGTGTTTAGGGTGAATTTTAGCTTTTGTAGCTATTCACTGTGCCTATAGTGATTTTGTTAGCTTTTATAGCTGCTCACTATGTTAATGGCGAGTTTGTTCTTTTAGAACGCAGACTTTGTGTAGTCGAGGACTATTTACAGAGTGTTTTCTTGGCGAGGAGCCGAGGCTTTTTTTTTGGCGATGTACCAGAGTGTTTTCTTGGCGAGGAGCCGAGGTTTTTTCTGGCGATATACCAGAGTGTTTTCTTGGCGAGGAGCCGAGTTTTTTCTGGTGATATACCAGAGTGTTTTGTTGGCGATGAGCTGACGTGTTTTCTGGCGATCAACCAGAGCGGTTTCCCTGGCGATTTTAGCATGTCTAGATGTCTTAGGACGTCGACATTGCGACGTAGAGTGCGATTATTTTCTGAGTGCGACTAGTAGTGATACTAGATTTAGAATGTTCTCTTAGCGATGAGCTAGAGCATGGATGGCGATTTTTCCCGAGCGTTTGTCTGGATATTTATCCAGATATATTTTTTTGGCCTAGTGCTAATTGGTCTGACAAGACTTTTTCTTTTTAGTGTAAGTGTTTGCACTAGAATCAGTTTTTTATTTTTCTTTATTTAAGAATTTTTATAAATTTCTTTTGCTGAAATAGAAAATTTTCAGACAATCCTTAAAATATCTTAAGGCAGGTGTTCATATTTTATTTCAGTTCACTTTTTTTTTGATTTAGACAAGAGTCTAGACAGTTATTTTTTTGTTTTGGTAACAATAACAGAGCTGATTCTTTTATATAAGAAGACCGCAATTGTTACTTTGAACAGGTATTTCTTATGTTCATGCAAGGATTTTTATTTACTTTTTGATGTACTTAACCTTAGTGCTTAATTAAGTTAAGTCTAGTTATAAGATTCTTGTGTACATGCAAAAATTTTCATTTGGTTTTCATTGTACTTAATATTAGTGCTTAATAGAATTAAGTCTAGTAGTAAGGACCGAAGTCTGTAATTTTGTTTTAAGTTCTGACCTTAGTATTAAGTGATAAAGGTTAGAACTTTTTATTTTCATTTTAAAAACATGAATAAATTCTTTAGTGTACCACTTTGTACCTTTTCATCAGTAGCGTTAGTTTAATAGACTAGTGTAGTCTATTTCTTTTTGGAAGGGGGTAAATGTAACATTCATTTTTTCCTGGATTTTAAGACCATGCAATGTTACTGATTTTTCACTTCGAATTGTATTTATTTTTATTTTAAAACATCGACCGGTATATTAAACAAAAGTTTCAGGACATTCAGTATATACTGTGTGGTGCGGGTTGCTGATCGAACCTACCGCCAGGCCGCGATTGGCGAAATGTTTGACCCGGAGTTTTGATTGGAGCGTCCGGATATTACCGGCAAAAATCGCACACGATTATTTAAGGGCCTGAGAAACTACCAGCAAGGCTTTTTTTCGATCGAGCCGCAGACCAGGCAGTACCGTCTAGCCGAGAGGCTATTTTCCATCTAGCCGAAGTAGGCTAATTTTCTTCAGAAGCCGCTAAGTAAAAGTACCAGTTTCGACAATAAAAGCTGTAGTGAGCTTTCTAAGTGTTAAGAAAAAGTGTGAAATCGGGCGAAGTCCATCACAGCAGGACTGAAAAACAGTAAGTCAACAAAACTCCCTCCAATAGACTTATTTGAGAGTAGTGCATTAACAGCAACGTATAACAGACAAAAAAGTGAAGTGTAAAACACGATGTCTCGCCTTCGGGGGTTGTAAAAGTTTAAAGTTTAAATGTAACAACTACTATTTAGGCTAGAATTTTTTGGTATAACTGTAAAGGTTAGAACTTTTTATTTTCATTTTAAAAACATGAATAAATTCTTTTTTTGTGGATTAAAGCTAGTGTCTCACTGAATATTTATTTTTCTTTTCAGGATCAGTTGTGCTAGACTAATTTCTTTTTAGTAATATCCATAAAACACTTCAGTTTTTTCTCATTTTTCTTAGCTGAAGTTAAACCGTTTCTATTTTAAAATGAGTGGTGCCCAAAAAAAAGTCGTACAACTGAGGTTTCTTTAAAAATAGAATTAAATTCCAAAAAGACGTACAAAAATTATCTCTTACCCATATCTCTCTACCAAGGAAAACTGAGCTAGTATTTCTTTAATTTCTTTAGTTCCTTTAAAATCAGGTCTCACTCAATTCATTATCAGAAATTAAAGCGGGGCTGCAAGAAAATTGTGCTCAAGCTTGGGGCGTCCAGTATTTAAAAATGTTACAAAATGACGCAGTCTACATGGGGCGAAAAATAAAGCAAAATTAGCACACCTTACAAAATTGCGCTCAAGCGTGGGACAAACAACTTCTCACAGGGTACGGAAAAAGATGCCTCAAACTAAGAACAATTTTTCGTAAGCTACAATACATATACATATACATATATATATATACATGTATATATATATACATATACTTATACATATATATATATATATATATATATATATATACATATATATATATATATATATATATATATATATATATATATATATATATATATACATATACATATATGTATGTATATATATATATATATATATATATATATATATATATATATATATATATATATATAGATATATATATATATACATATATGTATGTATATATATATATATATATATATATATATATATATATATATATATATATATATATATACATATACATATACATATATATATATATATATATATATATATATATATATATATATATATATATATATATATATATATATATATATATACATATACATATATATATATATATATATATATATATATATATATATATATATATATATATATATATGTATATATATATATATATATATATATATATACATATATATATATATATATATATATATATATATATATATATATATATATATATATATATATATATATATGTATATATATATATATATATATATATATATATATATATATATATATATATACATCCACATATATATGGATCCAACGGCCTCACCAAAATAATTATAATATTTTTATTATAGCACCCTCTATAAGTTCATACTTCCTTTGGTTGTCACAGTGAAAATTTTGTTGCTGCAAAATTTGTGGTTTTTAGGTTAGAACAAGTTTAGTGATACCAAGTACAGTGTTTTTGGAAAAATGGAAAGAATTAAACAGAGTACGATCATCAAGTTCCTGTTTAAAAAATATTAACACCAAAGGAGATCCACGATGATATGAAAACAACACGGGAATTTGCTCCGTCATATACCACTGTGAAAAAATGGGTTGCAGAATTTAAACGTGGACGAGATAGATGACCCTCGTTCCGGTCGGCGTCTACTACTGAAGAAAACATCGGCAAAGTGTGATCTCATATTGTATGTCCGTAGATTAAGTATCAGGGCGATTGCAGACACTATAGGCATCTCGTATGAACGAACACAAAACATCATTGCCAACGAACTCAGGTTTCCATTAGGTGGGTCCCCAGATTGCTTTCAGTTGGAGAAAAACGAATTCGACATACGATTTCTCGCGACTGTTTGGAGATATTTGAGGCTGATCCGCGAGATTTTCTTAACAGGTTTGTGACAATGGACGAAACTTAGGTTTACCACTATCCTCCAGACTCAAAACAACAATCCAAGCAGTGGAAAAAATCTAGTGAACCGACCCCAAAGAAAGCGAAGGCTGGAAAAATGATGGCGTCAGTTTTTTGGGAGGTTTTATTATGGCGGAATACCTTCTGAAAGAAGAAACAATAAACCTGACTTACTATTGCACCCTTTTGCGTCGTTTACGTCAAGAAATTAAAGAGAAACGCCCAGGATTACTGAGAAAGAAAGTTTTGTTCCATCAGGACAACGCTCGCGTTCACACATCTGTTGAGTCTTTGTCTCAAACTCGTTATTGTGGTTTCGAATTGCTGCCCCACCCGGCTTATTCTTCTAATTGGGCACCTTCGGACTTTCATCTGCTTCCAAACCTAAAAAAATACCTCGATGACCAGAAATTTTCATCAAATGAAGAAGTCGAAGCTGCGTAAACCAATATTTTGAAGACCTTGTTGGATCTTTTTTTCAAACAGGTTTGGAAGCTTTCGAAAGCAGGTGGAAGAAGTGCATAGAGCTAGATGGAGATTACGTCGAAAAATAAAAATATTTTTGTACGTATTTTATTTTGTTTTCTTTACTAGGCTGCGAACTTTTCAATCCATCCTCGTAATACGAAATACTGTATGCGTATGTGTGTACGTGCGTGCTTGTGATTCTGTTTCAGTGTGTGTGTGTGTGCTTCAAACAATTATTTTTTTTATATTTTCTTGAATATAAGTTTATAAGGAAAATAGTATTTGAATTAAAATAGAATTTGTCGCAGGAATTTTCGGCATGTGAAATAATCTGCTTTTTTTGATTATAGCACTGGCGGAGCAAGAACTGTTATCTAAAGACGATTAAAAATTTTTTACCCCGTTTTATAAAGCTATAGTGCATATATATATATATATATATATATATATATATATATATATATATATATACATATATATATATATATATATATATATATATATATATATATATATATATATAAAATAAAGAGAAAAAGCAAAAGTATCTAACAAAATCCTAAGTTATGAAACTAGTTGGGGAACTCGGCAAAAAAGGGCATCAACAGATGTTCATACTATATTCATTGAGCCAATATTTCGGTCCTAGGTTGGGACCTTCATCAGGGCACAAACTGAAAAAGAGACAACGAAGCAACCTATAAAGATAATTAGGCATGAAGAATCAGTATTATTGAGTCTAATTCTTTTAATTATTAATTTTTTAATTTGTAATTTTTTAATTTCAATCTTATAATTATTGATAAAAAATCTATTGTATTTTAAAAGTATTATTGTTCTGAAGAATCGTTAATTATTATTATTATGAAGAAATGTCAAAACAAGAATTGCAAGCGACTCACATGCAGTATGAAAATTAATCTAACAGGAATGACCATAAATAACAATTGCCATAACAAAGACCAACACTGAAATAAAACAACCACTATTCACTAACATATTAATTTAAAAATATGGCATTTACAGCAAGGATGCCACTAGAAACCTTGGATGCTGAAAAATCAAAATTAATTAACCACCTGCCATCTGAAAAGGAAAGTGACAAGTTTGACAAGGCACTGACAAAGGACGACCACCTGACAGATGCAAGGGATCACTCAAAATAAAAGGGAAAAAGGTTAAACAACCAGGAAAGAACCGGTTAAGTACAAATTAGGTACTACGTCATATAATGAAATTTTGGTATAAAAGGAAAAGTACCCAATAGGAACGCAAATTTTTCAACGGTATGGAAATAAAGTGGCAAAGGGAGGAAATGATTTTTCTTCTTCTTGAGAGGAGAATAGGGACAGGAAAAGGAACTAGCAAGTGAAAAAGAGGTTTATTTTATTAATTGGGAATATACTAAGCAATTTTTAATTAAAAGTGGGAGTGTAATTGTAAAGAATTTCACGGGAACCAAGAGACATGTACTCAAACTAGGGGGCACCCAGAGGACAAATATGTAGGAGGAGAGAGCTATAGACTACCAAAAACGAAAAATTATGACGAGAGTGACGACCCAGAGACATTATGTGAGGAAGGCAAATCACAAGAGAGGAGAAAACTATATATGTTGCTCAAGCCGTTAAGATCAGTTCTTTTATTAATATTATGAGGATTTTCGTTGATATAGCACATCTCAAGGAATTCTCTTTTAAGAAAGATTTTTTGGATATGAGGAATTTTTGGTTCTCTGAAATTGAAGGAATGCCCATTATCGATAGAGTGGATCGCCAGTGCACATCTTTGAGGATGACATCTGGTGTCGCTTTATGTAATGCGATGCGACGATTGAGAGACTGTGACGTCTGGCCAATATACACAGCGGGACAATTAAGACAGGAAGTAGAGTAGACAATATCTGACATAGAAAGAATGGGTAGAGAGGATTTCAATTTGCTAAAATTACGCTTGTTTTTATGGACATAATATTTGACAATCTTAACATTGGGAATGACACGCAGAATATGAACCAATTTTGAAGTAAGACCGGGTATAAAGGGCAAAGAGAGTAACGAAAGACCTGTTTCCGTATGGCTGGCAGGGGGTAAGGGGGGGCAGGAATGGGGGGGATAAAGGTATAGGAGGAAGCTCTGGTAAAATGCTATCAGAGAGGAAGAGCTTATCAACTTGGTCCTGGAATAAGAAGTTTCTGCTCAAGACCAAGGACGCCGCCCCCCCTACCCCCTGCCAGCCATACGGAAACAGGTCTTTCGTTACTCTCTTTGCCCTTTATACCCGGTCTTACTTCAAAATTGGTTCATATTCTGCGTGTCATTCCCAATGTTAAGATTGCCAAATATTATTTCCATAAAGACAAGCGTATTTTTAGCAAATTGAAATCCTCTCTACCCATTCTTTCTATGTCAGATATTGTCTACTCTATTTCCTGTCTTAATTGTCCTGCTGTGTATATTGGCCAGACGTCACAGTCTCTCAATCGTCGCATCGCATTACATAAAAGCGACACCAGATGTCATCCTCAAAGATGTGCACTGGCGATCCACTCTATCGATAATGGACATTCCTTCAATTTCAGAGAACCAAAAATTCTTCGTATCCAAAAAATCCTTCTTAAAAGAGAATTCCTTGAGATGTGCTAAATCAACGAAAAGCCTCATAATATTAATAAAAGAACTGATGTTGATGGCTTGAGCAACATATATAGTTTCTCGTCTCTTGTGATTTGCCTTCCTCACATAATGTCTCTGGATCGTCACTCTCGTCACAATTTTTCGTTTTTGGTAGTCTATAGCTCTCTCCTCCTACATATTTGTCCTCTGGGTGCCCCCTAGTTTGAGTACATGTCTCTTGGTTCCCGTGAAATTCTTTACAATTACACTCCCACTTTTAATTAAATTGCTTAGTATATTCCCAATTAATAAAATAAACCTCTTTTTCACTTGCTAGCTCCTTTTCCTGTCCCTATTCTCCTCTCAAGAAGAAGAAAAGTCATTTCCTCCCTTTGCCACTTTATTTCCATACCGTTGAAAAATTTGCGTTCCTATTGGGTACTTTTCCTTTTATACCAAAATTTCATTATATGACGTAGTACCTAATTTGTACTTAACCGGTTCTTTCCTGGTTGTTTAACCTTTTTCCCTTTTATTTTGAGTGATCCCTTGCATCTGTCAGGTGGTCATCCTTTGTCACCGCCTTGTCAAACTTGTCACTTTCCTTTTCAGATGGCAGGTGGTTAATTAATTTTGATTTTTCAGCATCCAAGGTTTCTAATGGCATCCTTGCTGTAAATACCATATTTTTAAATTAATATGTTAGTGAATAGTGGTTGTTTTATTTCAGTGTTGGTCTTTGTTATGGCAATTGTTATTTATGGTCATTCCTGTTAGATTAATTTTCATACTGCATGTGAGTCGCTTGCAATTTTTGTTTTGACATTTCTTCATAATAATAATAATTTACGATTCTTCAGAACAATAATACTTTTAAAATACAATAGGTTTTTTATCAATAATTATAAGATTGAAATTAAAAAATTATAAATTAAAAAATGAATAATTAAAAGAATTAGACTCAATAATACTGATTCTTCATGCCTAATTATCTTTATTGGTTGCTTCGTTGTCTCTTTTTCAGTTTGTGCCCTGATGAAGGTCCCAATCTAGGACCGAAATATTGGCTAAATGAATATAGTATGAACATCCGTTGATGCCCTTTTTTGGCGAGTTCCCCAACTAGTTTCATAACTTAGGATTTTATATATATATATATATATATATATATATATATATATATATATATATATATATATATATATATATATATATATATATATATATATATATATATATATATATATATATATATATATATATATATATATTTATGGATCCAACGGGCCTTTCTCTAAGAAAATAAAGAGGACACTAAAAGCGAAGTTATTTATTAAAGGCAATCGACAACCGGAAGCGGCGCATCTTGCCTACAATAAATTCCTAAAGGTTTAGATTCTTTATAAGATAATAAACCCGAAATCGATGACCGGGGGTTGAAGATTTCTTGTAAAAGCTTTTCATAAAGTGGGACTATATAAACTTAAACCCAATTTTTTCTCCGTCGCGTCAGTAAAAATGGTGAGCTAAGAGCCAGAAATGTAAAGAACATTTAATTAAGAAGTAAAAATATTTAAGGAAAGAAATTTATCAGAAAACTTTTTTTACTATAAACACGAATAATATAGACCCATGACGAAATATGTGTAAGTACGTATGTGTGAGTATATATAGTATATTAATATAATATACAGGTAAAAAAACATAAGCATAACCACAGTAAGAAGTCGATGTTTTACTTAGTTACTACTACTTTATTTAAAGCTTATAATTAGATCAAATATTAAACGAAAAGCAGATAAATAACTTGAGGAAAAGTAATAGGTTATTGAAACTTCTGATATCAAAGAGTCTTAATGTTAATTAAAGTTGTTTCCAACCAAGAAATATGACCTGATATTTCTCGGTTGGTTCCTATTTGCGGTTTTCGCGCAAGTGTACCAACAGTCTTTAATATTTGCCTATCTGGTAAAAATTTGACAACTTGCATGAAACAGATCACGATAAAGTAAGAAGATCTTTTCCAAACTTGTTCAAACTAGAACTCTACAAAATTCTAATTATATTTAAATATTATGCGTAGTTACCAGAAATATATGTATTTGAAAAACTAAAAGCATGTAACATAATGATTTTCTTGATTAGATCGTGCCAATAATCAGTGACATTCTGATCTTTAGAGTTTTTACTTCACAAGACTCGAACATTGAATGAGCTCGATGGAACAGAGCTTAAGTATTTATATTTGACCGGTGTTTACCAAACCATGGTCTAGTGTTGAAATGTTTGTAAAGTTCTACTGATTTCCTTAACTCACTTTAGAAGAAATTGAAGATTGCAGCAAGAACTGTGATTTCTTATACATTGATATTATATTCTGTAGAGTGATAATATTACAAATAATTTTACAATCTGTTTCTTTTTGATATATCTTTCATCTTCCTAATTTTAACTCCTCTTCTTCCTCCTATATACACTGTGCCCCATGAACAAGTGATTTTATAGACACCGTCAATTTTTAGATTTTTAAAGTAATTTGATCGAACTAAAAAATCACGAAAAAGTAATAGTTATAGGTTAAAAATATATATGATTAATGGTATTTTAGCCAAAAATATAAAAATATGTAATTTTCCTTCTATTTTTCATTAAAATTTATATCGACCTTAGATGCTGTAATCATAAAGACAAATTTGTTCCCTTTCGACACATTATTACTAATTTTATTTAAAACTAATAACGATGGTAAATATTTAAAAAATTAATACAATAATTTACAGAAATTAATAGGTTACTGAAACGACCCTACTGAAAGAATTGCAAATTAGACACGCAGCTGTTTCCAGTAAATAAATACAATCTCAAATTGATATTTTGAATATTTACAGTATACATATTCAAGTCCATACGGTAATTATCAATTAATGACAATATTCATCCTAAAACTCTACCACATGATTATCAAAAATACCTATAATTATGTTACTTAACCACATCTCTAAACTAGATACTATTCAAATAAATATAATTATTTTAAAAACAAAAATATTATATAGACAAACAAATCAACCATAACACACCATTACATGTACTTCTGGAGGACTTATCCTTTAATTTAAAAGTTCAAAATCCTGCTTTGGGGTCTCTTTTAATGACTGTAGAAAACAATCAAAACAATTTTATATAAATAATCTCTAATATAAAATTAAACGATATCGGGGAACGTTAAACTCTGAGGAGTCCCATGTATCCTCTGTTATCGATTAATATTTGATAGGTGTCACTACTGTCAGTTAATTCAAGGTACCTGTTAAAAGAGTACATTGTGTTAGTAAAAAAACATAACAGTTTATACGACTTTATTGTGATATTGGAAATGTTTCAATTAAAACGTTTAAGAATGACGTACTTTTCGGTGACTGGTAGTAAGACAAAGCGCATAATCTTGTATTATTTAGAATATAAACAATTACATAAAATGTATTTCTTGCCCGATATTTTCTTTTAAATATGCAAAAGAGCAAGAATTGTTAATATGAACTATAGTTTTGTTATAATCCTCTAAGAAAGAATCTATCGAAGCGAAATCAAAGTCATGACGAAGCCGTCTTATGTTGGAAATCAATTTGTTCGAGCAAATTTCTCGAATGACCAGCAAAGATGTGTTTGAAGAGTAGGATGTCGCCTTATCCTACTGGACTGAATTTACATGTTCTTACAGTTCTTGCTCCGCCAGTGCTATAATAAAAAAAAACAAACAGATTATTTCACATGCCAAAAATTTCTACGACAAATTCTATTTTAATTCAAATACTATTTTCCTTGTAAACTTATATTCAAGAAAATATAATAAAAATAATTGTTTGAAGCACACACACACACACACACTGAAACAGAACGTACACACATACGCATACGGTATTTTATATTACGAGGATGGATTAAAAAGTTCGCAGCCTAGTAAAGAAAACAAAATAAAATACGTACAAAAATATTTTTATTTTTCGACGTAATCTCCATCTAGCTCTATGCACTTCTTCCACCTGCTTTCGAAAGCTTCCACACCTGTTCAAAAAAAGATCCAACAAATTTCTGGTCACCGAGGTGTTTTTTTGAGGTTTGGAAACAGATGAAAATCTGAAGGTGCCCAATCAGGAGAATAAACCGGTGGGGCAGCAATTCGAAACCGCAATCACGAGTTTGAGCCCTAGACTCAACAGATGTGTGAACGCAAGCGTTGTCCTGATGGAACAAAACTTTCTTTCTCAGTAATCCTGAGGGTTTCTCTTTAATTTCTTGACGTAAATGACGCAAAAGGGTGCAATAGTAAGTCGGGTTTATTGTTTCTTCTTCGGAAGGTATTCCGCCATGATAATACCTTTAGCATCCCAAAAAACTGACGTCATCACTTTTCCAGCTTTCGCCTTTTTTGGGGTCGGTTCACTAGATTTTTTCCACTGCTTGGATTGTTGTTTTGAGTCTGGAGGATAGTGGTAAACCTAAGTTTCGTCCATTGTCACAAACCTGTTAAGAAAATCTCGCAGATCAGCATCAAATATCTCCAAACAGTCGCGAGAAATCGTAAGTCGAATTCGTTTTTATCCAACTGAAAGCAATCTGGGGATCCATCTAACGGAAACATGAGAAAACCTGAGTTCGTTGGCAACGATGTTTTGTGTTCGTTAATACGAGATGCCTATAGTGTCTGCAATCGCCCTGATACTTAATTTACGGACATTCAATATGAGATCACACTTTGCCGATGTTGTCTTCAGTAGTAGACGTTGTGGCCGACCGGAGCGAGGGTCATTTTAGATGCCCTCTCGTCCACGTTTAAATTCTGCACCCCATTTTTTCACAATGGTATATGACGGAGCAAATTCCCCTAGTGTTGTTTTCATATCATCGTGGATCTCCTTTGGTGTTAATCTTTTTTAAACAGGAACTTGATGACCGTACTCTGTTTAATTCTTTCCATTTTTCCAAAAACACTATACTTGGTATCGCTAAACTTGTTCTAACCTAAAAA
Organism: Pachyrhynchus sulphureomaculatus; assembly: GCA_019049505.1. Lineage (NCBI taxonomy): Eukaryota > Metazoa > Arthropoda > Insecta > Coleoptera > Curculionidae > Pachyrhynchus > Pachyrhynchus sulphureomaculatus. The sequence continues at coordinate 32,298,038 of CM032451.1, forward strand.
CCACAAATTCTACATCAAAAAAATTTTACACTGTGACAACCAATGGAAGTATGAACTTATAGAGGGTACTATAATAAAAATATTATAATTATTTTGGTGAGGCCGCAAACTTTTCAATCCATCCTCGTACATTGATAACACAGGTCCACAAAAATAACCGGCAAGTGCAAGTCAGACTTGCGCAATGAGTATTCCATACGTTGATTGCTTTTAAGGGGTTACATACACCTGGAATTTTCAAAAATTCGATTTTTTTTAAAGATTTTTATTCTTTATATTTCTAAGAAATTTTAAGAAAATCTCATTCCATAAGAAAATTATACCATCAAATGTGACCTGACGTTTGATTGGGACGCGCTGTCTGCAATATTACTTTATTTTTCTACAAAAGGTCTAGAGATTTTTAAATTTCTCTAATAGACAATTTTTTTATAAATAATTAAACATAAATTTTTTGGTCGAAAATTGCATACTAAAGTTTAAAACACCGCCGTTTTTATATTTTTCAAAAAATCAACCCCTTCGACTATTTTTAGCAACTACATTATTTACTATGTTGGGAATGTGGAATCTTGGGCCCAATCACACTACTCAGTATATATCAACATTACACCCAGCACTTCATTTTTACACTCGATGAGCGTTTCCCTAACCATGTTAGCTTCATCAGGAACGATGATTGACTTAGTCAATATACTGAGTACTACATTATTTTAAAAGATTAATTTTTATTTTCGCAAATTGGATCGTTTTTTGTGAAATTATCCGGCAGGTAAGGAGGCGACATAGTTTTTATCAGTGCTCCATTTAACCCGATAAAAATTAATGTTAACATTTAAAACATATTTAAAAAAAAAACGAAAATGAAAATATATAATCGCCATTTTTTTGTATTATTCACTTAATAACCTTTAAAAAAATGTTTTTTAATATACATACTTTTTGCAGGGCCCTTAAAATAAAAATTTTCGTTACAGAGATATAAAATTTTTCTTCTGACTTCACAAAACACACATTTTTTTTCCGATCTTTGCAGAAAACTGATGACCTTGAAATTTTTGTTTTTTGTTATATACCAATCTAGCCGTGCCCGCGGCTCCGCTCGCGTGGTCTTGATTCACTATTATCGTCACTGCATATTTCTAATGTTACCTTACGTAACAAAATACATCCTAGAACTTGGCCAGAGAACATATGTATTTTATAAAAAAATGCATAAATCGGATAAGTGGTTCTTGAGTGCTAAACGCACTAACGGACAGACAGACAGACGTTGGGTTTTTTATATATATATTATAGATTTATTTGATAAATATTAAGTAAAGAATTGAAAAAAACATATAAATCGGATAAGTGGTTCTCGAATGATAAGCACACTAACGGACAGTCAGAGATACCTTGCGTTGTATATATATTATTATTATTAATATTATATAACCTGGCCAGAGAACATATGTATGAATTTAAAAAAAAAACACGTAAATCGGATAAGTGGTTCTAGAGTGATAAGCGCACTAACAGACAGACAGATAGACGTTGCATGTTATATATATTGTATTCTTTGTTACTTGATATTGTTCCTTATTTAATGGACAGGCAGACAGACAGAGAGACATTGCATTTTACATATATTATAGCTTATAGATTATTAGTATTCTCTGCTGCATAATATTGTTACATATTTAATGGTTTAGGCTGTGTATTGCAAGAGAACGCGTTAGCGGCAAACTTTTTTCCTACCTCATTCACTATTGTCGTCACTGCTCATTTCTTATTCTACCTATCGTAATAAAATATAGCCTATAACCTGGCCAGCGAACATATGTATGTTTTAAAAAAAAAGTACGTAAATCGGATAAGTGGTTCTCCAGTGATAAGCGCACGAACGGACAGATAGAGAGACGTTGCATTTTATATATATTATAGATAAAAAGCTGTCTTAGCTAAAGTTAAATTATATAATTTTAAACGAAATTGAAGTTAATTTTATAACAAAAACTAACTGAATGCTGATTAATTTCGTTTATCCGAAAACTATTTTTGTTTGAAATAGTTTGATTTTATTTGTGGAGACAGTATTAATCAGGAGCTAGTATTTGCAATTAGATTCTCGTTATTACTTTCAAGTTTCGGGTCTGATGCAGAAGTGCCTTTAGGTGTTCAAAATTAAACTGATAAGCGCACTAACGGACAGACAGAGAGACGTTGCATTTTATATATATTATAGATAAAAAGCTGTCTTAGCTAAAGTTAAATTATATAATTTTAAACCAGTGATAAGCGCACTAACGGACAGACAGACAGACACACAGACAGACAGAGAGAGAGACGTTACATTTTATATATATATTATAGATAATTTTTGTTTAATCTATACCCCATAGAGAATATTCCAGAATTACCCTACTCGATGACTTGGTAAATTTTCTTTCACTTCCGATTTAATGGCCCAAAACTAACTCCTTAAATCAAAATTTTTATATTAGTGCCAAATTTCAACCTTCTATATCAAGTAGTTTCTGAGAAAATTGGGTGTGACAGACGGACAGACAGATACTAAAAAGGTGTTGTTTTGGGGTTGTTTTTGGACAAAGGCCATATGGAAAACACGTATTCTTGTTCTGAAACCTTCCTTACCACCAAAATGCTCACGTGTCCTTAATTTTTTTTTCGTGAGACTGGATTGTCTGAAATAAAGGCTTAAGGTATTAACTCCTTTTTATAAAAACAATAAAATTTATAAAAGGGGCTACAATTTTCAAAAATATAAATTCAAATTGGTGTATCTAAAATTACTAGTACCTACCTATGTTTTGCAGAAACTAAAATGGTTAAGAGGAACGAGGGTTCTAAGAATAGAAGTAGAAGTGATGATGAAAATGACGAAACTTAATCGCTAAGCTAATCTAAACTAAAACTGACACGGGACAACTGACAAATTCTTCAAAATGAGTGGATGTTACTTCCTTGGGGGTCTACTCTCCTCTATCAACATCTAACACGGAAATAATATGGATTACTATGTAGAACGAATCTTCCAGGTCATATTGAAGAACAAAAGTTGCTAAAAAATGCCTGTACTCTGACCAAGAATTACAATTTTGCAGCTAATTTTAAAAAAAGTATTAATGATGCCTATTTAGATCGATTTGTAACATGATTAGTTTACTCCAAACGAATGAAACGTGCTCTCTGTAAGCACTCTGTTTTATTTTCTCCTGCCACTAGCTCTGTTAGAGTAGTTTCAGGATAGTTCAAAATTAAGTCATCTACGAAGTTTGAGTATATGCACGAGGATGGCCGAAATCATCTCGGTACCAACTTTCACAAATGCTACTGTAACGGTTTTTCTAGAAAATATGCCGATGAATGTTGAAGTGCAAAGTTTCACCAAAACATAATCGAAAAACAGGGAAATATTGTCAACGATTATTTCCTGTGTAGTAGTCTGTGGCACACATAGTATGCTTCTTAGAAAAACGGAAGGAAATAAAGGGATTTTCTTCCAACTGCGGAACTTCGAGCCTGGTGATTAAAAATTTAAGAATTACTTAGAAAAGTCTCAGTTAGAGAGGTGCCATGCCATTTACAAGTCGTCGAAAATGCAAAAAGAATTATCATTTAAAGCCGGGTTGAATTTTCCCCATCGATATCTGAGGAAGGTTCTGCCTCTGTAGTCAATCCTGAAATTGAAGACAATGATGACTGCCACGAAAAGGGTCTGGGCCGCTGTGTAGAACAAGCTTTCCTGCTAATGCTGGAGAAGAGAAAGGAGTTGTTAGAGAAATCTTAGGCTCGGGCCGAGGGTCACAAATTTGTAGTTGATGCATTTCAGAGGAGGTCTGCCGAAAACATGTCGCCACCAAATTTTCCAAAAGTGCAGTTGCTGCGAAGGCTTTTTTCGAAGATATACCTACGGACGGTCATGTGCAAAGTTTTCATAACATAGTCGAAAAATTAGATAAAGACAGAGAATAAAAAGAAGTAAATGCAGGAGTTTCCTTCGATCTGTGAAACTTGCGACTCGAGTCGGGCGACCAGAAATTGAAGGATTGCTCTCAGAAGCGTCGTCGAAGTGCCGTTTACACGTCATAAATATACAAAACAAATTACTAAGTTTATGTGGCGGAATTATTAGGGAGAAAGTGATTCTTGGAAAGCCATGACCGGTGTCTAAGCTGATGAAATAACAGACAAATTTTGAAAGAGAACAACTGCATTTTTACAATGAAAACAAAGGGAAAGTCCGAGAACTGACAGGTTGTAGAATTGAATGAACGAAACATCCCATCAATCGCGCAAGCAACTGAGAGTTGCTTAGTTAGTTATAATTTTTCCCAAGAGAATTGTGTAGGATCTGGTTTTGACAGTTGTTCTACACTGGAAGAATCCCAGCCACTAAGGCAACCGTAGAATGTTCTTTTAGTACGCTTAGAAAAGTGAAAACCTGGCTAAGGATTACTATTGAAGAGCTAATATTAGCTTAAATTTTAAAAACATTATAAGACGATCATAATAAATTAATAATAAAGAAAGAGTGTAGTGGCTACAAAAGCAAATTTTTTTCGAAAGTCTTATTTTTGTTATAGAAAGTACAGGTCGTCGTGTTACACCTTGCCATAACCACTCCACCCTTTGATCTGGCATGAGCAGCTCTCTCCCAGATTCTGGGTATGCTCTGGATAATTATTAGTTGATGCATATGTTGAAATTCAAATAACATTTTAACATACGAAAATCGAAAATAATTATGCTAATTCCTTAGTTCTACATAACATGGCACCTAGACGTGGAGCTGTTTTCTAAACAAGAAGAAAAAAAAGTAATTTGCTGACAAACAGTTGAACTGTAATACCTTCCTACATACACTTCTGGATGACGTAACCCTTAATAGACTAATAGACTAATTTAGACCAAAATAAAATACGAATATCAGTGAAAAATACCTTGTAGTATGGTTTCGTGTTCTCTGTTTTACGGGATATTTCTTCGTTTAATATTTTATCTCAGTCACTACTGTCAGTTAATACAAACCATCTGGTACGTTCTTCTTTTGTACTAGTTTGGCTTTACCTATCTTTGTGTGTTATTTGCTTTAGTGTACACGGTGTGCTTGAAGTGGGATTTAATGACTTCGGTAATTACTTCAAATTTTCCGCCGGCAATCGATTAGTGTAGTAATACATATGTGAATAATTTTACTTTTTTTTGCCTAGCCGTTTTGAAAAAAGTGTATTTAAAAATTGAAAAAATTTCCAAACAAACATAATTTTCTACATTAATAATGCTCATTGAATTTATTTAAAAGATATTTATATCATATTTATGTGATATTATTGCAACTGTCTATAATAATATAGTATACATGTCATTAATTTGAGAGATTTGAGTCGTAGAAGTCTGTTGGTGCTCTGGAATCAAGATTATGATAACTTTAAGATTTTTGGAACTTCCAGGTCAAAAATCAAAGTTAATTTTCTCGACATTGTATAAATGTGCATGTGATAGATATATGATAGATTTTAGTTTGAGTGAGGTTAATAATGTTATTACTAGAAAATAACATAAAAGTTGTCAATTTTTTGCCTTAGTATATTATTATTTAATTTAATAAAATTTTTAAAAAACGAAAATATAGTACCTTTACTCATAAAGGCAATCAAGAAAAATTATGTTCATTGCGTTTGAAAAAAAAAGATTTGATGCAAAACTCTTTGATATTTAAAAGATAATATTTTAAAAGTCTTAAATTTCGACTCAGACGATAAACATAGTTATGTCATAAAAAACATAGTTATGTCGGGGCCGACATAGTTATGTCGGAGCACTCCATTCCCCTAGCATCGTCACTCAATTTGTTGGGCGTTAATTTGGGAGCAAATATGTCCTGACATGAGCATATTGCAGGCGTAGCAAGGAAAGCTTCTCAAAACTTGGGAACATTATTTCGAATCAGAAAGCTTTACACTCCACAACAACTGTTAATTCTTTACAAAGCTCAAATTCGACCAACTATGGAATACTGCTCCCATGTTTGGGGTTCCGCTCCCAAACATTCACTGCAGTTGTTGGATTCTATTCAGCTGAGCTAAGCAGAGCTGTTCGTCTGATTGGAGACTCGGAACTGACCACTGGAACATCGAACAACGGTTGGCGACTTGAGTCTGGTCTACAAGTATTTTCATGGAAAGTGCTCGAAGTATGTAGCCCGCTTATTTCTTCCCAGAGCGGTGCATGTTAGAAATACACGTCACACTAATGCTTCATATCCGTATGAGGTTCAGCTTGTTACTCCGCGTACAACGCTCTTCAAGCAGTCTTTTATATGGAGAACATCATCCCTTTGGAATAGTTTGCCCAGGGCTGTGTTTCCCACCGAGTACAATTTACAGCTATTCAAGAACAACGCGAATCGCTTTTTTCGCACACATGTCGTTCCTGGAGCGGTTTAGGGACTCCTCTGCAGCACGTGTGCTAGACCCATAAAAAAAAAGACGTCTTCCGATAGTAATTTGCCCCTTTTGTAAAATCATAGTTTATGAGGCTGGTAAAAAAATCAAAACAATCAAATCAAAAATTATGTGAATGCAAAAATAAAGGTTACAGAGTATACTTTTATTTTGTTAACTGGCACGTGTAAAATGTTGCACTAGGCGTGATTACAGTTTCGTAGTACTACTACATACTCAAACGCAATTGCATTGTGTTTGAGAATGTAGTACTACTACGAAATTGCAAGCCTAGTGCAACTTTTTATACGTGTCAGTTAACAAAATAAAAGTATTCTTTGTAATCTGTGTTGTGGTTAATATGTACTGTCACAAATCAACAGACAAATCCATAAATTCTTTATGTGAATGCAGCTTGTGTGATTTAGCACAAAAACCAGGACATATTAATTCTTTAAATAGTGAATCTAGAGTGGAAACACAATAAATAGTTGCAAGGTATTGTCCAAAATATACAATGAAAATGACATGGAGAAACCGTCATTTTTGCTGCCGCTCAAATAATTTCGAAATTTTAAAAAAATATGTAAATGATACTCTGCTTCCGAAAGTAAAAGAACAATTGGTATGTGATTTATTAAAAAACATTAAAAAAAATTGTTGACAAAAACCATCTGAAGTAAATAGCTACTTTGTCTTTGTCTCAAAAAAGCGGGAAGCCATTAAATGTTGTAATAAAGATAAATCATATTATTATTTTGACGTAATTAGCAAGATTATACATAGATGAGAAAACATGTTCATATTAGATTAGACCAGACTAGAAGTTAAACCATTCAATATAATTTTTTTAAGAAATATCTAGATGATCAAGAACTAAAGTTATGAAGACTTTAAAAAATATGAAAAAGTGAGTAAAATATGTTTTCATAGATTTTTGACCTGGAATTTTAAAAATATTAAAATTATAATAATTTTAGTTTTAGACACACTTCTACCACGTCTTAAGGTAGTTCACTCGTGACAATCGGAGCCAAAAGTATAGTCCGATAATAAATACAAAAAGTTTGAAATACTCAATGGCAGAGTATTTTATTTTTGTCGGAAACTGTATTCGATACATGGAAACTTTCATATGCAGACACACACTTTTAATGAAAATAAATGGGGCAACGTTGCCAATGCTTATACCGGATGCTCTATAGAATGACGTTTATATAGGTTATGTGGGTTATTTATTATTTTTATGTATCAACTGTTTAGACCGTATTACTTCTATTTAAAATTAAAAAAATATAATTTAAATAAAAAAGGCTTTTGATTATAGTCATTTGCGACATAAAGGCAAATTTGCAAAGGAAATTTCATCAACAAACATATAAGATCTTATATAGCAAGAAAAGATGAAATAAGAAAAAAAAGAGCATTAAGAGCTAATTTGCCCGTAACGAAAAAATTTAGAAATTTATTGGTCATAAATAAGGAGGCCACAAGAAAAAATAAAGAAAAACATGAAAGGGTGCAGTATCAATCAAATTGTGAACTGCAGATGGACGTTTATCACAGTGGTGACATTATTAATCCTCAAGCGTAAACTAATATTTTGAATATTGTTTCAATTACATCCGAGGGCTGTGGCTTCGTGTATTTCGTTTTAGAAATATCGGGACTTTCAAGTACAGTTGCGATTTTGCAAAGAGCGGCGAAATATCGGCATGAAACTTTCAATGTTTATATTGGGCCTACGCAACCCATTAATTACCACGTTTTTAAAGTTGCGAACTTAAAACATATTAATGGCGACCTATATTTGTATGGTAAACCTATCAAAACAATCACTCTAAAGGACGCACTAATTTCATTCCAACAGTTTTTAAACCTTGCGTACTTGTAACCCATAGTGTACGTTTTGATTCGTCCCATTTAATTCAAGGTATAATTAATTATGCAATGATCGAGTATTTTTAAAATATTGCTGGTTTTTCAGACACAGTAAGTCTTTTAAAAAAATGCTTTCCTGACCGGAAAGGCTCAGAAATGTTTAAGCTCGGAAAGTTAGCGCATGATTTATTGCAAACAGCAAACGAAAAATTCCGTAAGGCGATATATGACGTTAAAGTCCTTGCGAATTTAGCAAATGAGTCTTTGAATAGAGAAAATTTAATTAAAAATTACGTATCGTATAAAGTGTGCGTCATCGTTAATGCCTTTAAAAAGCGTTATTTCAGATCTTATGATTAAACGAATTGCATCTGAATGCATAACTTTGAAACTTCTAAAAAGTTCTTATGATAAATTAGGTTCTACAGGAATAGTGCAATTATTATCTAGTCGAAAAGACAATAGCAAACCACGTGTAACCAAAGATATACGAGTATTAAATAAAGTAATTAATTAGTTTACAAATATTTTATAACAGTTCATTTATTTATCACTAGTATCGTTAAATATTTATTTAGTTTTATGGAGAAGATTTATAAAACCGTTTTTTATACATGTTTAATATTGTTATCAATTGATATGTAACAGTGTCGATAAATAAATATAATATTAACTTAAAATATTGAAAAATTATTGAACCTATAAATATATTTTTGTTAAATGTAAATCTTTTAAATACTAAAGAAAAAAATAATAAATATCAAGATATAAATTCAAATTTTTAATTAATACATTTAATAACTTTATTTTGATAATTATAGATAAAGTTTATAAATATATTGTGTTTATTCAATAAATTATTTAACCTACAAATGAATTTCTGTTTAACAGTTTGAATGTTCACGCGTAAAATATGATGACATGGAGCGTTGTTAAATTGTGATATTTTATATACACGGTTATTCTTTTAAACAAATATCAACTTTAAATATTCATATCTTTTTAACAAATCGATAAAAAAATATATTTTTATGTCAAAATTTTTCTAATTTTTTTTTTACTAAATATTAATTTTATAAAAAATTCGTAAGAAAATTTCTTCAGATATACACAAAACTATGCCTTTTTTATACTTCAATGGCCTATTACATGTTAATTATGTACACTTTAATTATGAATATCTCGCTTCGCAATTGGGCATTTTTTTTTTAATTAAATGAAAAACATTTAGATTAACATCATATTTCAATTTCATTAAATTCTTAAGAGAAGTGGATTTACGAGTAAACTACCTTAAACTAATGATTTGCCCGTATACTGTTTATAGACAGTTTCAATAATATTACATAACATAAATATTTTTTGAATAAATTCAATGACATTATCAACATAGAAAATCATGCTTATTTCGAAATCTTCCATTTTTAATTTTTAAACACTCTTTTTTTAAAACGGCTCTGCATAAAATATCGATTATCGTCTGAAAATTTGGAGTGATCGCCGAAGTCATTAAAACCTGTCTCAGGCACACCGTGTGTACCAAGTGATTTTTCATAGAACAGTTACACCGCAACCTATTGGAGATATATATATATATATATATATATATATATATATATATATATATATATATATATATACGAGGCTGGTTTGAAAAGTCCGTGCAAAAATAAAAACTACTTATGTGTTTGGGGTAAACCTTTTTTATTTTTCGACATAGTCTCCTTTTAGGCTTATACACTTCGTCCAACGATGTTCTAGTTTGTTGATCCCTTCCGAATAATAGGATTTGTCCAAGTCTGCAAAATATCCATTAGTGTCTGCAATCACCTCCTCGTTTGAATAAAATCTTTGTCCCGCCAGCCATTTCTTCAAATTGGGGAACAAATAGTAGTCCGAGGGAGCCAAGTCTGGAGAATAGGGGGGATGTGAAACGAGTTGGAATCCTATTTCCATTAATTTTGCGACCACAACTGCTGAGGTGTGTGCTGGTGCGTTGTCGTGATGGAAAAGGACTTTCTGTGGGCCAATCGCGGGCGTTTTTCTTGCAGCTCGGTTTCCAAACGGTCCAATAACGATAAATAATATTCACCTGTAATAGTTTTACCCTTTTCCAGATAGTCGATGAGGATTATCCTTTGCGAATCCCAAAAGACAGTCGCCATAACCTTTCCGGCCGAAGGAACGGTCTTCGCCTTTTTTGTTGCAGATTCCCCCTTGGTAACCCATTGTTTAGATTGTTGTTTGGTCTCAGGAGTATAGTAATGTATCCATGTTTCATCCACAGTGACGAAACGACGCTTAAAGTCCTCCGGATTCTTCTGGAACAGCTGCAAACCATCCTTGCAACACTTCACACGATTCCGTTTTTGGTCAAGCGTGAGCAATCGCGGCACCCATCTTGCGGATAGCTTTCTCATGTCCAAATGTTTATGCAAAATATTATGTACCCGTTCAGTCGAGATGCCCACAGCACTAGCAATCTCACGCACCTTAACTCTTCTGTCATCCACCACCATATCATGGATTTGATCAATGATTTCTGGAGTCGTAACCTACACAGGCCGTCCAGAACGTTCAGCGTCACTTGTGCCCATATGGCCAGTCCGAAAATTTTGAAACCACTTATAAACTGTTCTAATCGAAGGTGCAAAGTCACCATAATATTTATCAAGCTTCTCTTTAGTCTCCTGAGGCGTTTTGCCTTTCATAAAGTAATGTTTAATGCCAAACACAAAGAAATAGACCAATATGGCTGAAACTTGGTGTGCGTTCATTCAAGAGATGCTACTAACTAAACATGACCTCGATACGCGCCGGTGGTGCCATCTCTCGGACTTTGCACGGACTTTTCAAACCAGCCTCGTATATATATATATATATATATATATATATATATATATATATATATATACATATATATATATATATATATATATATATATATATATATATATATATATATATATATAATAAATTAGTCACCTATTTCAGATTTACTTTCAACCGAAGTAAAAGATTTTAGACATTTTTCGAACTTGTAAACATTCCGTGTGAGACTGGTACATCTAGTCTAAATCTGTTTTATTGCATAAAATATGGTTTTGAAGTGATGAAATATAAAATAAACAGTTGTATGTAATCTATTACTTCTCAAAATCCAAAGGTTGTTATATGCGTTACGAAATAATCACTTCTGTTCATAAGATTACATACTTTTATACTCTCATTTGGTTACTACGTGTCAACTTTTACGTTTGTCTGAAAATTAAAAGAGTGTCTCAAATATCGAATTTCAAAAATATTTCTTAATCCTTTTGCCAGAATTCTCAGAAATTGGAAATAAAAAGTTTCATATTTGTTAAAAATCTGTTTAAAACTGTCATGCAAATGTACAGATCTAGCCCTGTATTAATCGTACAATGGCATGAAAAATATGCAGGTTGTGACAATTATAGTCTTTATGACTATTACAATTAAATTAAAAAGGTTGTGATAAAAAAAAATTATGAGGAATTGTAGAGTAACGAGCCTGCCCTTGAGCGGTATGCTTGGTTGTCAAGAATTATTGCAAAAGTTATATTACATTATGAAGTGATTCTTAACAATTTTTAAGTTACAACATTAGGATATTTGTCTCGAGATACGTATCCAAGAAATAGATTTTCCAAATACTTTAAGAGAAGGTCAAAATGTGTATAATTAAACTTTTTAGTTTTCTGTTTATAGCATATAGATTTTTGGTAAACATATACTCATTATTTTACAGAAATAAGCGTTCAGTATAATTAACTAGCATGGAAATATCAGTATCAGATTGCCACAAATACCAGAGACAACGATAAACGAAGAAAGATATATAACGGAAGAAGATGTAACAGAAGCTCTGGAAAAATTTTAAAAAAAACTGGACATCTCCCTCTGAAGACCAAATAGCGAATAAACTACTGAAATATGGGTGATACTCCAACTCCAAAGACTTATACGGAGGATTATAACTACACAGTATATATCACCACTACCCAAGCTAAACTACAAATCTACCCTATTTATACTCAGAATAATCCTTGAATTACTCAGGTGGAACTAAAGGCATAGGCGAGGCCATCAGTTCCGGTCAAGTAACCAGTAGAGAGGACTATAAGAAATAGGCCTGTCTTTATTTAACGTTCAACAATCCCTAATCGGATACATTTTTAATTAATCTTAGATTATCTAATGTTACTTCAAGAGCATGTTCGGCAATGCTAGGCTTTTCTGTTCTATTGTATTTTAAATGTGCTAAATGTTCTTTAAATCGTGTTTTAATTGACCTTTTAGTTTTCCCAACATACCTTTTGTCGCAATCATTACAACTAATTTCATAAATTCCACTTTTCTCACAATTAGGAATCTTATCTTTGGGATTTCCTAAGATATTCCTCAGATTGTCTGACGGCCTGTAGACTAAAGTGAAGCCTACCTTATTAAATACCTTTTTGAGTCCCCTGCTATATTTCGGATTATATGGTATGGAGACATACTTGGTCTTATTTTCTTCGCGTGTAAAAAAGGTGGAATTCTGAATATTTAACCTGAATTTATGTCTATTTATTAACTTATTTACCAATTCTTCGTCATAACCATTAACTCTAGTTATATTTCTAAGACGATTCCTTTCATTATTGAAGTTTACTCTATTCAGAGGAAAAGTGACCAAACGATGAACTAAAAAATGTAATGCGGCCAATTTGTGTTGTGTGCAATGAAATAAATCATTAGGAATATATCTATCTGTGTCTTTTCTATAGATATCAAATTCTAACTTATTATTATTTTTAAAAATAAAAACATATAGAAAAGGCAGTTATACTTTATTTTCAATTTCTTAAGTGAATTTAAAGGAATCATACCGGCTATTTATTTTTGTTTTCAAAATAAAATAGCCGGAATGATTCCATTAAATTTACTTACGAAATTGAAAACAAATGACAACTGCCTTTTCTAGATATTTTAATTATTAAAAATAATAATTGGTTAGAATTTGATATCTATAGAAAAGACACAGTAACAGATAGATATATTCCTAATGATTCATTTCATTGCAAACAACACAAATTAGCCGCATTACATTTTTGGTTTACGTTTGGTCACTTTCCCTCTGAATAGAGTAAACTTCAATAATGAAAGGAATCGTATTAGAAATATAACGAGAGTTAATAGTTATGGCGGAGACTTAGTAAATAAGTTAATAAATAGGGATAAGTTCAGGTTAAATATTCAGAATTCCACCTTTTTTAGACGCGAAGAAAATAAGACCAAGTATATCTCCATACCATATAATCCGAAATATAGCAGCAAGGGACTCAATAAGGTATTTAGTAAGGTAAGCCTCACTTTTGTCTGTAAGTCATCAGACAATCTGAGGAACATCTTAGGAAATCCCAAAGATAAGATTCCTAATTGTGAGAAAAGTAGAATTTATGAAATTAGTTGTAATGATTGCGACAAAAAGTTTGTTGGACAAACCAAAAAGGTGAATTAAAACATGATTTAGAGAACAGTTAGCACATTTAAAATACAGTAGAACAGAAAAGTCTAGCATTGCCGAAAATGCCGTTGAAGCTGATTATACTGTAACATTAGACAATCTCAGATTAATTAAAAATGTTTCTGATAGGAGATTGTTGAACGCATACAAAAGTATGGAAATTATAAAATGTAAAAGTAGTTTAAACAAAGACAGAGGGCCTATTCCTTATAGTCCCCTCTACTGGTACTTGACCGGAACTGATGGCTTCGCCTATGCCATTAGTTCCACCTGAATAATTCAAGGATTAGGCTAAGTATAAATAGGGTAGATTTATAGTTTAGCTTTAGTCAATCATCGCTCCTGATGAAGCTAACATGGTTAGCGAAACGCGCGTCGAGTGCAAAAATAAAGTGTTTGGTGTAGTGGTGATATATACTGAGTAGTGTCATTGTGCCAAAGATTCCACATTCCCAACATAAAGTTGGGAGATCGAATAGAATCCCAGACGAATGAAGAACAGCGACAGTTATATTAATGCACAAGAAGGGGGATCCAAACAACTATAGAGTCATAAAAAGACTAAACTGTACACTGAAATTAACAACAAAAATTATTACAACAAAAATCTAGGCGAGAATACAACTGGAAGAAGAGCAGCAAGAATTCAGAAGTGGGCGCTCATGCACCGAGCCGTATTCATTCCGAGACAGGTAAAAGAAAAATCCATAGAATACAATATTCCATCGTACTTGTGCCTAATAGATTTTAAAAAATCTCACCACAATGTACAAATAGAAGACATTATTCATCTATTATATAACAGGAACATCCCATTAGACCTAATCAAAACTATCGAAAATATATATAACCCCCAAATAAAGTAATCGCAAGATTAGCAGAAGGAATGACAGAACCAATCAACTATGAATCTGGAATCAAGCAGAGAGACTCTTTAAGTCCTCTCCTATTTAATATTGTTATGGATGAAATTATATAAAATATCAAAAGAAAGAAGGGATATAGAATCGGTAACAGAAAACTTAAAATTATATGTTATGCAGATGACGCGATAATAATGGCTGAGACCGAGAACAATCTGCTATACGAACTCTATATTGCAGCAAAACAATATAATACATCCATCTCAACTGAAGAAACCAAGACAATAGCAATAGCAAAAGAGCCGATCAGCTACAAGTTGGTGGTGGAAGATAAACCAATAGAACAGGTGATGGAGGTGGATTACCGGGGCATCAAAATATCTAGTATCGGAAAAATCGAGAAAGAAGTAAAACATCAAATTAACAAGGCTAATAGGATAGCGGAATGCTTCGATTTAGAAATAAATTCCTCTCCGTTGTGACCAATACAAGAATATACAAATGAGCGTAATATGATCAGTAATAACATACACGTATGAAACAAGATCCGATACAAGTATAACACGGAGAATGCTGAAATCAACTGAAATGAGAATACTTATGAGATTTACAAACAAGACACTGAGGAATAGAGAAAGGAGTGAAGACATGAGACGCACATGTCATATAGAATATACCAACCAGTGAATAAGAGGATGAGAAATGGAATGGGATCAACGCCTAGGAAGAATCACAAATAACAGGATAGTACGGAGAGCAAGAGACAATGGAAGAAGATCTATGAGACTTCCAAGAAAGAGATGGAGCGATTATATTCAGATCAGGGAACAAAGAAAACAGGCAATAGTGCCTAGCTATAAGCAGGAAGAAAAAGGCAATATTTAGAGTTAAAGTTTCACAACAAATTTTTACGTTAACCCTATATTGACTACTAATATGAAAAAAAGTTATAGTGCATAAAAATACGAACTGTATGCTTATCAGTTACTAAGTCACAAATACCTATTATTAATGGTATTTCCACTGAAAATAAGTTTCATTTATCATTTGATTTATTCAAAAAATAATATATTACAAACCGTTTTTACTAAAGAGATAAATAATATACTTTTGATATAGTATGTTCTAGTATATAGGTATTTATAATTTTATTTTGTACATATTATCATGATTACCCTAAACTATGCTAGTTTTTTACGACCTTAGAGGAATTTTTTATATTATTTAGTATCAAAATAAATCAATCACTTTTAACAACCGTTTAAACTGAGCAAAAAAATGTTACAGTTGTCCAGTTAGGAAGATCTCTAACAGAAAAGTCATATTACAAGAACTATAGGAATCATTTGGGCGCATATGGGTCACTAATGTTGATCGTGAACCATTCAAGTTCGATGGCAGTACCGTCTTACCTCGCAGTGGTTTATTGTAGTTGATTTCTCCAAGCAGGGGATACCAAGCCCGACATATTGCCCATCAGTTATCCATATAGCATCCACTCTGTGGCTGGTCTCTGCAGACGGAGTACTATTTCAAAATAGTAAGATACAACAAAATGTACCAAGTTCGCACATCTAATACTCCATCGTAGGCTGACACAGCTGCCCCAAGCCGACAAAGTGGTTGACAAGGACACCACTTCAACGCTTGCGGCGGGTCTCCCTCGGGTATATGTGGTTTAATGTAAAACTACTGAAAACAGACAAACTTCATATTTCTACAGTCTATCTCTTCTCTTATTTGTCAATCCATCACGAGATACATTTCGCCGTATCACGACTCATCAGTCGAGCTAGGCTTGACAAACAAGAGAAAAGAGTTTACTTGTGGAGTATTAGGTAAGCGTACTTGGTATAATTCGTAGTATCTTACCATTACGTTCCGTAAGTGCCTGGATAAGGACTAGTAAATTCTGTTGTCTTGTTTGTTGATCCTAGCCTAACTGATGAGCATAATACCCCGTAATGCGTCTCGGGATGGATTGACAAACAGTGGGTAGACTGATGAAATATGAACTTTATCTGCTTTCAATAGTTTTACATTAAACCACATGTACCTGAGAGGGATCCCTCGAAAATAGAGCGACCTGTCTTAAAGTGTTGACTTTGTCAACCACTCTTTTGGCTTATGGCTGCTATGTCAGCCTACGATGGAGTATTAGGTGTACGTACTTGGTACAATTCGTTATATCTTACCATTACGTTCTGTAAGTGCCTGGATAAGGACTAGTAAATTCTGTTCTCTTGTTTATCAATCCTAGACCGATTGATAAACTGTGATACGGCTAAATACCTCTCGGGATGGATTGACAAAGAAAAGAACAGTGGGTAGACTGCTGAAATATGGACATCGTCTATTTTCGGTAGTTTAACATTAAACCACATATTTCAAAATACTCCCATTTGCTCTTTATTTGGAGTCTGAAGGGGATTTGAGGACTGACCCGAATTTCCGCCCGGGTTACGGTAACAGTTCCATTCCCTTGTCTTTTTCTCTGATTGCTTTCTTGGAGTCTTTATAACATTTTAGCGTAGATACACAGTTTTCGCTTTAACATACGTAGATGGTCATTGGAGATTTCGGAGGGAAAGGCCGTCCAGTTACTTCACTTTTTACACTATTTCTTAGGGATGTTTTTCCTGAAGCTTCCGGTTCTTACTATTTGCGACCAGTTGTTGTGTTCGTCCTATT
Source organism: Pachyrhynchus sulphureomaculatus (assembly GCA_019049505.1). Lineage (NCBI taxonomy): Eukaryota > Metazoa > Arthropoda > Insecta > Coleoptera > Curculionidae > Pachyrhynchus > Pachyrhynchus sulphureomaculatus. The sequence continues at coordinate 32,315,452 of CM032451.1, forward strand.
CGAATTCCTCTTAGGCCTGGTATCTTGTTATGACATAATTCCTTGTCGGTTTTGGAGGGCCCAAGCTACAGAGCCACAGTATATGTCAAGATATATCTCTTTTACCTTCATGTCCTCACTCAGATACCGATGAAGTAGATCGTCCATATTGTGAATGATGTGTGACGAGCTTCATGGTTCTAACACTAGGCATTCGGTCAGTGTTTCTTGAAAATTGTTGTCTAAATTTTCTGTCTGACCTTGATTCAGTATAAGTTCGCTTAGATGTTCTTCACTGTCATGGACAATCTCTAGTTCTCGGTCACGGTCAGCGTTGAGGGCTTCTACTTGAGTTGCTTTACCGCAGGTTTCTTCCTATACCTGATCTCGAGCCATCTGTGAGAAACTAAATGTTTGTATTTTTGAAAACTTCATATTGGGGCTTTATTTTATTTTATGGTCTACTGTTTTAATAAGTGGAAGATATCGCCTAAGTTTATCACCAGACTAACTTCCTTAACCTCGTTGTCTTCTATCTTAGTTAAAAAGGCTCTCACAACTCTCTCTCTGTTCATGACCGTAGACCACTTTCACGAGAAAATCCGGACCTCTTTCAACGATGCGCACTAATCCCTCAATAACCAAGCTCAAGAGTTCTCGCTTATATTGGTAACGTGAAAGGCATTTTAGAGAAACCAATGGTCCGTCATGGAAGCCTCGATTAATAAGCATGGTTTTTTGTATATTAGCAGTCAGATATTTTTTCATCAACTGCACCTCTCTAAAGGACGAGAGAGATTCAGAGCAGGTACATAAACATCTTGATAGTTTTAATGACCTGATCTTTTTATTTGTTTCTTGTACCTGGTGTAAAAAACAGTTCTACGTACATTTTTCTGATATCGTAAAATATTCCCATATGACAATTCTGGATGTTCACGGAACCATGCTCTGTCGAGTTTCATAGCAGTATCGTCATCCAATCAAAATGACACATCATTGTCCACATCTACTACACCTCAACCATTAATTTAGGTCTCGTATAGTCATTCATATAAAATAGATAAGCAAACTTATATCTGTGATTTCTTGGGGGGCCAGAGTTATACTTACAAAGGTAGCGCAATGCAAATAAGTTCCAAGTTATTACCTCTAATAGGTATATGTCTACCTATTAGGAGATTCCTTAGGCAAACTTTAGGTCCCCGTATCCTTCACCCTACTTTCTGTTGTCGTGCAGATTCGACTTCATCGTGCTGAGTTTATAAATAGAATGAATATTCGTCAATATTACATAATAATATGAAATATTAATATTATAAATGTTGTTACTCGTAAATGTTTTTGAGTAAAATATAGGGCACCAGATTCTCTATTATTCTTGTGCGCTAGCTAGTAAGACACGTATTTCTATTATAAAAAATAAACAATGCCAACAAAGAATCATCGGTGTTTCTTCTTTCCTAAATAGCAAATTATCTCTATATCGCTGCAAGTTTTCTTTTACATGAAATATTATTATTTATTAACAATATTGATAATAGAAAAAATCCAAAGCCAATTTAATTCATACCAAGTAAACATGCTAACATTCTCATGTCATCGCATTACATTTGAACAGGAAATTCTTTTATTTGTTTATTTAAACAGATTTAAATAATTTGACTTGATGAGAAAATAAACGCTTTATTAAGATTATAAGAAATAAGACTATCTAAAAAAAAATTTGGTTTTTAGAAATATTTTCCAGAAAACTGTTACCCTTACAGAAATCCCCATGACAAGCCTTTCATATATACTACCTGGTGCACACAGAAAATTGTAACACAGTTTATTAAAAAAATTTTCCTATTTTGATCGCAGTAGTTATTTTATAACACAAAGAAGCTAAAAAAATAAATTTTAAAATTTTTGAACATGTTTGTGTATCACTATGCTTCGGCTTTACTCAAAAACTGATCTACTGAGTCTTATTTCATTATTTTTTATATTCGGCACAAAGATAGAGGAAATCTTTGTATGCGTGACAGAAAAGTGTATTGCCGAAAATATAAAAAATATTTAAAACTTTTCATTTCATCAGTAATGACTATTGTTTCTCCAGAAACATTTACCCTAACTAAAATAGACGAAACACGGCACAAGAGATAATAACATGAAGAAATATCAGCTAACCACAGAGTAATAGTGATTATATTTGTTATTTAACAAGATTTTTTAGAAATACGAATCAGATTTTTTCCTAATATAGGCCATTTACAATTGCTTTAGGACACTAGGCTCTCATGTTGAAACGTTAAAGATAAGATATTTTTTAGATAAAAACAGTGTTAGCATCTGCTAGTGTCAAATTTTGAAACCTGAAATTTTTCCAAATATGCGTTTAGGTATACAAATTTCCTAAAATATTTAATTTAAAAAATAACAATATTTAAGTCTTTGACACTATGTCCGAAAATTTAAATAAAACAGGGGCAAGTTCTTATTAAGTGGAAGTATTTTACTCAGCTTATTTTCCTTAGAAGAATTAGTTCTGAAGAAAGCACTGAATTTAACTTTCTCACACTAAAAAATAACATACTACAGAAGCGGAGAACAAAAAGAGTTTACTGAAATCATACGTGTCCTTCTATACAGCATTTCTGCTGAAATCGAAAATATTAAAACATAATTATGAGATTCCTTCACTTCAAGAACCCTGAAAAAGACGTATAATACGACGTACACGAAGCAGCGCTTCCAAAACTCTCCGCTACTATTAACTTCTTACATGTTTGACAAATTAAAATATCAAATAACAATCTCAATTTTTACATTTGTTGAGTCCATGTAATCTGAAATGGACCAATATCACAATATATTCGAAGCAACCTCTCTAAACCCCCTTCTTTCCCATTCAATCCGTACATATTTATTCATTAACTAAAAATAATGAAACTATAACATATTTTCAGATTCTTTGAGTCTAAGAACTCTAAAAAAGACTTATAACATAATATATACATAGCCCCCTTCTCTACCTCGTTGAATCCTAATGCGAAAAATCATAGATTATTAAAATAAGGAAAAAATAACTCAATGTTCAGAGTGATCGTCTTCAACAACCATAAAAAGGCAAGGCTAGCTCCTTCATCGATCCATGAATCTCCCATAAGTTTGATACTAAATAATTAAAAAGTAATGAATAAAGAATAGAATTTTTGGAATCTTGTACTCTAAGAACCCTGAAAAAAAGGCGTCCCCTCTAACACCGCCCCCCCATCACCTTTACACAGTATATGCTTGACCAACTTAAAATGTGTTCATCATATCATCAAAAACCAAGGAAAATTTACATAATAATTTGGAAAATAAAAAAAAATTCTGCTTCACTATTTTTATTTCCTCCTTCTTTAGCGTTATTGCCTAAAAACTGTAGGTTGAATGATTTAGGCACCATGAAATATGAAAAAATGATAAAATTGCAAAATCTTCATGATTTTTTACGAACACAATACCTCTCTTTAACAAGGGAAATAAAAAATGAAGAAGTTATTTAACCGATACTTCCTGTGCAAATAAAAATTATAAAATAAATACGCAATTTAGCTTACCCAAAATAATAAATAATCATTACTCTCGGATATTTTACAGGCGGATTTGATCCCGTATGATGAGACTTTAATCATAAAAGACTGGAAATTAGTTCCATGTCTCAAAGCCTTTATATCGCTCATATATGCAACTTAAAATAGATTTAAAATTAGCTTTTCGTTCTATCTAAGAACAAGTAAAAAGTGAAAAAAGGCGACTGCCTTTGCGAAGTCCCTCATAGTAACGTCCTAGTCTCCTCTACCCATCTACATACTATTGTTTCACTGAAAAGGATGGAACGTTATATTTCTGAGAAAACCTATTACATTATCCTTATATATTTTAATGTAAATATTTACAATACTCAAAACTTGTTTATTCTTCAAGTAAATACGAGGAAAATTTCCTATTATTCTATTGAAATAATACGAAATTTATCTCAAAATGTCAGGCACACATGAGACGCTGTTGTTTCTTTATGTTTTTTATTATCTACAAAACACAAACGGGGTAATTTTTCTTAGAATACAATACTTCCCTTATCAACGGATTACAAAAAAATTAAAAATGTTGTATGTTCAAAAATTCATGAAATCATTTTAAAAAATACACACTCTATTGATATCTATTCAAATACTTTTTTTTAGGTTGATGAAACTATTATGAATATCTTGTAGCAGCTTCTTTTTGGTGAAATTCAACTATGTGAAACGGCTGTTCTTACATCGTAGAGATGTTCCACCTATAAAAATGCTACTCAATATGCTTTTCTTCTAAAATGTGGGTACCATCGATTTCATATGTAATGACTCTGCTTGCCTAGCATAATACGGAACAGGAGTAGATCCTATGAACATTGGTAAGTTGAACAGAACTGGTGTCTTACCAAACTAATCAATGAAACAAGGGAATTTGAGATAAAATAAAATAAATTTATTTCCACACACGGTATTCAAACCTGGGCTTGATAATGTATATAAAATATGAAAATCATTCATTTAACATATGAGGAGATAAAATAACTTTTTATAAATATAACTCTGGTCTTGGGAGCGAAAAAACCGCTAAAGTTTGCTTAGCAAAAGTGATTCTTCAGGTGAACATTCTAGACCTTTCTCCTAAAAAATTTATTTTTCTTGTTAGCTGGCTTATGATCTTAATATAAAAAAATTATGCGATTCGTGCCAAGACAAAAAGATAATTATTTAATTAGAAAGAAACTATAGTTATTGTTTCCATAGGTTAGAAAGTTTTTAGATAAGTAGCAAATTACTGGCATGTTTCTTATAAAGGTGTTGGTGGAACGACTCTTCTGAGCTCGAAGTCTGTGGTTTATATAGTGTATAAGGAATAGGTCGTGATATACTGGAGAGTAAGTAGGTTCAGAGTAGCTGAATATGAACAGTTCCATCGTCACCTGTAGAAAAGGACTAGAAGGAAACAGTACCCCCAATTACGTAAGCTAGAAAATACTAGGAAAATATAAAGAGAAATAGATTCAAGATAGAAAAAAAAAAAAAACGAACCCTTATTGGATAGAAAATCTGACTAAGTGAGAGGTGGACATGCTATTACCAAACTTCTGTACTATTCTGGTAAAAACCATGTGGCATGATCTCAAATAAATATACCGTAGAAAATAAACGCTAAGATCTAATAAAAAATTTTTCATGACATTTGCTTTAAGAGGTTAGAAATAAAAGGGTTTTATTTCCTGCACTGCGGTAAGCGGTTTAGTGTAGAAAGACCAGGTCACAACCTCCACCAAGAATGCAAGCCAACTTCTCAACCAGCTCTATCTACTCCTCAAGAAGTCCCGTAAACTGCCAATCAGCAACAAGTTGACAATTGTCACGAACACATAGATCTACCCTTCAGACAGTCCAAAACAATGCCCTCCGTAGCTATATACCACCTCAACTCCACAGTCAGGAATGCTTATCGCCCCCCCCCACACCAAGCTCGTTACCCACTACCTTGGAATTAGATTCAGTTAGTCTTAATTACCATTAAGTTTAGTCTTAAGTTTTATGTTCATCTTAATTCCAATATCTTAAGTTCTCTGAACACATTTATATAAATTCGTTACCTAGGCTAAGTTAGTTAGGTCCCCAAAAAATATAGCAACAAACAATTAGAATTTCAGAATGTCCTACTGTTTGGCCTGTTATACAAGCTAAGTTATTAAAAATATTAAGTATTTAATAAAAAAGTGTCTTTAATCAATTTCCCCTGGTTTATTTCTAAATTTTTGATGACGTGTTTCGCTGTCGATGCAGCTTCGTCGAATCTACAGTTAATACTCTCAAGTTAAGTTTATTTCAATAACAATGGATGTCTTAATGTCTACAATTTCATACTATTTATGTATTATACTATTACGTCTGTTTATTATATTGATATATATTGGGAAATCCACACAAAAATAATATTAATAAAATAAATTCAATAATGGTGAATTATTTAAATTTGGTTCTTGAGAAGAATACCTGTGGTCCTTAATCGATTTATTTACACTGTTCCCAAAAGGTTTAGTTTTAACCCTTTTTGTTGTCTACGTAAAATTTTGAAATTCTTATTAAACGTGTAATTATCAGTTAAAAAATGATTGGATATGTTGAATTAGACTTTTTATATATGAAACTTTTTCGTGTTCTGTAATTTTTTGTATAAATGTTCGCCCAGTTTGTCCTATGTCAGTTTTAAGACATGACCCCCCCGCATGTTAATTGATATACCTCTGATTTATTATCTTTACTGATTTGCGGTTTGTAGTTTTTGAGTATTTCCCTATAGTATTGTTCGTCTTGTATACTTCGAACTGTTGTGGCTTTTAGTTGATGGAAATGCGTACTAAATGTAGCAAAAAAACTGGTTATTTAAACACAAAATTTCCCACAATATTTTTATTTCTCAGTACACGTGTCGCTAACAATGTAACTTTGTCAAGTGTAAATAATATACCTAATTAGAAGGTATATATAAACTAAAGTAGGTAAAAAATTTTATGATAGGTAATTACACAGAACTATCTTTCAGGTTTTAGTTCATAATCTTAATTTTCTTGGTGTAGTATTTTGAAATTTGGATCAAAAAAGCAATTTTTAGATAATAGATAATTCGCATATATTGAGTTATTTTTCAATTTATAAAACTTCAATAGTGTTCATTAATCCGTGTATTAAAAGTTCTACCCTGTTTGTCGTATGTATATTTTAGGACAAGTGCCGCAGGTTAATTCATAAACACCTGATTTATTCTTTTTTATCGGTATGTTTTCTATAATTTTTTTAAAAAACTTCCTATTCCGTGTTTTTCTTATTTTTACTGACAGATTACCATAAAATGTTAAAGTTTTATAAGGCAACTTTTCTTTTGTTATTGGGAAAATTTCTAAAATAGCTTGATTTTTGAGTTTTTTATTTACCATGTTATCTATTGTACCGGTGAATATCCATTATTGACGGCTATTTGTTTGATAATATTTAGTTCGTTATTAAAATCAGTTTCTGATAAAGGAACTCTAGTAAACTTATGGGTAAAACTATGGTAAGCTGTTAACTTATGTTATTGAGAGTGTGTTTATGTATTATGAATTGTTGTGTCTCTGTCAGATGGTTTATGGTATATGGAGAAAGTATGTTTGTTGGATATCCTGGTAATATTTAAGTCTAAGAAATTGAGTGATTCTAGAGTCTCTTCTTCCATGGTAAATTTAATATTGTTATATAGAGAGTTTATGTAATCTAAAAAGGTTCTGTACCAGTAAATGAATTGTTTACTTAATGTATCTTGAATTTTTAATTCTAGTGAATTTATAAGAATTTCAGCTGAGAGGACCTAATGGGCAACCTATTATTAGTCCTTTCTTGCTAATATAGAATTTATTATTGAATGAAAAGTAATTTTCATATTCAATTATAAAAGTCGACCTTGCGACAGTACAGTTTAACAGTTAAAACTACTTAATTACTTTGTTAACTGTCACTAAATATATTTGTAAAGATTTTACAATTGCGTTATCGGGATTTCGTAGTACAACGACGTTGTCACACGCTTAACTAAGACTAAAACAGATTTTTAGTATTTATGTTTATATAATGACGAGATGTGGGTCTATTACTTACTAAAACAGTTGGTACAGGACGAAATTTGCAGTAAATTTGTATTATAGTCCTTTGAATGTCTGTAAATTTCTACGTATTCTAAGAAATTGAGTTTTGACCCTTTAGGTACCGTATGGAGTATTTGTACACAATTGATATTGGGAAATGGATGATCTGTTTCTAAGAAATATTTAGTAAAGTGTGATTTTTCATTTTTTAGCCTATAAGAGGCATTATGAC